>CAWUFJ010000011.1:175872-242585 GCA_963921375.1 Tiliacea citrago
TACCCTGCAGAAGCTCGCTGATGAGGTCCTCCTCGGGGAGCTTGAGCCTGGGGGTGGCGCCGTACAGGCGTGTGTGGATAAGACGGCTTGGCTTTACAGTGTCGGCACCGACGTCCAGGTCCGTCGCTGTGGGGGGCGCTGCAGCCGCAGCCGCAGCCGCAGCAGCCGACGGCGACGGCGACGGCGACGGCGACGACGTCGTGTCGCTGGCCGTAGGTGCCGCAGGGGTGCTGCTCGCGTCAGCCATGGTGGTGGCGCTCGCCGTGTTCGAGATCGAATCCTTTGTCGGGATCGGTGGCGTGGCCGTTGAAGTCGTCGTCGTCGCGCCAGCTACAGCCCCCTCACTCGCGCAGGTCGTGGATTGCTTCTGCGCCGCCTTGCTGCCGTCACCGCCCTCCTCCGTGCGACTCTGGAGGGACGGCTCTGCAGCTGGGACCGCAGTAGCCACGGCGCGACTCTCATAACCCGTGATCTCCCCCTGCCCAGGGCCCTCCACAACGTGCGCCGCCTCCCCTGTCAAGGACGGCGGCACCGCCATCAGCCCCGCCGCGGGGGCGGGACTACTACTGCCCGTACTGCCAGTACCGCCACCGTCGTCGCCGCCGCTGTCCGTGGAAAGGTCTGCTGCGTGTCGCTCTCGCACGTGCTGCCGCGCCGCCTCCTCGCGACGGAAGCCACGTCCGCAGAGACCGCAATGGAAGCGTGCGTCGGCGTCGATCGGGGCGCGAATCGGCACGCTCTGTACCTCAACCTTCACCGACGCCGAGGTGGCGCTGGTGGCGGTCGGTTTCGCGGCCGTGGCCGTGGCCGCAGACCGGTCCGAGGCTCCGCACCCTCGGCTGCGGCCGCCTCCGTCGCTGCCCACAACTTCTCCTCCGGGACCCACAGCGAGCGAGTCCCGGTGGAAAAGAAGGGCGGTGGGCCGTGCATCGGCGGGTAGGCCAGGACCGACATGTTCTCCTCCAGGCCGGCGACGACAAATTCTCGCGGGCGTCGATCCGACTGCTCTGCTGGGAGCGTCATGGCCATCAGCCGTGCCTGCTGCTTCGGGGGTACATCGGCTCCGGCACCGCAGGAGGCGGGGCGATGTTGTTGCCGGATGGTGCGAGCTGCGGTGGCACGTTCAGCCACACGCCGTGTTTGTAGTTTGCCTCCCTCAGCAGCTGCAGGTGCAGGTCGACGTCGGCGAGCTCAAAGACATCGTGGAACACGACCTCCGCTGGCGGAGACGGGTCTGCCGACGTTGCGGCGGCGCCACCGCCATCAGCCTCCTTGTGTGGCGGCGTGGGGGCAGAGGACGCAGCAGTGGAGTGGGGCACACGCTGCCCACCGGTGCTCGACGCTGCCTGCCGCAGGAGCACCGTCAAGCGCATCGCACCGAGTGTGGGGCGGAGAATCGAACCTGCACACGCCTGCAGCGGCATCAACGCTGACACGGCCACTGACGGGGACGCCTGTGTTGTCGTCTGCCGCCGCCGCGACGCGGTGCGGCAGAGTGGCCGCATCGCTCGGTCTCTCACTCGACCGGAGGAACCCCGGTGCTGATGTGTGTGTGTGTGTGTGTGTGTGTGTGTGCTCGTGTGTGTGTGTGTGTTCGTGTGTTCCTCCACAGGTGCACACACGCGCGCGCCAACACGTCAAGTGGAACGGGGGGGGAGGAGAGGGAGCTAACAACTTGCTGGAGGGGGGGGGGGGGGGGTAACAATAACAAGGGAAGACGCGTGATGTGTGGATGATGACGAAAAGAGATGGAGAGATTCAAGTTGGGGGGGGGGGGAGTGCGTGTGCCGCACGGCCACTGCATCGGTTTGTCTTACGCGTGTGTGTGTGTGTGTGTGTGTGTGATGGCTGGGAGGACGATAGACGCCACACACTGCTTGCGAAGGAACTTGCTCACATCGGAGCGAACCTCCGTGTCACGGTACCCCGACACACACGCACACAAACACAAACAGAAAAAAGAAATAGCGAAGAGTGTACCCAGACGCACTCACGTTACCGCACGCAAGCCCATCCACACGAGGCTCGCCTCTGCAATGTCGTCGGTCATGCACGTGTTGTGTAGGTTTTTTTTTTTTTGCCTTCTCCATTGCGTGCAGTTGTGTGTTTCTTTTTCTTGTTTTGTTTTGTTTTGCTTAGCAGTCGTGTGTGTGTGCTGATGTGCTTTATCCGCATATGTGTTAATGTATGCTGATGTATGCCCCTTTTTTTTTCTCTTCTCTTAAACGTTTTTTTTTTGATTGTTTGTTTTACTACCCCTCCTGCGGTCGACGACGGAGCTACGCTGCAAGACGCATCAGCATCACGGCACACCTCGGGATCTCAACTAAGAATGTAGACACAGTCACATATACACAGACAGATACTGCGCACATGGGTGCACAAGTCCTTCCTATCGATTGAAGTTAATTGGCGGTTCCGTCGGGGTACGCGTGGGGGAGGCGAGGGATGGGAACTGCCCAAGGACTCGCTCGCGCACCGCCCCTCCGACGCCGGCTCGGCGGCGGGCACTGCCGTCGTCGTCGTCGTGGCCGCCGCACGTGTCGACTTGGGCAGCGCTGGCAGCTGCACATACCCGTGCGGGCCTTCCGCCGTCGGCGTGCTGGTGCACGTCGTCGGGGAGGTGGCGGGCGAAGACGCGGCAGAAGACGTGTTCCGTCGATGCTGTACGCCTCCACCAGCACCCGCCGTAGCGCCGTGCGAGCCCACCGTCGCCGCTGGGAACACCATGACGCCCGCGGCAAACGGATCCGGATAGTCGCGCCGCGCGCGGCGCGTGTTATGGGGTGGCGTGGTCGCCGCTGATGCTGCTGCTGCTGCTGCTGGCGCTGGGGGTGGCGCCGCTGCTCCTGCTGCCACCGAAGCGAGTGCGACGGCTGCCCCAACAGTGCTCCCGACACTGACGTTGTTCGCAGCAGAGGCGTAGCTGTGGTGCAAGTTGACGCTGCTTGCGAGGCTCACCACGCCGATGCCCGTCAGCGACTCCTCCATTGCCCGCACGGCGGACGACGGTGGGGGTAGCCGCTGCGATGGGCCTGTGCTCGCAGGAGGGGTGGGGCCGCGACGGGTGCTCGCCGAGGCGGCGTTGGGTAGTAGCGGTGCTGGCTGCGCCGTGCTGGTCCACGTGTGCATCGCAGTAGTACTCTCGCCGCTGCTGGACACCTGCGTGCCAGACCTCCCCGCTGCTGCCGCTGCAGCCGCGACGGCGACGGCGGCGGCGGTTGCTTCTGGTAGGGCCGCAGGGGGGCCTGGGGATGTTGGCGAGGCGCGAAGGCCACCTGGTGTGCTGACAGCGCTGCTCCCGCCCGTTGGCACCTGTCCCGACATCACGTGCACGCCGGCAGCGACGAGGGCGGTGGCGGTTGGGTGCACCACCGAGTCCGCCCTCCCTGCCGTCGGGGTGGCGAGGACCACGGTTGCCGTCGGCATCGCGCCCAACGCCGCTGCCATCGCGGAGGCTCCGCTGGCGAGGGAGTGGCCGGGCAGGTCCAGCAGTGGTGTGGTGTGCGAGGTGGACTCGTTGGGGGTTGCCGTAGTGACTGTCGCTGCGGACTGCGACGGGCTCGTCGCTGTGTCGAGAGGGAGGGAGGACCGGAGCGGCGGCGGCTGCTGCCCCTCCCCTCCCCCCTCGCCTCCGCCGGTCGGTGAAGACGATGGAAGGGTCGGGTCACCCATCTCGGCCCACTCCGGCTCCGGCGCCCACACCGCCGCTGTGTTGAGCGGGGCGCACGTCATCTGCTGGGCCCGCAGCCCGCGCAGCACCGTGGAGGAGATCAGCACAGCGAGGATGCCGTAAAGAAACGCCGCGAGGAAGTCGGGCACGGCGTGCGGGTACAGCGTCATGATGGGCAGCGTGATGAAGAGGCCGAGGCACAGCACCACGTGCAGCCGCCACTCGATGCGATCTTGCTTCGTGGACTCGGAGATGCGCTGCAGATGGAAGGGCATCGGCGGCGCGACGAGGCGAAAGTAGTAGAGGAACTCGTTAAGGTGGACGATCCCGGGGAATTTGTGGCTCTTGATGACGGGCATCTTGCGCTCCAGGGCTGGGATCTCCCAGGAGAAGTCGAGCACCGGCTCGCGGGACCAGATGCTGCGATACCCGTAGAGTGCGGCGAACTTCACGGTACTCAACTCCGTCGCCGTCACAACGGGCTCGATGAAGCTCTCGTACACCGTGATGAGTCGTTCGTTCGTCAGCACATAAAGCCGCCCGCAGCCACGCACCACAACCATGAGTAGCAGCGCAAATGAAAGGATCACGAAGAGCCCGCACGCCGCCACCGCCGTCGACCCACTCAGCCGCACAATCGCATAGGCGTTGTCACTGACGGAGGAGAGCATCAGCATCCACACCCCGAACATCAGCCCCGCGACGAGGTCCAGCAGCAGCCACTCGTTTTCCATCAGCACGCCGCGCAGCTGCGGCTTCGCGCACCACGTGATGAACTCGTCACGGAACAGCGTCGCCTTCAGCGCCTTCCGGTACTGCGGCGAGAGGAAGTCAGAGCTGAGCAGCTGTGCCGTCTCCCCGCGCTTCTGCCGAGCGATACCCGCCGGCAGCGACGGCGCCACGGGAAGCGGCATGCCCGCCGTCGCGGCAGCAGCAGCAGCAGCGGGGGGAGACGTCGGCAGCGGTGGCGGCGGCGGCGGCGTCGCAGAGCGCTTCTGCTGCTGCTGCAGAGCCGCACCAGTGGGTGAGGCCCGTGCCGCTGACGCTGATGCTGCTGCCGCTGCTGATGATGGCGGCGCTGAGGTGAGCTGTGCCTGAAGCTGGGAGCTGTGAGGAGAAATGGAGGTGGAGGAGGACGCGGCGGCGCCGCCCGAGGGGGACCCGGTGACGTCGGTGTCGCATGGTGTGTGGCCAACGCGGACGGAGAGGCGCGTGGTGGGAAGGCGTCGTGTGCGGTCGCGGCGGCGGAGCCGGCGAAGGGCGAGACGACGGGCACGGCGCTGGTGTTCGACTTCTCCTCTGTGCCAACCGTCAGCGGAGTTGCGGAGTTCGGCATGGCGTTCAGCGCACGCGCGGGCGTCGCGGTCACCGCGCCGCTGCCTCCTCCTCCTGCTGCTGCTGATCCTGTAGTGGCTGTCGCTGTGCTGCTGCCGTGCATGGACTCCAGTTGCGTGTGAAACCGCTTCAGCTCCGGCATCTGCGTCAGCAACGACCGTCCGCACAGGCGGATGGCAAGGCGGAGGTACAGCGTGCTCGCCATGTTCCGCCGCGCATCATTCAACAGCTTTAGGCGGACATCACCGGTGTTGCGAGCAAGCTGCATCGACGGCTGCCGGCACTCGGTCATCATCTCCATCTCCGTCAGCGACGTGTCACCGATGTCGGTGTCATTGGCGGTGTCGTTGTTGGCTGCGGCCTCCACCTGAAACGAGGAGGCGCTCGCTGCGGCCTGGAGGGAGGTGTGCGCGCGGTGTCGCGTCGCGGCCCACACGCGCTGGTTCGCCTTGCGCTCCGCCTCCGTTTCGAAGTAGAAGAGCGGGGCGCGGCGGTGGTGCCGCCAGACGTACCACACCAGCCCGCCGTACACCGCGCACGCCACCACCATAACCTCCGCGAAGTACACATCTGAAAACCACGGCTTCAGCGAGACGGCAAAGGTCAGCACAATCACCGTCGTTGCACTCAACAAACAAAATGAAAAGGGAACAAAGACAAAGCGGGTTACGTTGCACCAGAAGCACACATCCCCGGGCCCGAGGTGCACCGGATGACGGCACTTGCACATGGGGCAGGACCCTGTTGCAGCCACCGCCGCCGCAGCAGCAGCAGCCGCAGCAGCAGTCGCAGCAGCAGTAGCTGTCGTCGTCGCGGATGCGTTGGTGACGGCGCCAAAGGACGTGCCGTGGGGGCGGCAAGGCGAGCGCTGCACGGGTGACGCGTAGTCGAAAACAACAACCACGGTGTTGTTGCCGCCCTGCCGCGCGACCCCACCGTCCGTGGCGCTGCCGCCTCTCGCAGTGGCGCTTGAGGCAGTTGTTGGTGGTGTGGCGGCATCGTGTGGTGCGATGGGCGACATCGCCAGCCTCGCATGGGTGCCGCTTGACTTATGCTGCTGCTGGGTGGTGATGCTGTTCGTGTCCGACGGCGCTGCCTGCAGAGAGATGGGGCGCGTCACCACGACCTCCTCCGGGGTGACCTGCCGCCACAGACGCCGCCGACACGGAGAGGACTCACGCGACTCAGCGTCGTCAGCGTCACTGTCATCGTGTTGCCGGTAGCGGCCGGCGAGCAGGTCCGAGACGAAGGGCTCGTACTTCCACGGCAGCTGCCGCAGCGTGACCATCCACACGTATAGGACGCAGGTCAGCACGAAGAGGATGCAGGCAACGATGAGCGTCACGATCGGAGAAGTTCGACAAATATAAATGTTGTTGGTCGTCTGCGATGCGATGCAGGACATGTCTGGGCAGACGGGGTTGAACTTACGTTCGCGGAGGTCGGGGCAGAAGTGCGCGCGATAGGCGGCGACCTCCTCCGGGGTATGCTCCAGCTCCCCATCCGCGTCCGTGTCGCCGAACTCGGAGTCGGGCTGGTAGAAGGACAGCACCGTCGTGTTCACCTCCTTGCACGACTGCGTTGCCTCACACCAGCCGCACACCAGCGGTGGCGGCATCAAGCCGTCCGTTTGGTCGAAGACGCACTCGCTGCACCGCTGGATCTCCTCGCATGTGTTGAAGGCTGAGACACGCGGGCTCTGCACAAGGGCGGTGAGGAGCGTCACCAGCAAGAGAAAACGAAGACATCGTTTCCTTGAAGAGCGGGTAACCGTGCTTCTTTTTGTTGTGGTTCTTGCTCTTGTTCTTGTTCGTGTGGTTGCTGATGCTGATGCGGTCGATAAGTCACGGACACGGCGGGAGACGCACTGGTCCTGCTGACTTGTCGTACTTAACTGCATGACGGTACGCCTGTGTATTGTGTGATTGTGTGGGTGTGTGTGTGTGTGTGTGTGTGTGTGTGTGTGTGTACGTGTTTACGTGTGTGTGTGTAGGAATGAGGGGGGGAGGGGATGGAAGGGGGGGAGGGGATGGAAGGGGGGGGGGGAGCTCGTGTGAGCGACTGCGTATGCGTTGGAGTGGGAGCGGTGGGGAGACATGCGACGAGGTGAGAGAAGAACAAAGAAGAGCAGCGGTGATCAAGAAGAACGAGGCTGGGGTAGAACGTACCGTCAGCAAATGCCTGCACATGTGTGTGTGTGTATGTGCGTGTGCGTGAAGGGGAGGGGGGAAGGAGGGAGGGGCAGAAGGGGAACATAAAGACACCTCTGTTCCCTCCCTCCCCCCCCATCAACCTCAGTAGACTTTTTTTCTCCCTCATGTGCAGAAGCTTGTTGAGGTTCGCTCCTGCAGCTCTTACAGCGCGGTGAGCTCCGTTTTCATCGTTTTTATTATAATTATTATTATTTCATTGCTGTGCTTTGAGGTTGCTTGTTGGTGTATTGTTCCTGTCTGTGTCTGTGTGTCTGTAGGCCACACCAGGACGTGGTAGCAAGAGTCGTCAGCAGCACGACCAAATAAAACGAAAAAAAAGAAAGAAAGAAACAGGGAAACGCAACATCATCGTCATCAGCATCAGTATCAGCATCAGCAGCAGCAGCAGCAGTCCAGGCCTTCCTGATGGTTGACACGTCGCTGTACCATCGCATCCCAGCCCTCCTTATCACACACACACACACACACACACACACGCGGTGGGGCACGGGAGCCGGTACACGCCATGCCTTCAGCTCAAGAAGATCACGTGCACGAGCTCGTGAGGAAGCCAAGACAAACAAAGGGGAGAAAGAAAAAGCAGAAGGGGGGAGGAGGAGAAAGAGGAAGAGGAGGAGACGAGTGTGCGTCAGTGCACTGTAGGGGGATGGAAGTTGCTCCGGCAGTACCACCACCACCACCAACACATCGTTCTCAGAGACAGCAGCGGAGAGGGCGGCGACAGCGCTGATCGTGCGCAGGGGAGGGGGGGCGGGGGGCGGAGGCACGCAATGCACATCAAGCACCTAAACAAAAACGCGACGCACCTTTTTATACACATGTGAGCCTCGATCACACACACACGCATCACTCTCTCCGCACAGCAACAGCATCACCAACGGGCAGCCGCCCCGTTGTATCCCCCCCCCCTTCCCCTCTGCTGCCCCCTCGCCGCAGCCTCGCCTCGTCAACGACATCATCACGATTACTATCGTTCAGCAGCAGCAGCGTCGTCTAGCGCAGCAGCCGCTGTAGCAGTTGCCGCTCGTCGGCCTTCTCATCCCGCCGGCGCCGATACGACTGCTGAGCGAAGGCCACCGCCGCCCCTGCGATGATCACGATCATCACCACCGCACACAGGATCCCTACGCCGCACGTGGCCGTGTCGCACTTGCCGGAGTCGGTGTAGGATTCTGTCCCTTGAACGCTGGCGACGATCGCGTAGGGGTAGGACACGTTGCTTCCTGGCATCCTCATCGTGTCCGTGACGGTCGGGTACCAGTGCGGCCGTCGCAGTCGCTCTACGGGTGTATCAAGTACACGGCAGTAGTCCACAGGGCTGCGGACGGCGGACGGCGTCCAAGGGATGCGCTCTGCGTTGTCCAGGTCGAAGGCCAGCATCCCACGCAAGTTTCTGAGGGTCACGTGACCAAAGACAGACGCCGCGCTCTGCAGCTCGCTCAGGTAATCTTTGCGCGTGAGCACCTTGAAGACGTCTGCCCGCACGTGCTCGAAGGCGTCGAATCGCGCGATCACCGTCACGAACGCGTTGGAGTCGACCGAGGTGCCCGTGTTGTCGGTGCTCGCGGCTGTGTCTGTGGCGGTGGTGAAGAGCGGGACGGCATCCGCAGCGGCTGCCGTAGCAGCCGCTCCCGTCGATGCCAGGTGCGCCGTCGTCGAGACTCCGTGGACTTGTGTGAGAGCGCGGGTGATCGGCGCTGCTGCATTGTCTGTCAATGCAGTCGGAAACCCGACGGCGAGGGTGACTTGAAAGGTGATGCCGAGCAGCGTCGGATTGCTGTTGAAGCGCTTGTCCAACGCTGTCAGCGTAACGTCCTGGAGGCAGATGCAGGGTATCGGTTCTTCGCTGAGGCTGGTTGTCGTTGTCGTTGTAGTTGTCGCTGATGAGGCTCCAGCTTCTGAAGTCGGAGACTCTGTGGTGGTGGTGGTGGTGGCTGTCTCAGGGCTCGCAAGGAGGCTGCAGCACGCACGGTTGCCACCGTTACTCGCGATCATCGCCGCGACGTCGTCGTGCACGGCCGTCTGCAGCAGGTTTGTGAAGTAGTACTTCGGCGCTACCGCGAAGTAGCGTGTTGCTCTCGTTTCGAGCACGGTCGTGTACGTGCACGTCACAAGGGTGGAAGGGACGAGGGTGGTGGCCGCGGAGGACGCACCAGAGGCGGCGCCGTCGCCGGTGCCGCCACCTCCACCCGTGGCAGTCATGGAAGAAGGAGGAGGAGAAAGACGATGCCCTTCGCGTAGCCGCCAGCAAAGTGAAAACTTGATGCAAGGAAGAAACAAGGGGAGGAGGAGGAGGAGGATGAGTAAAGACGGGGGAAGCGGCTAACGCGGCTGTGGATGGTGTACGTGCGTGTGTGTGTGTGTGTGTGTGTGTGTGTGTTTACGTCAGGAAGTGAGGGAGGGAGGGAGGGACAGCAGAGTGATCAGTAACCTCATGTACAGCGACGAAGGCTAAGGGTGGGGGGCGGAGGAAGAGGCGCAGCACATCGCGTATGCAGGCACCATCGAATGGTGCAACTGTGCAATTGACATGAACAACAGAGAAGGAGAAGGCAGTGGGGAGGGGGGTGAGGCGGGGGGTGGGGGGACTGCTCCTCAGAGCAGGCGCCGCCATTGCTTGTAGTGGCCCACCTTCTCCACAGTTGGGATGGTGTGTCTGTGTCTGTGTCTCTGTGTGTGTGTGTGTGTGTGTGTGTGTGTGTGTGTGCGTGTGTGTGTCTGTCTGTGACAGTGGATGAAAACAAAGATCGGCAGAGACGGGGAGGAGGAGAAGGGGGCAGAGAGAAAGAAGTGAGGAGCTCGAGTGCTTCCCCCCACCACCACCAACCACCAACCACCAACCGCCCCCCCCCCTCCCCTCCTTCCTCCCTGCCCCATCAAGACGTCACAGTCGACCGAGCGCGACGCCGGCGTGTCCGCTGCATGCGCCGCCACGCCCAGCCCATCGCCGCACCAACCACGAAACCCCCGACATGCGCGGCGTAGCCAACTGCTTCACCGCGCCACACGGTTGGAAAAAACGCGCGGATGTCGCGCAGTCGGGCCTCCAGCTGCGAGTCACCACCGCGAACACAACCGAGGCTGGTGAACACCCACGGCGGAGAAAGCAGCGCGACGCACGTGAGGCACAAGCTGCCTGCAATCCGCATCACATCCGGCGCCGCCACGATAATCGCCATCATCGGCCTACCGAACCCAACGAGGTTGAAGCCGATCACCGCGCAGATGCCAGCACTGCTGCCGCCCATCCGTGTCCACGCGTTCCGCTGCTCCTCCGCCGCAGCAGCCAGGCCACTCTTCGACGCCTCGATGTTGAAGTCGGTGGCGTCACGCACATTGGCAAGCCCGGCCTTCACAGAGCGGGCAATCGTGTCCAGTACACCCGTGTTATCGGAGCGACCACTGCCCACCCCGCCACCGCCACCACCGAAAAGAGAGCCGAGGCCGGACCTCATCGCGGACCCGGCGCGCCGCTGTGCCCCGGCGGCCGCACGCGTCATCTGCTCCGTGCGTTGATGACGTATAGCGAGAAGGGCTTCGTTGTACAGCAGCTGCCCACCGAGACCGCCCACCACCCCGCCCACCGCCCACACCACCATCGCCCCGCACATGCGACTGCAGGCGCGGGGGATGCTCTCCTCCCCCCACAGCCACCGCATCTCCCGTGCAAGTCGGTGGTGTGCCCGTGTCGGGATGGGTCTTGTCGAGGCGGACGAGGGGAGAAAGAAGTGGTTTCTGTGGCCCACATGGAAGCTCCGTTCTCTAACCGCATCAGCATCAGCACGAGCGCCGTGGGCACCGGAAGACCTGACGGCGTTCGCGCGCCGTGTGCGTGGTGGTGATGGTGCAGCACGAGTGTCGGGAGCAGCGGCGGCACTTGTCGTCGGCACGCTCCCAAACTCCAGCAACGCCGAGGCAAAAGTGATGAGGTTGCCCAGCAGGTGCTCAGTCGATCCGTGTACAAAGAGGTGCGTGAGCAGACACTCCGGCCGCTCCCGCACCTCACTCGCACAGAAGCCGTAACGCTGAAGGCGTTGCATGCACGTCGCATCGCTGGGCCACGCCCCACCGGCGCAGTGCGCCGCAAGCAGCAGGCCGATGGGGGCGAAGCGAATAGCGGTGCAGAGAACATCCGCGCGCATCGTATTCGATAAGTCCGAGTGTGTCTCTGTGTGTGTGTGTGTGTGTTTGTGTGCAGGTATTTAGAAAAAAAAAAAAGAAGATGTGCAGATATTACAGATGCTGATGTCTGTCAGTGTGTGTGTGTGTGTGTGTGTGTGTCTGTGTGGGAGGTCTCTGACGGATCGCGTGTGCGTTGAAGCTATTGCGTCAGATGCTGCAGCTTCAGCGAAACGGCCAGACAAGTGAAGCTCTGACACCGTCAAGCGCATACACACGAATACACACTCACACACTCACACACAGACACGCATCCACCTTGATGGGATTCTGCAGACGCAAGCAGCCAGACACACACACACACACGTAAGCAACATTCAATAGGTAATAAGGCAAGACAAAAGAAGAAGGGTGAAGAGAGCGTTTTTTCATCATCAATCAATCAATGAATCAGTTGAACGTCCCGTGTTGGCCTCCGTGTTCTCCAAATGGAAGCCGACACGACGAACCCCACAGCTGTGTGTGTGTGTGTGTGTGTGTGGGGGGGGGGGGGGGGAGAGGGAGGGGAACGAGGGGGGAGAGAGGCGCCGGACGTCGTGAGAAGCGCAGTGAGGGCAGAGCCTCCCCTCCTTCCTTCCCATCAACCCATCAACCACCCCCACCCCCCAACCACACCCGGTCCCCTCCACAGAGAGAGAGAGAAGCTTCCACGAAGAGAGAAGTGCGCCGAGGCCAGCGTCGGGCTGGTCCTCCCCACCCCTCGCCCTCACCTGGTGCTGCAGCCCCCCCCCCTCCTCATCCACACGCCATCTTCTTTCTTTTTCGCAACGAGCCCACAACCGCCGCCGCTTCAGCCTTTACTTGGCCCACGTCCACGTCCACCTCCCCCTGACGTCGGCGACGCCGCTGCTGCGAGAACCGCACACGCTCACACAATTCTTTTTTTTGTTTGTTTCTTTTGATTCAATCCTTTTTTGTGTGTGTGTGTCACTCACTCATGTATTGTTCTGAAGACTCGATCATCTTTTTTTTTCTTTGTCTTTTTTTTTTCCTGGTTGAGTTCCGGGTCGACGGAGCGGCGTGCACACACCCACACACATATCACACCGCCACCGCACACCCCGCCGCCGTCATCATCATCATCAATATGCCGGCTCCCATCCCATGAACCGAATCATCTTCATCCTGGAGCTTGCATGCTAACATGACGTCTACGGACCTTTCAAGCGTATGTCTTTACAATGCCGTTGATCGTGACGGCTGTGCCGAAGACAATCGCCACGACGCCGGTGATGATGTTCAGGTAGGTGAGGCCGAGGCGCCACCATCCAATGCGCTTCAGCGTCCACCCACCAAGGTACATCACGAAGAACGCGGGCAGCAAGAAGGCGAGGATGCCGCCGCAGATGCTGCCCAGCAGGTTGAACACGATGCTGATGTCCGGCACGAGCAGGCCTAGGATAAGCGACCCGACGCATAGCGGTATAGTGATGGAGAGGTGCTGGCGTAGTGAGCTTGCGTCTACATCTTGACCGAGGATGTAGTACACAGGCAGACGGCACGCCTGGCCACTAAGCGCGTAGGCGACGCAGATCTTCAGCAAGATGCCGATGTACGCCACCATCATCATCGGCTCGTCGCGCACGCTGTAGTACTTGAAGATCGAGCCCGTCATGTCGAGCCCGAACTCAGCGTACCCGAAGAAGCCCACAATGAAGTACAGCACGCTAATGAGGGAGACGCTCCCGCAGCCGTCGATCAATAGGTTCTTCGCTGATGGCAGCCGCATCTCGTCGAACAGCCGGAAGCACAGACCATGACCCAGGAACGCGAAGATGAACAGCGTCAGCCCGTTCACGGCGTCCAGACCAGACGCAAACAGCTTCATGTCGTGCACGTGCGGCAGCCCCGCCATCGACGAGTGCGCCACCACCGCAACCACAAAGTAGATCACGAGCGTCACGCCCACAATCGAGAAGTACCGCAGCGAGGCCACGCGGCGCGGCAGGCACAGCGGCAGCATGCCCATGGCCCACACGAGCACCGCGAGAAGGCGATGGAGTCCAGCCGACGCCGGCGCTGTAGAGTCTGCGGATTGCATGAACGGCAGGATGAGCTCGAAGGCCGCCGTCACGAAGCCCACCATCGTGCCGAACTGGAAGAAGATCATCACACCGGCAATGTACAGGTCGGCTTTGGGGAAGAGAATGCCGCGGCACGCGGACTCCCATGAGCGGTACGCGCTGCGCTCGCACGTCACGCCGATCAGGTAGAAGGAGAAGACGACAAGCACGGCGCAGACAAGCATCAGGATCGCAGACAGGCAGATGCCTGTTTGGTTAAAGCCCGACGCCATCGACACGATGCCGATGCCCAGCGTGTTGCTCGCCATGTTAAAGATGTTTGAGATATGGCCTCCTGGTGGGACAAGAAGCCCCACGACATCCGCGAGCCGCTGTGCGAAGCCGCCCACGCCGCCCTTGTCGCCGGACTCCGCGATGATCACGGAGACCGACGTGGTAGGGGTCCGCTGCCCACCGCTGGAGCCGTCGTCGCTGGCCTGTCCCCCACTGGGCTGTTCCGACGACACCGGTGAGGTATCGCGAGAGGAGTTGGTTCCGTAGTCCGCCATCAAGGCCTTAGCCGTGAAGGCTTGCGCGACTTCTGCGTCGCGGTTGGCATACGCGAGCTTGACACCCGTGTCGCCCTCGTGCCGGGGGGGAGCAGGCGGAAACCGATGACCCGCTGCCATGACCGATGGGTGCCCAGCGGATAGCTGAGGTGCGCGTGCAGCGGTGGTGGTCGCGGCCGCGGCCGCGGCGGCGAGCTGTGATGCGGCATCGAGCACCTCCCGCTCCGCCGCCGCCCGCCGCCCTCCGGGGATGCGGCAACCGTGTTGGTGACCGGCCCGGGGGGACGTCGTGAGTGGGGCATCGCTGCGGGTCTGCGAGGTGCCGTAGTCGTGATGCTCAAGTGAACTGCTGCCTCTTGCGGCATCAGACGTCGGTGCGGCCGTGGGGTGAAAGGGCGGGGTCTGTGTGACGTCGCCACGAGGGTCGTGGTGCACTTGCCGCAGTCGCCGATCACCGCATGTGTCGGCGCGCTCTTCATCCTGGGCGGGACAGAGTGAATAAGAAGGAGAAGGGGGAAAATAAAATAAAAAGAGAGAAAGAAAGAAGAAAGAAAGAAGATGGTCAGCACACACGCGCTGACGAAAGCACACACGCCACAGCGTTCAAACAAGGTCAGAGGGGGGACCTCAGCGCAAGTGAGAGAGAGAGAGTGAAGAGGAAGGTCGTGACAAGGGGAGAGCACAGACACACACGCACACACACACAAACAGACACAAAAGAAAGGAGGAGAAGGAGAAGGAGAAGGAGAAGAAGGAGGAGGCACTGTAATGTACGCAAGGTACTGCAATGGAAAGGCGTCAAACAAGAAAAAAAAAGGACAGACAAGCAGACACGCCAAAGAAAGAAACGAATATTGATCGAGCACGGTGAGTTTGCACCGCCTACCCACGCACACACCTTCCCACTCCTTCCTTGGCTGATCTCACGAAGCACAGAGACGGGAAGAGAGGGAGAGGGAGACACACACAGTTACACAGTCACACAGTCACACACACACACACACGTGCACGCACACGCGTCCCGCGGTGGTGTCGACGAAACAGAAAGAGAGTGAAAGAGAGAGAGAAAGAGAAAGAAGGCGATGAAGGCAAAAGTAAGAGAAATAAAAATAAAATACACTAGAGGGAGGGACGAGAGCACACAATGAGTTTGACGGAGGGAGGAGGAGGAGGGGGGATGGGGGGGAGGGGGGGCAGAAAGGGCTCGCTGACTTACGCAGCGAGGCGAAGGAGGGGGAAAGAGGGGAAAGGAGGAAGAGCGTGACACCTTCGACACACACACAAAGAGCTTGAAAAAAAAAAAAGACAAGAGAGAGCGCGGGAGAAAGGAAAGCGAGAGACACCGTGTACACACGCGCGTGCGTGTGTGTCTGTGCGTGCGTGTGTGTCTGCGTGTCTGTGCGTGCGTGCGTGTCTGTGCGTGTGTGCGTGTGTGCGTGTCTGTGCGTGTGTGCGTGGTGCGTGTCTGTGCGTGTGTGCGTGTCTAGTGCGCGCCTGTCTTGGGTGGTCCCACGAGAAGGAGATGGCGGCCAGAGAGCGAAGGTGCAAAGGAAAAATAAAGGGAGACAGCGGGAGAGAGAAGGGCGGGGGGTAGCGGGAGTGCTAGCAGCTACACACGCACCGTGACCGAAGCACACACACACACACACACACACACGCTGCTTCGGGGTGTTGGTGATGGGTGTGGGGTGTTGTGGGGGGGGGGGGGAGGGAAGAGGGATGATGCACGACCCGTCAAGTCTCCCTCTTGTTGTGATGACTGATGTCGTCGTCGTCGTCGTAGTTGCTGATGTTCTTCTTGCCTTTCTTATTTTTTGTTTGTTTGTTTGTGTTCACTTGGTGAAGGGATAGTTACATCGACGTACACGTCCACCGCGAGGGGAGAGGGGAGAGGGGGGGGGTATGGCGGTTGGCGGCGTGTCTCGGTGAGGTAACGTCGTGGAAGGGCAGAGAAGGGAATGGAGAAATAGGAAGAGAGAAGAGCACGCGTGTGTGTGTGTGTGTGACTTCACGTGCCTCGGCAGCGCGGCAGCAGAGAAGGAAGGAGGGAAGGGGGGGGTGAAGAGTCCTCACACCTCTCAGACGGGTGTAGACAGCAAGGGGGGAGGCGCAGGGAGGGTGAGGGTGTGTGTTGGTGTGTGTGATGGTGTGTGTGATGTGGGGGGAGGGGGGGGAAGTGATGGCAGTGATGGCGGTGTGGGCACGTAGACAGAGGGCGTAGAAGACGGAACGAGAGACGGTGAAGAGAGAAGGGGAGGAGGGAGGGGGGCATGGAGCACCGCACAAGCTGCAGGACCGCTGCCCGTGCACGCACGCACGTGAGAGTCACGGACAAGGGGGGGAAGAGGATGTGCCACGAGTCTTTCCCTCCACTCCTCGCTCCCCTCGCACCGCACTTGTGCTTCGCTGCACCTTCCTCATGAGGAGGAGGGGAGGCGGCGGGGGAGCGGAGAGGGGGAAGGGGAGGCGTGTCTGTGTGTGTGTGTGTCTGTGTGTGTTAATTGATGTTTCACTGATGCCCAGTGTCATCGCGCCGCGTCTCTGCGACGGAATGTACGCGCCTCTGCGACGCGTTGAAGACGTAAAGGTGGTAAACAAACATATAAAAGAATATATTTAGATGTGCTTGATGCGTGCTGATGCGTTTGACGGTGACTCACGCCGCGCCATGCCTGTCCGCAGGCCGATCATTTTGCTTGGTTGTTTGTGTGTGTGTGTGGGGGGGGGGGGGGGTTATGAATGGAGATGCGGGATGAACAGAGCAAAGACAGCGCGAGGCGTGTGTGTGGATGTGTGTGTGTGTGTGTGTGTGCGTCGGTGAGGGGGGTGGAGGGGAGGGGAGGGAGAAGGGGAGGTGCAGTACCTTGTCCTGGTGTGTAAACAAGGAGAGTAAGAGGTAACGCAGACACACAGAAAGAGAGAGAGAGAGAGACGTTCACAGCGCTCATCGAGGTCGACACGCTGCGAAGAGTCATCAACGACAGACGGACAGCCACACATGGACAGAGATACAAACTGCGCGTGTTCGGTGATGGTGGTGAAAGCCACGTGTTTAGTTCGACGTCGGGAGGGGAGGGAGAAAGAGATGTGCGTATGCGTGTAACAGCGTTGGCGAGAGAGAGAGAGAGACGAAGAAAAAAAGGGGGGAAGATCAGCATCACCACGGGGGGGGGAGGGGGGAGGGGGGGAGGGGGAGGGGGAGGGGGGAGGGGGGAGGGGGGAGGGGGGAGGGGGGGCGGGATGGGAGCGGAGTCCAACGCGCTGCACCGCACGCGCAGCTTAGGGAGGTGGTTTGATGAAGAGAAAAGAAGAAGAAGAAGAGGAGGAGGAGGGAGGTGAGAGCGAAGACGGAGCGTGAGGTGTACGAAGACGTCGAGTAAGGTGGGTGGGAATGGGGGGGGGGGGGAAGTGAGGGAGGTAGCGCTCAGGAGAAGAACATCACTCTGGCCTCAGAGCATGGACACGTACACGCACACAAGGCCACGGCCACACACACCAGCGAAACAGAGAGAGAGAGAGAGGCGCTCACGGTCAGGGGGGAGGAGGAGGAGCCCGATGGAAGACATACCACCACCACCCCCCACCCCCTCCCCCGCACAACCCCCGTCACCCTCTTCCACGCGGCTTTTACTCAGTAAGTGCATCACACGAGACTTACGAGCTGAAGACGGGGTGGGGGGGAACGCGTGGAGTGGGACAGCGGTCGAGGCCGCGTCGTCATTAAGAGAAAGAATGGAGGGGGATGCCAGAGCTGGTCCCGCCCCACCCCCCGTCACCCCCTCCCGCCCCTCCTCTCCGTCCATGACACACGGCATGGGGGGAGGAAGGGGGAGAAGACAAGGAAGTGAAAACAGAAAGGAAAGCAAGAAGCCTTGACGGTAAAGACCGACAAAATGGCGAAGTTCGAGGAAAGAAGAAAGACATGACACACAGATGTGTGTGTGTATGTGAGTGTGTGGGTGTGGGGGTGGGTGGTGGAAGTGTCCGCGAAGACATCAACAGACAGAGACAGAGACAGAGACAGAAGGAAAGTGAGGAGGAGGAGGAGGAGGAGGAGAGGGAGACTTGACACACGCAGACACACACACACACACACGTCGGATTACCCAGACGCAGAGTCCCTCCCTCTCCCCTCAGTCGTACAGAAAAAAAAGAAAAAAAGAAAGAGAAACCGCCTTACAAACTCATCAGAACACACACACACACACACACACACACACACTAATCAGCACACAAACTTCTCTATTACCGAGTGCACAGACACCAGTGCACCCGCATCACACAAGATGGAAGAGAACAAGAGAAGAAAAAAAAAAAACAAGCGAGAGAGAGTCAGTCAGTGAGTCAGTGAGTCAGTGAGTCAGTGAGTCAGTGAGTGAGGATGGCGGGTGACACAAGCAAGATGATGGGGAACAGAAACAGATCAGATAGAGAGAGAGTGAGACAGAGAGACAGAGGGATCAGCAAGTCGAACAGGAGAAAACGGAGAGACGAAAAAAAAAAAGAATGTCAAGAGACAGCGCATGTGTGTGTGTGTGTGTGTGTGTGTGTGTGTGTGTGTATGTGTGTATGGAAGTTCAGTGTAAACCACAAATCACACGTGTGTGTGTGTGTGTGTGGAGGAGGGGGTGTGGGTGAGTGTGTGCACTTGTGCATCACGATCAGCGTCGTACCCGCTGCATGGTGAGACCGCCCGTTGCCGACACGCCTCTGCCACCACCCTCCCTCCTCCTCCCTTCTTCGTGCAGAGCTCATTACAGCGCCAGTGCACAACACACACGCACACACAAGCCGGCTGTCAGAGAGGCCTAGGCGTAGGTCTTCACCAAGCCGTCAATCGTGACGGCTGTGCCGAAGACAATCGCCACGACACCGCCGACAATGTTCAGGTAGGTCATGCCCATGCGCAGCCACCCAATGCGCTTCAGCGTCCACCCACCGAGGTACATCACGAAGAACGCGGGCAGCAGGAAGGCGAGGATGCCGCCGCAGATGCTGCCCAGCAGGTTGAACACGATGCTGATATCCGGCACGAACATGCCCAGCACCAGGGAGCACAGGCAGATGGGAATCGTGATGCAGAAGTGCAGCCAGTACGGCGCCGTGTCGATGTCGCGGCGGAGGATGTAGTACACGGGCAACCGGCACGCCTGGCAGCTCAGCGCGTAGGCGACGCAGATCTTCAGCAGGATGCCGATGTACGCCACCATCATCATCGGCTCGTTGCGCACGCTGTAGTACTTGAAGATCGAGCCCGTCATGTCGAGCCCGAACTCAGCGTACCCGAAGAAGCCCACAATGAAGTACAGCACGCTGACCATCGACACGCTGCACACGTTGTCCAGAGCGATGTTCACCGCACCCGGGTGCCGCATCTCGTCGAACAGCCGGAAGCACAGACCATGACCCAGGAACGCGAAGATGAACAGCGTCAGCCCGTTCACGGCGTCCAGACCAGACGCGAACAGCTTCATGTCGTGCACGTGCGGCAGCCCCGCCATCGACGAGTGCGCCACCACCGCAACCACAAAGTAGATCACGAGCGTCACGCCCACAATCGAGAAGTACCGCAGCGAGGCCACGCGGCGCGGCAGGCACAGCAGCATCATCCCAAAGAACCACACCGTCGCCGTCAGCAGCCGGCGCCCGTTCGGCGTCTTCAGGAACGGGTCCACGCTGTCCGCGTCGAGGAAGGGCCCGATGAGGTCGTGCGTGGCGATGGCGTAGCCCACCATGGCGCCGAACTGCAGGAAGATCATCACACCCGCCACGCCATAGTCCGCGCCGCGGAAGAGAATGCCGCGGCACGCGGACTCCCATGAGCGGTACGGAGTGCGCTCGCAGGTGGTGCCCAGCAGGTAGAAGGAGAAGACAACCATGCAGCCGCAGACAGCCATCAGGATCGCAGAGAGGCAGATGCCCGTCTGGTTGAAGCCCGACGCCATCGACACGATGCCGATGCCCAGCGTGTTGCTCGCCATGTTGAAGGCGTTCGAGATGCGGCCGCCCGGTGGCACAAGGCGTGTGCTGACACGCTCCAGGCGCTGGACAGCCGCTCCCAGCGCGGGGACTCCAGCGAGGCACTTCCATTCTTCTTCGTTTGAGTTGGAGGTGCTGGCAGCGAGTCCATCAGCCGTGGCGGGGGGGAGAGCGTCAACACCGACCTTGGCAGTTAGCTCCACCCCGGTGCACACCTCTATCTCGTCGGACAGGGGCTCACCGGCGCGCACCGCAGAGCGGTCGCCACCGCGGCCGGAGGCACTGGAGTGGCTCGTAGAGTGCGGCATGATGTGTTGGCTGTGGTGACGCGTTCCGCTGTCCTGGTGAGTCGCAAGAGGCTAACACGACTGCTGCGTGGTCGTGGGGATGGATGGGGGGGAGCTGGAGGAGGGGGCTGGAGGTGGCTGAGGGGGGGCTGAGGGGGTTGATGGGGTGGACGTGAGTGGGGTACGAAAAGGGGGAGGGGGGAGGAGGGGGTCTTCAGCAGAAGTGGCGGTGCTGCTCGTTGCTGAGCGCGTGGTGCGGTGTTGAGGGAGGCGAGAGCAGAGCGTTGATGGCGGGGAGATGCGGTGGAGTGGGAGGGAGGGGGGGATGGGGATGAGATGGAGATTGGAGTGGGACTGCAGAGGCGGTGGGGAGGGGGGAGGAGGGCAAGGCAGGGCGGCGAGGGAGGCGGTTGCCCTTCACGGATAGAGACAGAGAGACAGCCTCTGCGACTGCGCACGTGCACCCTCCCACGCATGGGTGCAGCCAGCCGCGGAGATGTGCGGCCGACATACGCGTGTCGTCCCCGCCCTCCTTCGTGTGCTGCAGCGGTGTGGCCCCACCTCTGCCTTGGCCTTGTTGTTCGTCTTGTCATTTTATATCGTCGTCCGTCTGGGCGTCAGTCATGTCTGGAGCTGCTGCGCAGTCGAAGGGAGCACACGGTAGTGAAATCAAAAACGATGAGAAGGCAGAGAAGAGAAAGAAAAAAAGAGAAAGAGAGTGTGTGTGTATGACGTTTCGGATATATATTTTTGCGTGATGGCGCCACCGCGCTGTGCTGCGCGCTCGTCTGCGGAGGGAGATATGGAGGAGGGAGACGCTCAGGGAGGGGGAGGAAGGGACGGGGGGCGGCTGGTGAAGCAACACACAAATAAAGAAATGGAGGCCGTACGCGTTGTCGTGCAGAAAACACACGCACGCACGCACGCACACACACACACACACACATAGAGAGAGTCGTGAGCGTGGTCGGGCCCTGACGAAGCACTGCACACAGAAGGAGGCGTGCAGGCACGGCAGTCCCAGACGGAGAAGGTGTGTGACAAGAGAGAGAGACGGTGCAGGCGACCAGAACGCAAGAGAGGGAGGGGGAGGGAGAAGAGAAAGAGAAGCGAAAAGACACGTAACGGAGGAAAGCAAATACAACAGTGTCGCAGAGACGGACGTGTGCGCAGCGGCCGACGGGCATGTCACTGGGTGCCTGTCAACGCGTGAAGCGTGCATGTCTACGTAGACGTGTGTGTGTGTGTGTGTGTGTGTCGTTCCCGGAGACAAGGAGCGGGACAGAGGGGCGGGGGGACATCAGCCCGAACAAACTGCTGTCCACGCAGACACACTCCGGGGGAGGGGCCATGCAGACACAGCACAAACACACACACACACATCGATGCACGTCACGCACACACACACACACACACACACACACACACACACACACACAGTCGGCAGCCATGCGGCCGGGTGGGCAGTCGCGTCTCTTCACGCTGCTTACACATCTCCTTCCACCACAGGCACGCACCGCGACTCGAGTCACCACCCGCTCCAAGGCCAGCACGAACCTCCCACACAGCCCGTACACACACACACACACACGCCCACGCCTGCTGTCATCGCCCCTCCATCTCAGCCGTGAAAGGAAGATGGAGAGGCGGCAGTCGAGGCGCGTGTGAGGGAGACAGAGGGGGGTATGGGGAGAGGTGTGGAGTGGCGGTTTGTCAGTCCATTGGAGGAGGCGGAGGGAGGGAGGGGGTATCGAGGACATCGGGGCGTGCCGTGCGTCGGTGCTATCAGTCGGAGACAATGTTCAGCGAGGGGCCCACATGGTAGAGACCACGAGAGGGAAAGAGGGAGGGAAGGGAGGGAGAAGGGAACAGAGCTTGACAAGCACATAAACGAGTGCACGGGGTGTGGGGCGTTGAGCGGAGGCGTGGAGCGGGTGCGGCGGTAACGGGTGAAGGCAGGGAGGGAGGGATGGAGTCCCTCTCTCTCTCTCTCCCATCCTCAGCAACACCTCGCTCAGCGCCACAGACAGCAAAAGATGAAAATGTAATATGGAGAGCACAGACACACAAGCTCGGGGTGCAGCGTGCACTGGAGGTGCGGCATGGGTGCAGGCCCTGCGGAGACGAGGCGGCGGCTATTGCTCGTCACGGACAAGAAGCCTCGATGACAGCGGAAGGACGGGGAGGGGGAGGGGGAGGGGGAGGGGGGGGCACGAAGGCATGCACGAGCCCCCACAAACACACACACAAGGACACAGAGAAAGAGAGAGAGAGAGAGAGAGGCGTACAACAAGGGAAGCGCAGGCAGTCGGGAGCCGTGTTGGCTGGGAGAAGGAGAAGAAGGGGACGAGTGGCGACGATGAGGTGAGCGAGCACCCGCCCAGCGGTGACGGGGAGGGCTGCACAGCACAAGCGCACACGGGGCAGTGCCGACGGGGGGGGGTGATGAAGGGGAGGGCGGCGACATCAGGGTCGGGGTGGGGAGTTAGGGGGGGGGGACGAATTCGGACAGGCCGCAGACGGTGCGCACGGCACCACGAGCACAGCAGCATCCACCACCCCCGCACACCCCTGCGCATCTCGCACGCCTCCTCCCCTCGCACGCCCCGACGCGTCACCGGCACGCGTCCTTCGAACACGTCCCTCCGCTTCTCCACACCTCGCAAGCCAACACAACAGTGCCGCGCAGAGATGAGGGTGGGGGAAAGAATGAATGGATGGATGGATGGAGGGAGGGGGGTGGTCACCCAACCATACCACACACACACGCAAAAAAAACAAAAAAGGAAACGAAAGCTGTCTGAGGAAAAAGAAGAGGGCGCACCAGACACACACACACACACGCACGCACACACAAGCCGGCTGTCAGAGAGGCCTAGGCGTAGGTCTTCACCAAGCCGTCAATCGTGACGGCTGTGCCGAAGACAATCGCCACGACACCGCCGACAATGTTCAGGTAGGTCATGCCCATGCGCAGCCACCCAATGCGCTTCAGCGTCCACCCACCGAGGTACATCACGAAGAACGCGGGCAGCAGGAAGGCGAGGATGCCGCCGCAGATGCTGCCCAGCAGGTTGAACACGATGCTGATATCCGGCACGAACATGCCCAGCACCAGGGAGCACAGGCAGATGGGAATCGTGATGCCGAAGTGCAGCCAGTGCGGCGCCGTGTCGATGTCGCGGCGGAGGATGTAGTACACGGGCAACCGGCACGACTGGCAGCTCAGCGCGTAGGCGACACAGATCTTCAGCAGGATGCCGATGTACGCCACCATCATCATCGGCTCGGTGCGCACGCTGTAGTACTTGAAGATCGAGCCCGTCATGTCGAGCCCGAACTCAGCGTACCCGAAGAAGCCCACAATGAAGTACAGCACGCTGACCATCGACACGCTGCACACGTTGTCCAGAGCGATGTTCACCGCACCCGGGTGCCGCATCTCGTCGAACAGCCGGAAGCACAGGCCGTGCGCCAGGAACGCGAAGATGAACAGCGTCAGCCCGTTCACGGCGTCCAGACCAGACGCGAACAGCTTCATGTCGTGCACGTGCGGCAGCCCCGCCATCGACGAGTGCGCCACCACCGCAACCACAAAGTAGATCACGAGCGTCACGCCCACAATCGAGAAGTACCGCAGCGAGGCCACGCGGCGCGGCAGGCACAGCAGCATCATCCCAAAGAACCACACCGTCGCCGTCAGCAGCCGGCGCCCGTTCGGCGTCTTCAGGAACGGGTCCACGCTGTCCGCGTCGAGGAAGGGCCCAATCAGCTCGTGCACACCCGTCACGTAGCCCACCATCGTGCCGAACTGGAAGAAGATCATCACACCCGCCACGACGTAGTCCGCGCCGCGGAAGAGAATGCCGCGGCACGCGGACTCCCATGAGCGGTACGCGCTGCGCTCACACGTCACGCCGATCAGGTAGAAGGAGAAGACGACCATGCAGCCGCAGACAGCCATCAGGATCGCCGACAGGCAGATGCCCGTCTGGTTGAAGCCCGACGCCATCGACACGATGCCGATGCCCAGCGTCCCGCTCGCCATGTTGAAGGCGTTCGAGATGCGGCCACCCGGTGGCACAAGGCGTGTGCTGGCGCGCTTCACGCCCATCAGCATCGGCCCCACGCACGGCAGCGCCATTGCACCGTGCGGCTCGCTGGCACCGACGCCGGCGTCTTGTGCGCTAGAGAGGGAGTCGTCGTTCACGTGGTTCTCGCCGGCACCGACGGCAGCCTTGGGCAGCACCTCATCGTCCGGCAGACGCACCCCGGTGCACACCTCTATCTCGTCGGACAAGGGCTCACTGGCGCGCACCGCAGAGCGGTCGCCACCGCGGCCGGAGGCACTGGAGTGGCTCGTAGAGTGCGGCATGATGTGCTGGCTGTGGTGACGCGTTCCGCTGTCCTGGTGAGTCGCAAGAGGCTAACACGTGCGCTGCGTGGTCGTGGGGATGGATGGGGGGGAGCTGGAGGAGGGGGCTGGAGGTGGCTGAGGGGGGGCTGAGGGGGTTGATGGGGTGGACGTGAGTGGGGTACGAGGTGGCAATGGCAAAGTTCTGAACGGGTAAAAGAAAAGGAGCGAAGGTAAGTGAGGTTAACTGTGCATGTGTGTGTGTGTGGGTTGGTGGGTGTGGGTGGGGGAGTGGTTGTGTCGAAGCGCAGGAGTTGGTGAATGGATGGCGGGGGGGGGGGGGGGGGGGGGGATGGATGGGGAGGATGGGTGGGGGGGGAGTGGGTGGGAGACATCGTACGGAGCTGCAACGTGCAGCGGCGGTTGGCACAGATCTTTTGATACAGTTGTGGGCCGGCGATGTAGAAGAGCGAAAGGCAGGCACCAACATGGGGAGAGGGGTCAGCGGGCGGATGACAGCCGGGGTGGGGGGGGGGGGGGCGGTCGCACATGCACGCACAAGGAGAAGGAGGCTCCGTGTGTGTGTCTGGCTGTGTGTGTGTATGCGTGTATGAGCTTGAACTTGGCTGTGAAGGGAAGAGAGCGCGCGTGTGTGTGTTGGGCCGAATCAAGGCGTTGCAGCCTCTTGCTTGTCTGCTCCTTGTGTTTCAAGGTAGCTGGTGACGGGGTAGGGGGGGGGGTGATGCGGGGGATGCGGGGGGGGGGGGGGCGTGCCTCAGTTAAGTCTGTGGGTACAACACACACAGACACATACATACACATACACATACACACAAAGAGAAAAAAAGAAAAGAAGAAAGGTGTTGATTGGGAATGGAAAAGAGAAAAGAACGGAGCGGTGGGGAGGGAAGCCACACGTGCGTGACGGAGGCGTGCGCTGAGCGGCTTGAGCCGGCGGACACACACACACACACACAAAGAGAGAGATAGAGAGACACGAGATGGCGTCAAGGGAGGTCAGAAGGTGTGAGCGCGCAGGCGTTACACCGCCTACACAACCGGCACGGGAAGGAGAGGGAGAAAGAACCAGAACGCAACTACAACAACAACAACGACAAGAACAAGAAGAGGAGAGGAGAGGTGGAAAGGCGAAAGGCTCATCGATTGCAACGGGCACCGACGACGCGGAGGGAGAAAAGAAGACGAGGGAGGTGGCAAGGTGGGACGGGAAGGAGTGGTGGAAGGCGGTCACCACAGCGTGTAAAGCATGGAGGAGGGAGGAGGAGGGGGGATGGGGGTGGGGTGAGGAGAAATGGGCGTGAACGCGTTGCAGTGGAAGACGAAAGGGAAAGGAAAGAAGATGTCGTGAACGTCACGATGGAGGAGGAGGAGGAGGAGGGTGGAAGAGAAAAGAGAAAGAAAAAGTTAATGGGTTTGGGTAGGGGGGGAGGTACAACAGACATGGTCAAGGCGCATACGCCGCTGAGACCACGTTATCCGCGTGCAATGGGGGTGGTGGAAAGGGGGGAGGGAGGGCAGCCCGTGATCACGTGTCCATGCGTGCATGCATGCATGCATGCACAAACACACACAGAGACACACTTACACGCACGCGTACCCTTTTTAAAAAACGGAGGATCGCGGAACATGCATTGCAAGGGCGGGGGAGGAGGAGTGCGGTGGCGCTTGACTGGTGGAAAGGAAAAAATATATACAATTACAAGAGCAAAGGACAAGCAAGAAGTGTGTGTGTGTGTGTGTGTGCGTGTGTGTGCGTGTGTGTGTGTGTGTGTGTGTGTTGATGTTGATGTTGATGTCCACGGTGATTGCTGCAGCTTGTTTCATCTCCGACTCGAGACGGAACCCCCAATCCGCCTCCCAACCCTGCGCCGGGCCCACTCACGCCCCGCCCCCCCCCCACTCACCCAAGGGGATGAAGAGAGAGGAAGAGCCGGGCTCTCACGTGTAGGGGAGCTCGTTGCGGATGAGGTCCTCCGGCGTCTCGCGGCGCACGACGAGGCGCGGCTGTCCATCCTCGACAAACACGACCGCGGGTCGGCACATCTTGTTGTAGTTGGATGCCATGGAGTAGCAGTAGGCACCCGTGCAGAACACAGCCAGCACGTCCCCCTCCTGCAATGCCGCCGGCAGCTTCGCGTCTCGGATCAGCTGATCCCCCGTCTCGCACAGCTTGCCCACCACCGTATACGTCTTGTCCGCCGGCTCGCGCATTCGATTCGCGAGGGCGGCGCTGTAGATGGCCTGGTAGGTGACGGGGCGCATGTTGTCGCTCATGCCACCGTCGACGGCAACGTACGTGCGCACGTCGGGCACAACCTTCTGAGACCCCACCGTGTACAAGGTCGTGCCCGCCTCACTCACCAGGGAGCGGCCTGGCTCTATCCAGAAAGCGGGCAGCTGCACCCCACCGGGGCCACGACGCTGCCGCGCCGCCACGAACTCCTTCACCGCGTGCACAATCGCATGGATGTACTCTGCCAGTGGCAGTGGCGTGTCGTCTGCGGTGTAGCGCACGCCGAAGCCGCCGCCGACGTTCAGCACACACTCCTGCATGCCCCAGTCATCCATGATTTGCATGAGCCGCAGTGCGGCGGCCACGTGCCCGGCGGCGGAGAAGATCTGTGAGCCGATGTGACAGTGGAGACCCATCACGCGTACGTGGGGCAGCGCGGCGAGTTGCTTGAAGGCTTGCGCGGCTTGCCCGCTCCCGATGTCTAAGCCAAACTTCGAGTCCACCTGCCCGGTGGTGTTGTGCTCGTGTGTATGTGCCGTCACGCCGGGTGACACACGCAGCAGCACGCGCAGCACTCGCCCTGACGAGGTTGATGATGATGATTGCGGTGGCGGTGATGATGGCGACGGTGATGGAGGTGTGGAGGGCACGCCACGCTCTCGCACAGCGGCCCCGTCCGAGCTCTCCGCTGCAGCAGGGGATGCCGTGCTTCTTGCGACGTCAGCCTCCGCATCCGCGGCAGCCCACACCTCCAGCGCCAGCCGGGGAAGCAGCTCGACCTCCCGCATGCTGTCCACCACGAAGCACCCAACCTTCGATGTCAGCGCGTACAACAGCTCCGACTCGCTCTTGTTGTTGCCGTGAAAGTGAATGCGCTCCGGCGGCACGCCAGCGCGCAGGGCCGTGAAGAGCTCACCGCCCGAGACGACATCGACGTAGAGACCCTCGTTGATGACAACGTGATACACGGCGAGGATGGACAGCGCCTTGGACGCGTACGCCACCTGGAAGTCGACGCCCTCCGCCGCAAACACCTCGCGGAACGATCGAGCTCGCGCGCGGATGTCCGCCACGTCGTAGACCATGACGGGCGTGCCGTACTCGTGTGCGATGGCGACGGCGTCGGCACCGCCCACGACGAGGTGGCCGGCGTCGTTGATTGGATGGGGCAGCATGTCAGGAAGGAGGAGGAGGAGGGGGGTGGGTGTGAAGGAGGGGAAGCTGGAAAAAAAAATTTTAGAGTGTGGTGTAGGGTGGACGGTGTGGAGTCTGAGACTCGCTGTCGTGCATGCGTGCACGTGTGTGTGTGTGTGTGTGTGTGTGTGTGTGTGCGTGTGTGTGTGTAGGAGGAGGGGAAGGGAAGGTGAGGCAGGCAGGGAGGGGGGAGGGAGAGGTGCGTATGCGATTCCCATGGGAAGACGAGAAAAAAGGACAAAGTAGAAGGCGTTAACGGAACAGCGAGGTACGAGTTGCCAAAGGAGGAAGACGAGGGGGACGAGGGGGACGAGGGGGACGAGGGGGACGAGGGGGACGAGGGGGACGAGGGGCTTCACGTCTGAGGCAGTGTGGGGGCTTCCCCCCGGCTCCCCCCAGCAGGCGAGAAGCTGAATCAATGCAGGACACACACACACACACACACACAAAGACGCTGTTCGCACCTCCCTCAACAACACCTCCCAGCCCAGGGCTCCACGGCGCGGCGTTGAGCGAGAGAACTGCTCCAGCACCCGCTGTGGCAAGCACATACAGACACAGAGAGAGAGAGAGAGAGACACACATACATGCCCTGACATGCTGTGCAGTGGCTCCGTTGCTGTCAAAGACCGACAATCACTTCGCCGTTGTTCTTCTTGTTGATGTTGCTGTTGTTGCTCATCGAAGTCACAGGCGAGAAGAGAAAGACACAGAGTGACGGGAGTGAAGGGGGTGGGAGGGAAGGGGAAGGAGGAGCGCCCAAGGCTGGACAACGTCTTCGTGAGATCGGCTTTGGCACGTCGACAGTCTCCCCCTCTCCCCCTCTCCCCCCCCATCATGATGACTTTGCTGCCTCTGTTAATGTCGGTTCTTCTTTTTTTTTCTTTTCCTTTCGAAGCTCACACCTCCACGAGAAGATCAGAACATTCTCTTTCTCTCCCGCTCCCTCCCTCTCAACACACACACACACCCCCCCATCACCACCTCATCACCACGTCATCACACTGGTTGCTGACGTGATGATGCGCATACCAATAGACGTGTGTGTGTGTGTGTGTGTGTGTGTGTGTGTTGATGACTGTTGTTGTTGTTGTTTGTTTGTTTGTTTTTAATTTTTTTCTTTTCTTCTCTCTCTCTGCAGCAAGGCTGCATGCACACGTGTCGGTGTTGGGTGAGCCGGTCGGCGTGGGCCGAGGGGGAAGGGGAGGGGGGGGGAGAAAAGGAGACGCCTGCGTGAGTAGAGTCTCCTCTCGATGAGTCCAAAGGAAATAATGAGAAAGAGGGGGGAAAGAGGGGGGGGGGGGCTGCCCAAGCTTGCGTGAACACATTCGCGTGTGTGTGAATGCGTGTGTGTGTATAGGGCGTGTGTGTGTCTGTGTGTGTGTGTGTGTGTGTGTGTGTGTGTGTGTGTGTGCATGGGGGAGACAGGGACAGGGACGGGGACGAGGCGTGCCGGCTCGTCGGACACGCAAAATAAGAGCATCCTGCTGGAGCGTCACGTCGGTGGCAACGGAGCTTGCGCGTGATGAGAGAGAAGGAGGAGAAGACGTAGTAGTAATAGTGGTGATAATGATAAAAGGAAGACGGGGGGAGGCAGGGAGGGGGGGGGAAACGGGTCTTGCGTGTATGGAAGTTGATGCGACTGCGGGGAGGGGAGGGAGGGAGGGAGGGAGGGACGAAGGCGTTGGGCATCAAAATAGGTGTAGAAGAGGAGATGCGCAATCAACATCAATATGATAAGTTGAACCAAGATAGAAGGCCGGAGGACGATGTTGCACACGCGTGGCGAGGGACGCGAGGGGAGGGGGGAGGGCGAGGGGGTCTTGGATACGCCTTACGTACACAGAGAGAGAGAGAGACAGTCACACACAGACACACCGACACAGACACAGACACAGACGTCGTCATACATGCACACAAACACACACAGAGACGAGGAGGAGGAGGGGTTTTTAGAAGGGGGAGGAGGAGTTGGAGAGGAAAGGGGGAAAAAGAAAGACCAGACCGAAAGCCTGACACAGTGACACAGACACAGAGAGAAAGAGAGACGAGCGCGGACAGACAGATGTAAAAAAAAAAAATTGACAACGGAGACGGAGACGGAGCTCATGAACGACGTACGACAGGTTGAAGTGGGGGGGGGGGGGGGTCAAGCAAGAGGGACGATGTGTGCGGGCGTTTGAGGCAGGGGGGAGGGCGGCATCTGCATGCCTCACACATCTCCACGCTCGTGCACACACACACACACACACACAAACAAAAACAATAAACAAAATTGTATTGATGCTTCACAAGTTTAACACGTTTCTTTCTTTCTTTTTCTTTATTTTTCCTTTTTTTTCTTTCGATTGTTGCTGATGTTGTTGGTGTTGATGATTATGGTGGTGCGTGTGTATGTGTGTGCGTGCGTGCGTGTGTGTGTCTTTACACACGCGTCAGCAGCACGCCGGCCTTCAGACTCTGATCCACCGACACAGCAAGCATCCAGCCACCCTGCAGGGTCGCCATGTACGACAGCGCCCACTCGCAGCTCTTGTTGATGCGGGCCTTGGCTGTGTTGCCCAGGATCACCTGACACCCCCACTCCATCCCCAGCGTGCCGTCCCACGTCTGAGACGACGGGTTCACGGTCACCGTCGCGGCGATGCGGGGGCTAAACTTTGGGTGCAGCGGGGCCCGGGCCACGACGTCCGCCGTGAAGCTCGAGAGCTGCGCCGTCCGCGCCGTGACGGTCACGCCGTTCGCGGTCGTCGCGCGGCAGGCCGCGGTCCAGGCCGTGGTCTTCGACTTGATGTCGTACAAGGCGCCGCCGCCGATCTCGAGGTTGTCCATGGCGGCGAGGCTCAGGCCAAGGTCCACCGTCTTCTGCGTGATGGTCTCGTGCATGCTGAGACGGCCGTTCGCGAGTGGCTTTATGGTTTGATGACTGACCTCGATCGGCGTGTCAGAGAGCGTCGTCCCCAGTGGTCCGATGGCCGTTTCGATGCGGTGGTTGTTCACGTCCTCCGCGCGCACCGTCGCCTTCACCGCCCTGACATTGCCTGGTGTGAAGCTCAGCTTGCCGTAGTAGGCGCCATCCGTAGTCAGCCCTTCGACATCCACGTTCGTCAGACCGCTGGTGGCGGCGCCGCTCGCAAGGGTGTAGCTCCCCTTGTTCGGCTTCGCCACACTCACGATCATCCACTCGCCGCCCGGGTTGAAGCCAAGGTCCAGCACCTCCTTGCTGGCCGTGTTGTAGTCCTTGTAGAGGAGCGGCATGATGATGCTCGTAAGTTTTTTTTGTTTTGTTCTCCTTTTTTGTTGTTTATAAATGAAGTTGTGTGCGATGATACGGACTCGTGTGAGGGGGGGAGGGGGGAGGGAGAAGGGGATGACGATGATGATGGCGATGATGATGAAGGTGTTGCGGTTGTGGAAGAGAGAGAAGTTCTGAGTGGTGCGACCGTTCGTGGAGGGGGGAGGGGGGAGGGGGGACGGGGGGATGATGTTGCGTGATGCCGAGACGGAGGAGGGGTGGTGAGTGTGAGTGTTCAGCAGGTCGTGGATACGAGTGTGCAGCAGGGGGCGGGGAGGGAGGGAGACAGGGAGGGAGAGGTCGGTGAGACATGTGGATTCATCATTCCACGAAGGAGGGGGAGAGGGGGAACATCACGAGACGACACACACACACACACACACACGCGGGTCTGTGTCTGTGTGCGGAGGTCTGAGGGACTTTCTGATCGAAGAGGGGGGCCGGGAGATGGAGAAGGGGGTGGAAGGGGAGGGGGGGATAGGCGGGGCACTCACAAACACATGTGCATGACTATCTCTCTCTCTGTCAGTATCTCTCCATCTTATCATCGTTCTTTTTTTCTTATTATTATTTTTGTTAGGAGGGGGGTTGGTTTGGGTTTCTTCTCTCATTGTTTATGCTAAGTCGTCCGCAGCGAGGCAACGGAGGGGAGGGAGTGAGTGGGAGGGAGTGAGGGGAGTGGGGGGAGGGGGGAAGGGGAAGAGCCGATGTAGTCGACTGCATCGACGCCCCCCCCGCCCCTCCCTTCCCCTCCTTCTTTGTCCGCTTGCGGGAGTCATGGAAAAAAAAAAAAAGTAGAAACAAAGTCACTGGGAGAAGAAAAAAAAAAGAAGTGAGACGGAGTGGGGTGTGGGCGGTGTGTGGGACGACTCCAACGCAATGGCGCGTTGCACGCCACAACAAAGGGGCGTGAGAAGAAGCACTTGGGAAGAGATCGATCACGGAGCATCTTACAAAGAGATACAGAGAGACACAAAGGGGGGGGAGAAGTGTGTGTGTGTGACAGTGTGTGTGTGCGTGTGTGTGACAGTGTGTGCGAGAGAGAGAGGGAGGGATAGGAAGGGCTTGACAGGCCCATGACCAAGCTAACAAACAGCATACTAGTGTAAGAAAAGGCGAAAGGGGGAGGGGGGGGGGGGGGGGGCAAAGTGCGCGTGAGAAGCACATCACCTTTCCCCATCATCATCATCACCACCACCACCACCACACCGAGCCTGTGACGCCCTTCCTTACAGCACACATACACATATACACACACATACATCAGCACCCATCAACACACATTAACGCACATCAACACAGACAGAGACAGAGACAGAGACAGAGACAGAGAGATAGCGTCAGTGAAGGAGGAATCCACAACTCCGGGAAGAGAGAAAAAAAAAAAAGAAACGAGGTGACCAGGCAACAGCGACTGAGAAAAGGAAAAGAAGAAGGTGCGTGCGTGCGTGCGTGTCTGTGTGTCTGTGCGGAGGGGGGGCGGGGGGCGGGGGGGCGGGGGCTGAAAGAAAGAAAGAAAGAAAGAAAGAAAAAAAGAGAGAGTGGTCGTCGGCTAAGTGGGTAATGTGAAGGGGGGGGGAGGAGGAGGGGAAAAGGAATGGGAAAGAAAGATGAACCTAATGGGAGGAGGAGGCGGAGGAGAAGGAGGAGGTCGAGCTCCGGGACGGGGGATCAAGCAAGTACACACACAGACACAGACACAGACAGACAGACAGACAAGCACACACACACACACACACACACACACCAACAACGCAGGAGAAGGAGGACGAGAATGAAGGAGGAGACGGAGGAGAAAGGGCGCGAGTTGCCCCCTTCACCGTGTGTGTGTGTGTTGGGTGGTGGGAAGAGGGGAGGCTTGAGCGGGGAGGGGGGGAGAGAGGGGGAAGGAGAGAGAGAGAGAGGGGTAGGGAAGGGAGGGAGTGGGGCACACACACACACACACAACACCAACAACGGTGCACAGCCCTCTCCTTCTCCCCCTTCTCCCCCTTCTCCCCCCCCCCCCCATTCCTTGCTCGGTGATCTGCCTACTCGTCGCCAGCAACACACTTTTTTTTGTTTGTCTTTCCTCCTCTTTGTTCGTTCTTTTCTACTCTTTTGTTCTTCTCTTTTTCTTTTCTGTTTTGTTTTGTTACTGTTTTTTTTTTTTTCAAGGTCTGGAGTGTCGATGCCGTCGATGCAGTCGATGCCGTCGAATGCGGTCCGTGCTCGTCCGTCCTCCTCCGTCCTCCTCTTAGCTTTAACTTCGTCTTCAACAATCAACACGAGCAGAATTACGCATTTCGTCGCTGATGTTGATGCTACTGTCGACTTTCTTCTTCTTTCTTTCGTTTTTTTTGTTTGTTTTGTGTTTCGTTCTCGCTCAGTGTTTTCCCTACGCGTGCGTCAGCTGAACGCCGATCTTCATGTTCTTGTCGAGCGACACGCACGCCGTCCAGTTGTCGGCCATCTTCGCGATGTAGGCGACCGCCCACTCCATGTTGCGGTTCACGCGGGCCTTGATCGTGTTGGCCGGCATCACCGGGCACGTCGCCTCCCACCCAAAGACCGCCGCCACGCCCTTATCGGAGCGCGCGTGACCGCACTCCACCTCCACCGCGCTGCGGATCGTGCACTTGGTGCCACGCAGCATGAACGAGTAGGGGAAGCTCGCGCTGGACTGGTACGTCTTGAAGCGGTTCGTGCGGATCGCCACCTCGTAGCCCTTCTCCGCGTAGCGGCAGCCGAGGTTCCAGTTGCAGTCCCCCTTCGCGATGTCGTACGTTGCGCCGCAGCCGATCTGGCAGTTGGGGGCCACGTCGATGCCCATGCCGAGCTCCACCGTCTCCGGCGTCACCTTCTCGTTGATGCTCGCACGCTTCGACAGGGCCACGCACGTCTCGTGGCTCACCTCGTAGCGGTACTTATCCTGACGGCGCTGCAGCATCACCTCAACCTTGTGGCCGTGGCGCGTGTAGTGCGCCGAGCCCTTGAGCTCGCGCAGGAGCTCGGGGGTGATGGTCACCTTAAGGCCGCCGTTGCACGCCGCCACGTACTCAATGTCCGTGGAGAGCTTGCCATCGGAGCTGGCCTGGGGGTTGATGAAGAAGGTGTCACGCGCGCCCTTGTACTTCGACTCGACGACCCAGCGGTTGGCCACGGGGAAGTTCTTCGTGAGGAGGTCCTTGGTGGCCTTGTTGTAGTCCTTGAAGAGGGCCGGGGTCGAGTAGACCTTAGCGGGGGCGCTCTGCTGAGACATGATGTATGTGTGGGGGGAGGGGGGAAGGGGGGGGGGACGGTGGGGGTATAAGAGACGAGAAAGAAAAGAGAGCGTATGTTTTTGTTTGTGTTTGTGTGTGTTTGTGACGAGAAAGAATGCTGAGGAGGAGAAAGCGGCTTGTATTCTGCAGGCGTGTGAGTGTGTCGGTGAGTGGGTCGGTGTGTGTCAGTGTGTGTGTGTGGTACGTTAGATGTCGTGAGGCGTACCAGGAGAAGGACATAGAAAGAGGGGGGCGGAGGGAGGGAAGGAGGCAGCAGGCGATGAAGAGCAGCGGACATTATTTTTTTTCCAAGGAGTTTCAGCGCAGGAGGAGGGAAAGGCTGAATGATGCAGCGTCACAGCAATAGCTCCGCGCCGTGTAGGAGGGCCCTATACGCACAAGGGGCGGGGGAAGGGGACAGCGACGTCGATCAACTCCCCCCCCCCTGTCTCCATGCGTCGCCCTTGTAGCCTACAGCCTACAACCGTCCACACAGACACACATACATACATACATACATACGTCAGTGCTCTTTCACGTTTCTTTTTGATTGTTTTTTTTTGTTTCTTTCCCATTCTCTTCACAAACACCTTCAACCGTCCATCAATGGAAGCGCACATCAGCAGGCAAAGCCCTTCGTCGGTCCTGCACTCCAGTCTCTCTGCCTCCCTCGCGCTCTCTTTCTCTCTACGCTATCACACACACACACACAGGCACAGGCACAGACACAGACACAGAGCTACACGCGGCTGTCAGATCTGTCCGTCACCCACGCAGTCTGTCGCATCAGAGCCAACAGTCGTTCGTTGTGCGTCGTCGCAGCTGTGGCCGTCACAGGAGTACTTGCAACAGCGGATGCCGCTGATGCTGCGGCTGATGCTGCTGCTGGTGCTGGTGCACGTCGCTCGCGTGACGCAGCGGAAGGAGCAGCATCACGGGTGCCAGACGCAGTGTCGTCCTTGCGGGTGTTGCTGGTGCCGCACGTCGAGGCCACACTTTCCTCGTAGTAGGCACGCACCGCGGCCCGTCGCCGCGCGAGGGCAGAGGAAGCGGCGTAGACGTCGGAGGCGCGGCTGGAGCTACTGGAACCGCTCGACGTGGAGAAGGGAGCTGAAGAAGAAGAACGGACGTCACTTGGCCGCTGTCCCCACCCACCCCCGCGAGACGAGGCGGTGAGCGGCGGAGATGCGCGACCGATTGTCGCCGTTGCGTCAGAGTAAAGGAAGTACGCGGATGCGGCTGCGTGCCAGCCGTTGCTCGTGCCCGCGACATCAGCCAGGCCGTCTTCGCATTGCGCACGGTAGTAGGACGGTATCGTCACGTGACGTGGTGCACGGTGTGGTGCGTGTGGGGCGTTGTCGGGGCGCTGCGGTTGTGGCTGCGACGCCGGGGAGCCAGCTCTGTGGGCGTTAGATGGTGATGATGGTGATGGTGAGGAGGGCAGGGTCGGCGCGGAGGCCGTCACGGCGGCGGCGGCGGGGCTGCCGTGTCTGGGTGGCACAGGCTCTAGGGCACCGCTGTGCACCGCATTTGTCACTCCCTCCTGGCGAGGCACCGCAGCCTCTGGGACTATCCCCAGCGGCACCAGCAGCGGTGCGTGTGCGGCCGCGGACGTCTGCACGGGCGGCGAAGCCTTCACCGAAGCGTACTCAGCGGCGTCGGCATCGTCAGAGAGATGCGGTGACGGTGATGGTGGTGGTGATGGTGGTGGTGGTGCAAACGCCTGCTGCTGATGCAAAGGACACTGCAGGATCGCCGTCTCCCTCGCGGGCGGCACCGACTCGCACGCCACATCGACATGTTTCTCGCGCCTCAACGCACGCGGCTCCGCTGTTGCCACTGCTGCTGCTGCGGCGGCGGCGGCGTGCGTGTCCAGCTCGGCTGTCTGCGTGCTCAGCGGTGTACCAGTCGACGCCGTCCCTGGTGGGGCTGACACCACAGACTGGCTACTTGACACGCCACTCATCCACACGGTGCTGGGCAGGGCAGAGGACGGCACGGACACGGCGAGCTGTCGCGTGCTCCCCCGCGCCCCGCCCACCTCCGTATCGCCGCTTGTGCGTCGCGATGCGGCAAAGAGAGCGAGGGCGGCAGTGGCGGTGATGTCGAAGCTGCCCGTCGTGATGGCCCTCGTGAAGGCGCTTGTCTCGCTGCTGCCCGGGGCGGCGTTGTGCGTGTCGTCGCCGACGGTGGTGGTCGTCACAGACGTGGCGGGGCTGACGAGGTTGGTGGAGAGGGACGCGTGTCGTAAGATGGGCGGAGCCGTGATGGCTGGCAGGTTGGGCGATGTCGCCGCCGAGGCTGTCATGCCCGCCGCAGAGGTGCCGCTCAGGATGGCAACGGGCTCCGCTACAGCCTCCGTCGTACCATCGAGCCCTGCGCGCGCACCGTGAGAAGAGGGTAGGCGTGCTGCGACGGCTGCGGCGTCCGTACGAGATGGACACTGCCCCGGTGCACTCAGCGGGCTCCATCGAGATACGCCCGTCGTTGCCGTTGTTGGTGTTGTCGTCGTCCTTGCGGTGGTCGTGGCTGCCTCAGCGCTCACAGACACCTCCGTGTCCTGCTCCACCCTCACCACCTCGACCGCAGCTGCTGCTGCAGCAGCTGCTCTAGTCGGGGCAAGGTGGTTGGCCTCCCCCGCACTTTCCCCAAAGCTCAGCCATGGCGGCTGCGCGCCAGCAAGGGTGGTGGTGGTGGCCCTGGCGCGCCGCGCACCGACACTGCTGCCGCTCAAGGCCGGTGCGTCCACCTGCAGCTCCACGACTGACGCGGTCGCTGCCGCCGCAGCGGTGGACGCTGGTGGTTGTGGTGATGTTGGGATGTGCGAAAAGACATCAGTCGACACGTGCACCTCGCCAGGAGCTGCGACAGTGGCGTTGTGCATCGCGAAGCCAGCCGTGCCGCTGATGCCCGTTGCGGAGCCTCCACTGGTGTCGGCATCTCGTTCCTCCTCCTCCTCCCTCATGGTGCTGTCCGCCTTCCCAACGCGTGTAACGAGTCCGCTGACGTCATCATCATCACAACCGCTGCCACCACCAGCAGTTTCAGCACGCCCACCAGCAGCGCTGCCACTCCTGGTTGCGGCGGGGGTGCTCTGACTACGCTCTGAGAGGCGGCACGACGCGACCCCGCGGCTGCTGGTGCTAGGCATGCTGCTGCTGGTGAAGGGCGACACACTCGTCTGCGTGAAGCCGCCGCCACCGCCACCGCCGCCGCCGCTACTGCTGCCGGTCACAGAGCTCTGCACGGGACGACTGACGCTGCGACTCACCTGCAGGCTGCCTCGCTCCAAGGCGTTCCCTGGTGATGCTGCAGTGGTTGTCACTGCTATCACATTAGCGAGCGCACTCGTGTGGGTGTGCGCGGGCAGTGCGGGCGCAGCCGTGGCGGACGTGGTGGGGGAGGTGCTGAGGGAAAGGAAGGCCGACACGCCACCCACACTGCTCGCGCTTCCCCCAAGACCACCACCACCACCACCACCACCACCACCAACAGCCCCTCCCCCTCCCCATCCACTGCCGCTGCCGCCGCCCTGCGTTCCACTCATGCGCCATCCAGTGGTGGAGGCCCGGAACGAGCCTGGCCGCACGCTGGAGACGGGGGGCCGACGCAGCGGCGAGTCACCAACGACCCGCGGCGAGCGAGAGGCGGTGGAGGACACCGTCATAGAGCACACCGGCGGCGACGTCGCCGCGCCGTTCGCGCTGCGGCCGCTGCGAGGAGAGCCGGCGAGAAGGCCACCCCAATCCTCCCCCGTCGCGCCGCCGAGGCCCGAGCCCGCGCCCGTCACCGGGCCGCGCGTGGGGAGGCGAATAGCAGGAACAACGAAACACGGTCCGCGCGTCAGCCCACCGGGTGGCGACCCACCGCTGCCCCCACGGCCACCACCATCGCCACCCACGAGGTCCCACGCACCGCCGTCATCATCGTCGTCGTCTTCCTCTTCCTCTTCCTCTTCCTCTTCGTCTCTGGCGTCCACCTCACTCCTCGTGCACGCGTCTGCCTGCACTGCTTCGTCAGCAGGGTGCGAGATGTGCGCCACAGCGTCTCCCTGCTCGTCCTCCCCCCTCTGCAGCCACTGCTGCTGCTGCTGCTGCTGCAGCATGCCCTCCTCCCCCACTCCCTCACCGTCATCCACACGTTCAGCGGCCTCTCGCACCGCCGTCAACACGACGCTCGCGGCATCACGCTCACCGACGTCGACGTCGACGACGAGTGCGACAGGAACACCCTCCACCACCACCATTGACACCGACTCCCTCATCGCACACGCGGGAAGCTCCGCACGCGCTCCGTCGTCTGTAGGAGACCCGATGGACGCCGCCGCCGCGGGCATGGTGTGTGAGCGGGAGGCGTCGGCGCCGACATTCAGGACGGGGGAGCTGCGGCTGCTGGAGCTGTCCTTGCGGCTGTTGACGCCGCTACCGATGGGGTGCGGGAGGAGGCCCCGCACATCGGGGGCGGGGCCGCGCGTTGTGATGGTGGTGGTGGCGCCGCCGCCGCCGCCGCCGCTACCGGAGGCCAAGCGAATCGCCACGAGCTCCGCCGACACCGGTGCCTCGTTGGAGTCGAAGAACGTCGTGGTGGGGACCACGTGTGATGCATCACTTGCGCTGCCCTCTGTGTGCGGCAGCGTGTGGAAGTTGCTCCCGTCCATCGCCAGCTCGGCCGGGTATAGGACATCGTCAGCGCGCGCAGCGGTGGTGGTGAAGGTGGTGGTGGTTGTGTGTGTCGGCTGCACCTTGTCAAGACTCAGATCCATCACCCCCCCAGTCTGCTGCAGCGACTCCTCATCATTGCGCTGCACAGCGCTCCCGACGGCACTTTCCAGAGGATGTGCGCTCGCCGCGGCAAGCACCTTCCCCTCCTCCACAACCGTCGGCGCACCACTCGACGCCGTCTCGGGCCCCCTCACCGCTCCCATCTCGTGGCGAAGCGTACGGCTCTGTCGGCGACTGATGCCGGCCGCCGCGCCGCCGCTCCCAGCGCTGCCATCGCTGCCGCTGCTGCCGGTCGTGTAGGCGTCGAAGTCGTCCTCGTACACAGGGTCCTCCCCATCCCCGTCCCCCTCGTTGTCGTTGCCGTGCCGTGGTGTGGCAATGTGAGGCGGCACGGGTACCTTGTCCGTCGGCGACGAGATCGACGGAGGCGGTTCCAGCGACCGCCGCGTCATCGCGTTCGGCGGCGAGGTCGACAAGGAGAAGACCGGGGTCCCCTGCTCCGTGTCTGCGAGCACGGCCACGGCGTCTGGGACGGCAGCCACGAGGCTCACAGGGTTCATAGAGGCGGCGGTAGTGGTGGTGGTGGTGGTGGCGGGCTGCGAGACGCTGGGGCTCGTTGTAAAGAGCGTCGTGGAAGCGGAGACGAGGCTGGCGCGGTAGCGGGGTAGTGCGGCCACAGCACGTGCACCAACCAGGGCACCGCCACTCGAGCTTCCCACGCCGCGCCACCTCCCGAGCACGCCGCTGTTGCCGGTTCCTGCTTCACCACTCGCGCGACTGCCATCGCGACCGGCGCCGTGTCGCTCGGCGCTTCCCCCGTTCGACGCGCTGCTCGATGCTGTCGTACCAAGCACCGTGGACTGTGAAGACATGTTCACGGCGGAGGCGGAGGTCGAGGGACTGCTGATGATGACAGTGCTGTTCGGCGTCCAGGCCCCAGCAGCCCCAGCAGCCCCAGCCCCAGCGGTAGCGGCAGCGGCGGCTGCGGCTGCGGCTGTGTTGGGGTGTAAGACCGGAGCGGGGGTTGTGGCGGTTCTCGCCACCATCGTCACGGTGAAGGGCGACGGTGACGACGCCAACGCGGTCGTCGTCGTGGTGGTGGTGGTAGTGGTGGTGGCCCTGTTGACAGGAGCAGCGGTGGCGGCCGAGTTTTGCGCAGCCGGCACTGCTGCGTCGTTGGTGCCTGGCACTGCCGCCACCGGTGTCGCTACGCTGCCCCACCACACCCCGGAGGTGCTGTCGCTTTCGCCATCGCGGCGGCGGCGGGAGAAGCCCGTGCTGTCGGAGGTGGACAAGATGGTCATGGACGCCGCCGTGGTGATATCGGAGGACCCACCCGCACAGGAGCTCCAGGTGGAGCCGACCGTGACACTCGTCGTCCCCGTGCGCAGCGAGTCGATCGTCCCTGAGAAGTGCGAGGACGAGCCCGGTGTGTTGGGGCTGGAGAGGGTGCGGCCCGCAGGCACGTGAGGGGTCTGCGACAGCGACAGCCGGTGGGGTGCCTCTAGCCCCGGCTCACGTGCATCGAGCGAGAGCAGCGACTGCCTTGTGCCACTGTCGGGCATCGGTATCGGCGCGTGCGTCGCTGTCGTCGGTGTGTCGTGGGTCGTCGGGTGATCCGTGAAGGATGGCGAGCTCACATCGTCCGTGTCGATCGCGTCGCCGGAGGTCCCGTCGTGTGTGGCCGCGTCGAGTGCCTTGACGAGGGAGCGGGGTGGAGCCCTCCCCGCCTCCTCTAGCATCAGATAGTCGGGCGATGTCAACGTGCTGTCTGGTGCAGAATCTGCAGGCACGTTGCAGCGTGGTGGGACACGGCGGCCCTCCACCTCGTCACCCGCCCCCACCAGTTCCGCGTCCAACAGCGCAGCGGGGACCGCACGCGTTGGGGCTGCTGCGGCAGGTGTCGGCGCGGCTGTTGCCGGCGTGTCAAGAGAAAGAAGGAGTTTGTGTGACTCATCGACGTCAGAGTACCCGTCGTCCGTTGCGTTCACGGCACGCGATGAGGTCGCGAGGAACGCGGTGCCAGCGAGGAAGGCGTCGCCGTCACTGGTCAGAGCCGCCGCCTGCTGCGCAGACACGCGGGTGTAGGCGTACAAGGCCCCTGACGCCACAGCAGAGGGACCCTGCTGAGGCACGACGGCCGAGTCCACCGCGTCTGCGTCGGCATCTGCGAACTCTTCGTAGCCGCCGCTGATGCTGCTCCCGTAGCCGCCGCTCACGCTGCTCCCGCTGCACTTCACAATAGTGTTGCTGACCTCGTCGTCTCCGCGAAGCTGCGACGCGGACCACTCCAACGACTGTGCCGCCGAGCGCGGTGTCCGGGTATGGGCGCTGGCCGCGGCGGCGGACGGCGCCGCGAGCGAGGTGGACGGAGAGGGAGACAGGGGTGGCGTAGTCGAGCATGACCTCGCGCCGGCGCGCCGCGATGCGTTGGGGGGCACCGCGACGGACCGCGCCCCGTGAAGCTCCGGTGTGCTCGCACATGCAGCCGTGGCAGCAGCAGCAGCAGCAGCAGCAGGTGCAGCAGCAGCAGCGGCGCTGGTAGCGTCGCGGCCGGCGAGCGCTACCTGCTCTAACGCCGACGGCACGTAGGGCTCCGCGGCGCACGCCTTGTCCACCGCGACGACCGCGCTCCCACATCCCGAGTCGCCGTCTCCACCCCCCGCGTCACAGACCGACGCCATCGCGGCGGCCGGTGTGGCTTTAGCAGTCGCCTCCAGCGCTGGCGGCACACCACCACCACCACCGCGGCCGCTGCTGCTGCTGCCGCCGCCGGTGCTGCCGGGGGTGGAGGGCAGGCTGCTGTGTGCACGCAACGGGTGGTGTGCCCCGGGAGACGGGTGGGTTGGGTCTCTGTGTTCGACCTCTACCTTGTCATCGTCGTTGTCGTCGACGTCGTCGTACGGGCTGTCATCACGTGCAGCACCGCCCTTCCCATGACCGCCACCATCACCATCGCGTCGTGCATCAGGGGAGACCGGGGAAGCCGTGGCGTCACTATCTACCGGCAACACGGTAGCCGCTGTTGCTGCGGTGATACTGCTGCTGCTGCTGCTGTCCCTGCTGCTGCTGGCATACCCGACAGGCACATGCCCTCCCACTGGACTCGCGTGTGCCGCCACCCCGTGCGCTTCTGAGCGAACCTCCATGTCCGCTACGGCGATGGGTTGGGCCTCCAACACGACCTCCGCGGCTAGTGGAGGTGGGGGTGGTGGTCGTGCTGCTGCTGCTGCGGCGGCGTCGGCGGCTGATGGTGAAGGCTGTAGAGAGCGCTCTCGCAGCACCGAGGCGGTGACGATGTCGTCTTCGTAGTCCTCCTCGTCCCTCCCCCAAGACCCTGTGGACGCTGAAGTCACCGCATCGTCGTTCAACGGAAACGTCGCGTCCCCTGCCGTCACCGCCTCCGTCGCAGGTGGCGATGACGGCAGCCCGCCATCAAGCGCAGAGGTCGGGGTTGTGTGTAGGGACAGCTGCGCGAGCTGAACATTCAAGTGCGCCCATGCGTCTATGCCGCCTCCATCACCGCTCGGAGAGGCAGCCGCAGCAGCAGCAGCAGCAGCAGCAGCCATCGCCAGTGACGATGTCGGTAGCGTCGGCGGGGACGGGCAGGTGGATGCGGCTGTCGATGGCAGAGCACACAGAGCCGCGGAGGACGTCCCTGCTGATGCACTCCCTGATGCCGAGTCGCTAGGGTGGTTCGTGACCTCCGCGCCCTCTCCTCTGCCAGCCGTGCGTGCTGGTGTCGCTGCCGCTGCCGCTGCTGCTGCGGCTGCGGCGGCTTGCGCGTCGTGTGCGTCGTGTGCGTCGTCTGCGTCGCCCACACTGACAGCGCCGTGCGGCGCACCTGGCGACCCGCGCAGTGCAGCGGACGCAGCGGCATAGAAGTCCGCCACCCCCGCGCTGGCGGGGCTGCGGCCCAACCCACTAATGCTTCCCGCGAGCAGTGGCGAGGCCAGGCCGTACAAGGAGCCCGATGTGGTCGTGTTGGTGGTTGTGGTGACCGCCGTGTTCATGGTGACGGAGGTCCGTGCGGTGGAGGCCGAGCCGGACATATCGAAGGGAGACCGTAGCAGCAGCGGCGGCAGCGAGGCGGCCAGCGCTTCCGCCACGCCGTCCGTGAACAGTGCAGCGCTAACCCCCACTGATGTAATCGCACCGGCTGCACGCGCGACGTCCGAGGTGGAGAAGAGAAGCGGTGAAGCCGGCTGCTGCAGCGCTGCTGCCGCTGTTGCTGTTGCTGTTGCTGTTGTGGTGGTGGTGGTGGTGGTGTGCTGCGTGGGCGGGTCGGTGGGGGTGACGATGGAGCTGATGCCGCGCTCCTGGCTGTCCCACGACGCCGCGGCCGCCGTCCCAGCCGTCTCCGACTCGTCCCCATGGGCCAACGTGGCGGCGGGGGAGAGGGGGGTGTCGACGGCGCCGCTCCCGCTCCCACTCTCAACGCGCGTCTCGGGTGCCACAGACTCCATCAAATCGTCTGTGCTCGGCAGCACGGTCGCCGTCCTCGTCGCCGCAGCTGACGTCGCAGCATCAGCGTCGCTCTTCCCGCCGTCCTCGTCAGGGTCGGACCGCGCACGGTCGGCAGCGTGTGCGGCGCCGCTTGTCAGGGCATGAGGCTGGCGCTGCGGGTCCTGCGTCAAGGAAGAGCGATAAAGTCGAACACCACCACAATCACGACCATCACCGCCGCCGTCGTCGTTGCTGCTGCTGTTGCCGCGGCGAGGAGAGGAAGCAGCAGCAGCAGCAGCAGCAGCGGCGCGTCGTGCTCCGCTCACCCGCGCGTCGGAGTCCAGGTCGGGTGTCGCGTCGGCCGCCACCTCCTCCCGCTGCACCTTGATGAAGGGCGCACGCACAGGGACGGCGGAGTGGGCGGCGGCGGCGGCAAGCACCGAGGACACCGACGTGGACGCTGGGGTCGGCGCCGGTGTGCCAAACACCGTCAAGGGTGCCGCCATCCCCAGCCCACCACCACCCCCACCCGTACCACGCGGTGCCACGGCCCCGTGTAGGCCGTATCCAACAGTGCTGACGGCTGCGCCGGTTGGGCTCGCGAGGGCACTGGCTGGGTTCTGCGACGGTGCAGCAGCACCACCGGCATCAGCGCGACCACCACTACTATCATCATCACCACCGCCTCTGAGCGGCCCTGCTGCTGCTGGTGCTGGTGCTGGTGGTGAAGAGCTAAGCATAAGCATCATATGACTGCGTCGACGGGGGGAGGAGGAAGACGGGGACGGAGGGGGCAGCGAGGAGACGAGCGTGGCGGGGAAGCTCACGGTCGGACTGCTCAGTGGCGTGGCAAGCGCCGCCGATGCTGCTGCTGTTGTTGTCGCTGCCGTGGGACCGCCGTCCGAAGTGATGGGGGACGTTTGGGCTGTGCCAGTGCTGCTCACGCTGCCGCCATCGGATGCCCACGAGGGGGTGGCGCTGAGCCGCGTCAGGCCACCAGCCGGTGAAGACTGCTGCTGCTGCTGGTTAGAGGAGTGGTGTTGGTGCTGTTGCTGCTGCTGCTGCAGCAGCGGTGACGGCGACGACGACGGTGTCGCGTCGTGTTGGCTAGGCGACGTGCCGCGCTGCTCCGAGGTGGCGGGAGAGGAGTAGGCGGAGCTGCTGTTCGGGGTGCTGATGCTGTGGTGGCAGTAAGAGTGCTGCTGGTTGCCGTGTGGGGGCTGACTGTGCGCTGGCGGCTGGCGGTTGGCGTGGTGTTGGCGTAGCAGAAGGAGCAGCGTGGAGGGGAGTGTGTAGGCTGCGGGCATCACGGTGATGCCGCCACTCCCACCGCCGCTGATACAGCCGCTGATGTTGGCCGCCGCCGTCGCCGTCGTCAACGTTGTGGTGAAGGCACATGACGACGAGGGCGTCGCCGACGTGGGCACTGGTGGCGGAGTGGTGAGGCCAACAAAGTCGAATGCGTGGCCGCCCTCGACCCCGCTGCCTGTGCTGCTGCTCCCGCGGCTGCTCGATAACTGCTGCACCGCTTGGCGAAGAGGTTGCTTCTCACCACCACCACCACCACCACCACCACCGCCGCCGTCATCGCCATCCCCGCGGACGACATCAGCGACGGCGGCGTCCCCGGTCACTGACGCACTGACCGCATCACCAGCTGCGTCGCACGCGGCCACCCCCACCGAGGCACCACCACCACCATCGGTCCCGCAGCTTAACATTGTTGTCGTCGTGACGCTGCCGACACTCGTGACGGGGGTGGCGTGCAGGCAGATGGTGCCCGACGCAGACATCTCCGACTTGAGCGACGCCGGGGAGGAGGAGGACCTCGCCGACGCAGATGCTACTGTTCCCGTTGCTGGCGTCGGCGTCGGCGTCCGCGTCGGCGTCGTGGCCGCCCTCCCGCTGCGCCAGACACCGCGCTCCGCACTGCGGGCGTGCAGGGGCCGCTGTTGCTGTTGCTGCTGCTGCGGCTGCTGCTGTCGAGTTGTTGTCTTGCTGCCTACAATGAAGCTGTTAACCGCCGATGACGGGCCCGTGCGCTGCGTCAACGAGTTCCCTGATGTGCTCGAGCTGCCGCCGCCGCTGACACTGGCAGTCGGGCTGTTGGCGGCTGTGACGAGGAGCATCCTACGCGGCTGGTGGAGGAAGGTGGCGGTGCTGGCGGCGGCAGTCGTCGGCGTGGAGCGAGGCGGGAAGAGGCTGTTGCTGGCGTCTCCAGCTGCAGCATCTGCATGAGCAGCATCGCCGTCAGGGCTATGCAGGTCATGATCATCAGGTGAGGCATGCGGTGAGAGACTCGACGAGTGGTTGTGGCTTGTCTGCTGCTGCTGCTGCTGACTTTGCGCATAGGCCCGTGAGGCCGTCTGCAGCGACGGGTGTGCCGTGGGCCCAGCCGCGTGCTCAGCGGCCCCCTCCAGCCCCTGCGGCTGCGACAACGCCCCCTCTCTCCGCATCGCCATCGGCGGTTGTGGCGGGGACGGCGGCGGGAGGCTCACGGAGGCCCTGAGCCGGGAGGCAGGTGCGCTATCCCGCTGTGCCGCACCAAGCCAGGGGCCGGCCATGCTCGTGGACAAAGAGGCGGTCGAAGTGGACGGCACTAGCGGTGCTGATGGACGCGCCGCGACAGCAGCAGCAGAAGCAGCGGTCTGTGCATCAGGAAAGCTTGGCCGTATATCCCCCCTTCGACTTCCGCCTCCGTCACCCATGGCAGCGCCGGCACCGCTCGACGGGGGCCCCACGGCGGCGGCGGCCACCGCGATCTTGGCCGTGTGCGGCGTCGGGGCGGCCGTCGCGGCGCTTGACGAGGACGGCGAGGGCGGTGTCCCGCACCGGCCAGCGAGGCGAGCTATCCGACCATCCAGAGCCAGCGTCGCCGCCGTGCGTGGCTGTGACAAGGCTGCGACCACGTCGTCGATGAGCGGCGCATCAGCGCCCACGCCCGCGTCGCGGAGCGGTCCTCCTCGCGCTGCTCCACGTGCCTGGTCCTCGCTTCGTGCCCCCGGACACGTCTCGTGCGGGAGACTGAGCTGCGCGCATTGCTCGAGCGACATCCCGTCGCACAGCGACTTGGCAATCAGCTTTGTGCTGAGCCACATCGACCTGAGGTGCTGCTCCGTGAGCCGCGTGAGGCGCTGCTGTCGATACCCGTTCAGCGATGCGGTGTAGAGGCCACCGACGTCGAAGGCGGTCGAGCGCACGCGGCCCTTGGCTCTGCCACTGAGAGCCGCTGCACTGGTGTCATCGAGACTCAGGGCACTGGCGAAGTTCACGCTGTCGCGCACACCCGGCAGCTGCAGCGACCCCGATGGCGGTGACGGCAACGACGACGTTGTCGCAGGTCGCTCCATTGTCACCTCCACTGTGGCATGCCCGCTGACGCTGCCGTCCTGCCGCCACGACAGGCTGCCGGGTGCCTCGCTGCGTGGCGCGAGCTGATGCTGCTGTTGCTGTTGCTGCTGCTGCAAGGAGAAGCTGAGGGGGCTCATCGCTGTCGTGCACGCCGCGCCGCCCTCGCGTGTTTCTTCACCGTCTTCGTCGTCGTCTGAGCCTTCTTCGCCGTCCGCGTCCCTCCTCTCCCACGCGATGGCGTTGACGGCAGTGTATTGGTGGGGCACCTGCCGCGGGTCCACTGCGGCGACGCCGCCGCCACCGCCGCCACCGCTGGTGCCGCCACCCGTGACAGGCATGGCTGCTTCAGGCGGCTTCGGCAGCAGCGCACGCAGCTCCTGGAGGTGATGCCGGACACTGCGCGCATCCGTAACGGCAACGCGGGCGTGCGAGAGGACGCGGGGGTCCCGTGCGCCCGGCCCGGCTCCGCGCGGGGTGAGAGCTGGACAACCACCACCACCTGCAGCAGCATCCGCATCAGCATCAGCATCAGCATCAGCATCAGCAGTAGCAGTAGCGGCGGTCGTGCCCGGGGCACGAGTGCCCGGTGAGGAGCCGCGCCGCTGTTCGAGTGCGACGGCATCGGTGATGTTGTTGGGGTTGTTGGTGCTGGGTTCCGCCGCAGCAGCTGCAGCCGTCGTCTTGGTGGTGTTGCTGAGGGGGAGGGGAAGGAGGCGCTGCAGCCTGTCACGCTCCGACGACGTCCGGGCTGTTACGTCGTGGCCTCCTGATGGACCAGCCGCGCTGCTGCCCCCACCACCACCACCACCACCCCCTCCACCAGCCGCAGCAGCAGCAGCAGACGCGGTGACCGATGAGAGCGACGCCGCTCCTGCAGCTGCTGGTGCTGCTGCTGCTCCTGTCGACGCTGTCGTTGAAGGCGTTCGACCAACGACACACGTCTTCGCACGGCTGTTGCTGCCCGTGCGCACCGCCCCTGTGCCGTGGGAAGGGGAGAGGGGGAGGGGAGGCACCCCGGCAGCTGCAGCCACGGCGCTTGACGGCGAGTGCGATGGTAAGGAGTACTCTGACATGGGGGAGGAGCAGGTGCTGTAGGCACGTACAAAGAGATCTGTCACCGTGCTGTGTATCGCAGTCCTGCTATCACTGTCATCTGCGTAGCTCCGAAGAACAGAGGGTGATAAGTCGCTGGCACGCCGCGGATGATGATGATGACGATGATGCTGCTGGTGCTGATGGTGATCGTGGAGGCTGTCACGCACGGAGGGCTGCTCCGGCGAGGGTGGGAACACAGCCGGCGCGTCGGCCTCCGCCTTTGCACGGAGCAGCTGATGCGCGGTGGGGCCGCTTACAGAGTTCACGAAGCTCGACGCGTGCAGCGAGCGAGGAGCACCCGCTGCTGCGTTCCGCAGGACATCGTTCGCCGAGGCGGCAGCTGACGCCGTCGTCGTCTTCGCTTCCGTCGCCGCAACAGCAGCAGCAGCAGCAGCAGCAACAGCTGGTGCGCTGCTGAGGCGGGTGTCATACAAGGGATCCGAGTAGCGGCGGTTGGGTGGTGCGTGTAAGGTGCGGGTGCGCAGAGGCACGGGGTACGCCGTCGACGTCAGCACCGGCGTACCATCGTCGTCGTCGCCGCCGCCGCCGCCGTCACCGCCGCCGCCGCCGCTGAGGCCGCGCATCTCCTCTATGGGGCGGGAGGACGGGACGAGTGTCGTCGACTGTGGGCCGCGACGCCGTGCCCGCTCCGGCAGCTGCACAACACCCGCCGCCACAGCACTGCCGCCTCCCCCACCAACGGCAACACCAGCGCCAAGAGTCCCAGAGACCGTCGCCGTCGTCGTCGTGGTGCCCGGGCCCGCCACCGCCGCTGCGGCGTCGTCACCGGAGGCCCCCATCCCGCTGATGAGGCTGCTCGAGCTGGTCGCGGGCGGCGGCATCGTACGTCGGGAGCCGTGCGACAGCGTCAAGTACGACGCCGACGACTCGGAAGGGGCTGACGTAACGGTGTGGTTCGTCGTCGTCGTCATCGTTGTTGCCATGCTGCCGCTGCCGCTGCCGTACATGTCGTCGTCGCCCGTGGAGTGGGATAAGCTCGCGCTCCCGTGTCCGTCAGCGGCGTAGGGCCGCTGTGTCGTCACGGTGGACTCCAAGGCGTTGGACCCCACAATGTCCGGCATCCCCCCTCGCGTCACCGCGTCGTGCCGGCCGTGCACGGACGCTGTTGTGGGCGGTGCCGTCATCGCCGCCACCGCAGACGCCGTTGCCACCGCAGTTGTGTTCGGTGACGGCGCCCCGACTTCGAGGAACGACGGGAACGGCTGGCTCGACGAGGCCGCTGCTGCGGACGGTGGGGGGGTCGCGGAGTGACGTGTGCCGCCGCCGCCGCCGCTCCTGCTCCTGCTCCTGCTCCTGTCGGCCCCCACCCCGCTGCCCGCCGCGTCCGACGTGCTCACCTCGCCGCCTGATGGTGCGACGGTGTCTCGCTGAGCTGCGCTGTCATCCATGCTGCGGTCCTGCGCGGCTCCCGTTGCCGATGGTGCGGACCCCGCTGCCGCTGCTGCTGCTGCTGCTGATGCAGACGCGGTTGTGACGGATGCGTTCGGGTCGAAGGGGACAAGAAACTGCTGAGGGGCGTTGCCAGGGAAGGCGGACCCCGCAGCCACCGCCGTCGCAGCGGCGTCCGCGTCCCGAGCCACCATCAGCGCCACACCGCTGTCACCGCCGCCGCCGTGCGGAGCCACGGCTGCGCTTCCTGTACGGCGCGACCCGCGACTGCCGCCTTGAGATGTCGCACTCGTGTGTTGTGGCGGCGCTCTCGCCACCGCTGCACCGCCGACGCCATCCCCGCTGTCCGTCGCAGCAGGGAGGCAGCGCGGAGGGACGCGCCCGTGGCTGTGAGCCGCACTTGACTCTCGACTCAGGCACAGCGCCACCAGCGCTCCCTCGCCACCGCCGCTGTGCGTCTCGCGTCGGTCCGGCATGGCGGCGGCAGAGGCTGGCGCACTTGTGAAGGTGGGGAATGCACCGTTGCCCCCACTGCTGCCATGGAAGACGGGGCTCGAGGCGGTCGCTGCTGCAGCCCCCAGGAACGTGAGGGAGGTGCCGGGGGATACGGAGGCGGCCCCAGACGGGCGTGCGCGGGACGGTGAGAAGAAGGAGAGGGACATCGACGAGGGCGTGTTGAAGGCAAGGCCATCGGACGCGAGCAGCGTCGGCGCTTCCTCCCGGGGCGGAGGTGCTGCTGCTGCTGCTGTTGGTGCTGCCGCAGCGGCCGCGGCTCCGGCTGCACCGTCATCAGCGCCGCCCCTACTGCTGCTGCCTCGCGGACTGCCACTCCTGCTGTTCACACACCCAGCGGGTTTCGCCTCTGTACTTGAACGGCGTTGCTGCATCAGCGAGGCCGCCTCGGACGCACGCGCCGTGATCGGCCCCATCGCATCACGCCCCTCGTGCTGCAGCAGCAGCGGGACTCCGCCGGTGGTCGCCGCAGCGGCGCCGCACGAGCCGGCGTGGCTGTATGAGTGACGATGCTGGTTCTGCACTGGCGCACCGCGATCGGGAGTCGCAGACGACGACCACGACGGTGCGTGTGGGGCGCTCTGTGAGGAGCGCAGGCTGCCGCTGGAGCCGCGGTCAGCTCCTGCACTGACGATGTGGCTTTGGCTATGGCTGCGGCTGTGGCTCGTGGGTGGCCCATGGTGGGGGTGACGGTGACGGTGAGGTCCGGGGGCGGGGGCCTGGCTGGGGAGCGACCACCACGTCCGCGACCGACGCCCCCAGTCGCTCCCCGTGGCGGGCGCGTCCTCGGAGCTCACCGTCGAGGACGTATTCACCGCCCCAGTGCCGGACTCACGGCTGCCGGCAGACGCAAGCGCCAGCTGCAGGGAGGCCAACGAGCGCGCCGAGGTCCCCACACCGCCGCCGGCGGACGTGGTCGAGGTGGAGATGGTGGACGCCTCTGGCGCAGCGGCAGCACTCGTCGTCGTAAGAGGAACAGCCGCCACCACCGGCAAGGACACCGCAGGTCCGCCGCCCGCGCTGCGTGACGCGCTGTTCGCAGTCCCCATCGTGGAGCTGCTGGAGGAGGCAGAGGGGCTGATGAGGTTGTGCGAGACACTCGCTCGCGAGGCGCTGGGGGAGCACCAGTGCCGCGGAGGGAAGAGCCGGCTCAGCGAGGCAGGCACGGCGACGCTGGTGTTGGACATCAGCGCGCCGCCACTCGACGCACTCCATACATTCGACGTCGCAACACCACCAGCACCAGCACCAGCAGCAGCAGCGGAAGCGGCACCGCTGCCACCGCCTCCTGTCTCATCAGCCCTGCTGCTGGCGCTTGCACTGCTACAGTAGAATACGGGCAGCAGCGGCGCGACCGCCTCCTTCGGGTCAGCTGTGTCAGGTCGCGCCTCGACAACGCCATCACCACCGCCACCACCGGCACCTCCAACACTGACACCGGCGCCGGCGCTGGTGCTGGTACTGCTGATGCTTCGGGCCGCATCCCCATACCCAGCGGACATCGACGCTGAGCACGCCTGCACCGTCAGCAGGGAACGCTTGTGGTGGAGTATGTCATCACGGGTGTGCGCGGCTGCTTGGTTGCCGTCGCCATCATCGCGGCTGTTGCTGTTAGAGGGGATCGCGGGTGTGATGGTGGTGGTGGTGGTCGTCGTCGTCGTCGCCGTTGTCGGCGTGAGGGGGGAAGAGGGTTGGGACGACGCACGCTGGGAGGCCGGGTGGTCTGCGGTGTCGCTCGATGCTGTCGCCGGTACGCCTTCAGCTGCGGCGACATGTGGCTCACGGCCATCACCGTGGGGGGAGGCACTCATGGCAAAAGTGCGTTGCTGAACAGGCCGAAGGGGGGCGTGCGTTGCGGGAGGAGAGGGGGGAAGGGGGGAAAGGTGCTCCACACTGAAGCGGCGGACGTGAGGCGCAGACTGACGATGCGGGGGGGGGCAGGTGCTTCGACGACGAGCACACACACACACACACGCACACAAACACACACGTGGGTCGTGATCACTTCTTCTTCTGATGCGCAAGAGTCGCCTCGGGGGGGGGGGGGGGGGGAAGGTCGAGCAAGGAGAGTGGCAAGGAGCCAGAGGGAAGGAAAGAGAGAGGCAGAGAGAGGAGAGCTGCGCGCTTCACATGTCAGCAGAGAGGGTAGGTGATGACGGCGGTGGTGATGACGCTGGGTGGGAGGGGAGGGGGGGAGAGCAGAGTTGTGGAGGGGGGAGAGTGAGTGGGGAGAGTGAGGGGAAGCAGCCAGGACGTCAGCGCGGGGAGGCACTCCTTGCACCACGAAGCACCACGAAGCAACAACAACAATGAGAGGGGGGAGGAGTGGAAGGTATGGGATGTTCAATGAAATCTAAGAGAGAGGGGGTGTTGAAGGGAGAGAGAGAGACACGAGAAGAAGAAGATGATGAAAGAATGAGGCTCGGGGGGGGGGGCACGTAAAGCCCTCTGCAGGCGTGTGTACAAAGGTGTACGTTTCTGTGTATGTGTAGTTGTGTTTATGTGTGTAGATGTGTAGGTGCCCGTCTGCCACGGCCCAGTGGCACGCGTGGTCGAGTGTGCGTGTTGATGGTGGACTCCGTATTAGTGAGTCACGCACTTCAGGCACACACACACACACACATGCACACATGCACACACGTACGCATACAACGTGATGCTGGGGCATGCAGACGGAGAAAGAGAGAGGAGGGAAAGGAGGAGGGAGGACGGGGAGGGAGGGGGGGAGGGAGGGTGACGAGGACCTTAGACGCAAGAACGTGCAGGGGGGGGGAGCCGCAAAGGCTGTTGTGAGGGAGCGATCAAAGTGAGTGGGGGAGAGGGGGAGGGGGGGGGGGGGTTACCCAAACATGCACACACACATACACACATGTGCGCACCCTCGCAGTGTGCCCACGCACCTACACCTCGTCCTCCCATGGTCCACGGTGTGTGCCAGAGGAGGAGGAGGGGTGAGGAGGATGAGCTTTAGTTCCCAAAGGAAATGTCTGCAGCTCAGGCATGGACACCGTCGCGTGAAATGTTCTCGTGCGGGCTTCAAGCGAATTAAAGAGTCGTTTGCGCAGGAGGGGGGAGGGGGGGAGAGGGCAGGAGGAGGGCAGCCAAGAAGCTCGACACACCCCTTCCCCATACACACACAGAATCATCTGCTGCTCCCCCTTCCCCTTCCCCTTCCCCCTCCCCCGCGCGCACATCAGCGGTGCTCCTTACACGTCCATTACCCTTAACCAGATCTCTTTCTTCAGCGCTTCTCAGCGTCAACGACGCAGCGCACCGCCACCACCCGCCGCCGTTCACCGCCGTTCACCGCTCCGCGCGGCCGACATCAGGCGTCTGAGGCTGCAAGGCATCCATGGTGGCGGAGAGGTGCTGCATCACTGCTGCGAAGGGGTCGGCTGCGTAGGCGGGCACAGCCTGCACCCGGTCAAAGAGCTGCAGCTCCCCTTGCGCCACAGCCATGCGCTCCTCCGCGGCAGACATGTGCGGCAGCATCAGGCGACGCCGCTCGAGCACGGCCGCACGACGCAGAGCCGCCGGGTGCTGCGATGACGACAACGACGACGCAGACGCCTTCTTAGCTGACTTGCGCTTCCCAGACGCCGCAGACGCAGCAGCAGCAGCACCCGTTGCTGATGTTGTTGTCGCTGAGGAGGAGGAGCCCTTCAACTTCGTGATGGGGGCGCGCGACGTGCGGCCCTGGCGCTGACGCAGCGCATCGCGAATGTGCAGTGCGGTCTGCCGGTCCTCCGCTGTCTGCACGCGGGGTGACGCAACGGCTGCGGCGGAGGTCGGGGGGGCGGAGGCAGTGGAGGAGGTCGGGCCGGCCACGCCGCCGTCTACGGCCGAGGCGCTGGACGCCGACTGCTGGTGTTGCTGCTTTTCCTTCCGCGCCGCCTTCGTGCGCAGGTTGACGCGCTTGGTGGACTTGCCGCCTGCCATGCTTCAGCAGGAAGGGGCCTCCGTGATGTTGATGTGTGTCTGTCTGTCTGTGTGTGTGTGTGCAGGCAGCACCTGCAAGGCAGAAGTTTTAAAGCGTACAGGCGGCTTCGTTAGTGCAAGCGCCGTGGGACAGAGCACATCAGCGTAGGTGCTCGTGTGTATGTGTGTGTGTGGTGGTCGATGATGGAGTGGGGTGGGAAGGGGGGAGAGGGGAATGCATGAGGCATGCGGGGAGGGGAGGAGGAGGAGGTGGAGGTCGGGAGGGGGGGCGGGGGGCGTACACCTGACACTACCCCCGCGTGAGGGGCCTTCCCCCTCTCCTGCCTCCCCTCCCCCCTCCCCTACATCCCCAATGCATCACATCAGGAGAGCGCGCTCAGCATAGCATCTGCCTTGCCTCACCGCTTTTCAAGCCCTTCGTTGCTGAGCTTGCTGCTGCCATCTCTCTCTCTTGCCTTCTTTTTCTCCCTGTGTCTGTCTGTCTGTCTGTCCGACTGTCGAGAGCGTCACATCAGCGCACTTTGAAGGAGGAGGAGGAGGGCAGGGGGAGGGTAGGGGGGGGGGGGCGGCGTGTGTGTCTCTGTGCAAGCGCCACCGCCATGGTGGTCCCCCCCTCTCGTTGAAGCAATGAGTTGAGCAGGAGAACGAAGCAGAAGAAGAAAAAAAAAAAAGAGACGACACACACGTATATGAGTCTCCCCCTCGTGTGTGTGTGTGTGTGTGTGTTTGTGTGTGTGAGGCACCTCCTCCACGCACACACACACACGCACACACACACACCACCCATCAACACGGAGCACATCAGCGTCGTTTTGGACTGTGGCCCCCCTCGCAGTGCGCTAACGTCCCTTGGAAGATGAAAAGGCGGAAGTGGTCGAGGTGGTGACAGAGGCGAGCGATGGCGGGGAGGGAGGAGGGTGGGGGTCTGTGCTTTCCCCCTGTGTGTCAGCAACACGCCTACTGCAGCAGCCGAGACAGAGGCGTGTGCGTCATGCACTGCGCTGATCGTCTCTCCCTCCCCCCCCCTCCCCTCCCTCGGCTTCTCGCACCACCAGGACTTACCCACTCTCGATCCTGCGTGGTACCACCGACACTGGTTGGCGAAACTTCACCACCCGCCCGTACTTCATCTCTTCAGCGAGGTTGTGCGGCCGCGTCAGCTGCCGCTGTCGACGCAGCTGCTCGTTGCCCTTCGACAAGGAGGCCACCGTCGTCCACATCGAGTCAGCCGCCGCCCCCTCCCCTTGACGATCGGACGGCGACGACGAGGCGGGGACGGAGGCACGCTGCTCGAGGTAGCGGCGCAGCAGCTCCGCCTCTGCAGCCCGGCGATGACGTGCCCGCTCCGCTGCGTGGCGAGCCGCACTCGTGTCGCGATGCGCCAGCGCAAACTCCGCCGCACTACCGAAGCCGCAGGACTGGAACGTGCGAGCGAGGTGGCGGGCATGCGCCTCCTCCAGCTCCGCTGCCGCTGTTGCTGCGGCAAGCTCGCCATCCTCGTCGTCGTCGTCCCCGTTGTCGTCCTCCCCATCGCCGTCCGTTCCTGCCGCTCTCGCAGGTGTGGCTGTGGCTGATGTTTGGGAAGCTCGTGTGCGGGTCACTCTGTGCGCCGACGGGCGTGCCCGCACATCAGGCTGCGCTCTGGGCTTGGTCCCAAACACGAGGTCCCACAGCGTTGGCAGCGCATCCTGCGCCACCTCGCCGTCGACGTGCACGAGCCACTGCCTCGGCATTCGAGCAGTCGCAGCATCTTCATCAGCAGTGGGCCTCGTCTCTGTGGAGGACCGAGGTGCGGGGTGCGGTGCGTCGCCGTGGGCCGCAGCCCACACGGCAACTTCCTCGGCGCATAGTCGAATGGGCGGCTGCGGGAGACAGTAGAGATGGGAGAGGTCCACGCTGCGGCGGTGCCGCTCTGTCACACCACGCGCACCGCCTGATGTGTCGCACCGGTCTGTAAGACGGGGGGCGTGGCTCAGGAGGCTGAAGGACACCCACTCGTGTCCGTGCACCAGCAGCACACCTATGCTGCGGCTGCGGCACCACTGCTGCAGGGTCCAGCCACGTCCAGTCACGGCAGGGGGAGCGCTCGGGGCACACGCCGGTGTCACCGTCCCCCCGCAACGAGATGGCGGAGGAGTGCGCCGGTTCCGCTGTGGCGTGCGACGGAGCTGCTGCGCCTGCACCGTTGACCGTGCACGTGCGGCAGATGGACGACACTTGTTCGCTGCAGGTCTCGACGACGCTGGGTGTGATGCAGGGTTGCGTGAGAGGTGAGGCGGAGGGGAAGATGCGGAGAGGACGGCGGAGAGCTGCCGGGTGAAGTCTGATGCTGCGATGCAGTTCCAATGCCGCGACGTCGGCGCGGCGAAGACGGGCCGGAGACGTGGATGGGTGACCGCACTTGCTGGCCCTCCTGTGTCTCCTGCACTGCCCCTCGTGCCGCTGCCAGGGGTGCTGCGAGGTGATGCAGGCGCAGGGTAATGGGGAAGCTCTAGGCTCTCCTGTGAGCTCGTGACGCTGTACACGCTGCGCGGGGTGCGGCTGCTGCCGTGTGCCAGTGGGGCGGCGAAGCACGAGACGTTGTCCGTGTGGTTGGTCACTGCACTGCTGAGTGTCGGTGTCGCATGCGGCACGGCCTCTACCGCCTTAACCCAAGAAGACTCAGCACACGCGAGTGCCGTGTCCACGTCACCGCCACCCACGTCCAAGGCACCGTCACCGCTGAGAAGGCGGCAGTAGTCGTGCAGCGTGCACACAGCACCGCACAGCACCGCGGCGTGACGTGCGGACGTGAAGAAGTCCGTGTCATCAGCGTCATGGGCGCCGTCCGCCGGAGTCCTGACCCCGTCTGTACATCCGCTCCTCATCCCCTCGCTCGCGTGGCAGAGCACGGATCGCTGATGTTCGCGTGCGACGGCCGTGGCTCTTCGTGACAGACGTTGAGGCGGTGGCTGGGGGAGGCTGGGGATGGCGTGCAGGCGGCCGATACGATGGACGTGCTGGAGCGAGACGCGCGCTGGCGTCGCCGCGGTGATCGAGCCGGATGTGGACCGGCGTGATCGCTTCGCCACACTACACGGACCATCCAACGCGGCGCGGTGATGGACGTCGCTGCAGTAGAAGAGTTCGTAAGTTGCTGGGGACGTCCACAGGTATAGGTCGGCGGCCCGTGGTGCCCGTGGTGCATTCGGCTGTGGCGATGTTGCTCGCGATGCCGTTACGACATCGGCTCGGCACCTTGTCAGCTTCTTCGTTGTGCGCGTGCGTGACGGTTGCCGCGCGTCTGATGCTGCCCTGGACTTGCGTGTCCCCCGCTGCTTCTGCGCGCCTCGTGGAGCCGCAGCGTCGCGTCGTTGTGCATGTGACGCACAGCGGTGACAACTCAGTGTTCGAGTGCTGGCGTGGCCCGTCGTCGCTGCAACGGCGGTGGCGGCGCCTTCAGGGAGACGCACGACACCGTCTGCCTCGGAGGCGGCGAGGACGGCCAGCCACAGCTGCAGCGCGCATGCCTCGTGCGTGTGTGACGGCACCGCCGGTGCCTCTTCTTCTTCTCCTCCTGCGAATGGGATTGCGTCCGCCTTCTTCGCCTCGCACGCGAGGTTTTCATGATCGGCGTGATCGGCCAGCGGCGGAGGTGTTGCGCGGTCGTAGCGGACAAGGTAAAGGTGGCGCCAGTCGTAGCCGCCGTCCTCGTCGCACGACGCAGGTGACGGACTGCCCGCACCCCTTGCCGCGTCCGCCCTCGGCTCCGACTCTTCTGCTGCACACCACCACCGCGTGTACGAGGCACTCCACGGAAACATTCGGCGGAGTGTGCGCATCACGTTGCTGCACGTCACCGTCACATCGTCTTCTTCGTCGTCGTCAGCGGTGACGGGGGCCCGTGCAGGCGCAGCTTCAGCCACAGTCAAGGTGCGGTGCGGTGTCAGAGAGCCGCTGCCGCACGGAGGTCCTCGATGACGACTGGAGTGGGCGAAGACGGTGCCGCACACTGGAGAAGGTGGGTGAGCGGCACGCAGGCGGAGGTGCGCGTCACGACGAGCGGGTGTGTGCGCGGCGGCGCTGGGGACGTGCCACAGCGCAGCACGAGAGCACCGGCGCCACATGCGTCTTCGAGTGAGAGAGCTGTGTCTGTCTGCGTGTGTGTGTTGGGGGTGGGGGGAAAGTTGATCGGCAGGTGGATGTGTATGTGTGTGTGTGTCTGTGTCAGTCAAGGCATGGAGGGGCAAGCAGATGCAGAAGGTGGTGCTGACGTCTGGGCTGGTGACGGGGTGTCGTGGCCCTCGGCCGACGTGCACTCCCCCACTCCTTCCGCCCCCTCACTCTTCCTTCCCCGTCCACCGCCACGCCATATCGCTAACGAGAGACATGATCAGAGTGAACGCGAGAGCGATAGGGGGGGGGGGAAGACAATCACGCACTGGTGCTGCAGTGGCAGCTTGCACTGCATCAGCGTGAAGACAATGCGTGGGGGAATGGGGAAGTTGGGGAGAGGGGGAGGGGGGGACTTGTGCAACTGCTCGCAGGTGGACTGCAAGAGGGTGGAGAACACTTGAAGCGATGGCACAGACGGACACAGCAAAGCAGGAGCTCGTCAACGAGCATACACACACACACACACACACACACACACACACATCAACATCAACAACAGCAACAACAACAGTGCGGCTTACGCCTTCACAACCAGGACGACGTCACAATCGGAGCCTTCTCCTGCGAAACCACGCGCAACCGCCGCACCGCCTCCCGCACCAGCACCGTCATGGCCGTCTCCACACACGAGGCTGGCTGCTGCATCGCGGATGTCACGGAGAAGAGCGTCGGGGTGAGTGGCAGGATGGTCACGCGCGGGACGCAGTACGCTGCGAGCACCTCGCGTGGAGTCCAGTGCGTAGACACAGACGCCGGCTGGTGTGGCGTCGCACTGGCCGCCGCCCCCGCCGCCGTCGTCGTCAGCTGCAGCCCCCCGAGCCCACATGAGCGTCGGAACGCGGCAGACTGCGTCAGCGCACGCAGGTACAACTGCACGCGAGCCACATCTCCGTCCGGTGCGGGGCCGGAGCCGCTCGGGCACAGGGTCGAGCACACAGCCTCGAGCACCGCGGACTGGCACGACGCGTAGTCGTCAAAGCCGCAGCGGCCGCAGACCACCACCACATCGGTGATGCAGCTACACCCATTGCCATCATCGTTGCCGTTGTCGCTGCCATCAGCAGCAGCAACATCAGCATCAGCATCCTCAGGATGACGATCAGCACAGTAGTGCTGCCAGAGCCGAAACCCGTTTGCGGCAGCGCACATCTCGATGAGGCGACCCACAGTCTTATGCGACAGCGTCGTCTGCGCATCGAAGGAGCCCTCGCCGGAGAAGACGACCTCGCAGCTGTGAAACAAGCAGCCGCGCGGGTGCCGCACAGCACGCATCGGACAGCCGACACCATCAGCGACGCCGTTGCTGTTACCCAGCAGCTCAGCCACCCGCGGCGTCTCGTACAAGCCGAGGAGGCCAGCGACCATGTCAGCACCCGGCACGTAGCAGGCACGCACAAGGTAGCGGAAGAAGGCGCTCATGCCCCCTGCGCCACCACCGCCAGGCCCGTGCAGCAGCGCCGCACGAACCAGCGCCTCATCGCTGTCCTGATCACTCCGAAGTGTGTCTGCGGCACCGCTACATCCCTCCCCCTGCTGGCGGTCTTCTTGTTGCTGGTTATGACGGAGCTTGGCGATTTCGTCAGGGGAGACGAGCGCACGCCAGGTGCTGGCCACCACGCGAGCCCCCGCGCTGTGCATACCTGCCTCGAGGGAGTCAAGCAGATGCTGCTGCGCCGCAGACGTGACGGCACCCACGGCTGCGTCGTCACCTGCCTCCGCCTCCCTCTCCCCCTCCTCCCCCACGTGCTGATGTTGCTGGGGTTGCTGCGCGGTGTTGGCTCGACCAGGTGTACCGATGATGTTGCTGTTGTTGTTGGTGGTGGTGGACGTCCGCGAAGGCGGCGGAGCACACTTCTGAGGGCCGAAGGTGTAGGTTGCACCCCGGGGCCCCACGAGCGGGTTGTCGACATCGCAGATCAAGCACACCTCCACGACACCACCACCGCCACAACAACGCGCAGCAGCAGGAGAAGAAGCAGTCGTTGTCGTCGTTGTCGTCGTCGGCTCCTCCGTCGGTGCTGCCGACGCCGGAGAGGAGGAGGAGGAGGAGGAGGAGAGGTTGGGGAAGAGACGGCGCATCTCGTCGCTGATCGCCACCCGCGTGATGTGCGCGAGGTCCTCCCCACGCAGCGGCCGGTCCAGCAGCACCTCCGTGGCAGGCCCCTCCCGGATGTTGCCTTCGACGTCCGCTTTCGCATCGGCATGCGGCGCTGCCACGAAGATGCGCAGTCCAAGGGCCTGCAGGGCCCCGAGACCGCCGTCGTTAGTCGCGCTCCCGCCAATGCCAAGGAAGAGTCGCACACCATCGTCGCCGCCGCTTCCCGAGCCGCACGACGGCGGCGGTGACGGCGGCTGCAAGGCAGCTGGCTGTGATGATGCGGCGCGCTCTGTAATGTACGCCACTGCGTAGCGGATGAGCTCCCCCACGCCGTAGCTGGTGGTCAGGCCCGGGCTGCGGTCCTGCGGGCGTGCGATGCGCGGCAGCCCCGCCGCCTCAGCCATCTCGACCACCAGCACGCGGCGTGCGACGTCGCAGGCAAAGGACAGCGGCCGTGTGGCGGGCGTTGCCTCCGCGCCGTCCTTCACCTCGATCGGCCTGCCCAGCGGGCCGGTGATGGGGACGCTGGCCGGCAGGAAGACGCGCTTGAGACACAGCCCGCCACGTGTGTCCGCACTGCCGACCACCGACATCTCCGGCAGGCCTCCACCAGCAGCAGCAGAAGGAGTAGCTGCAGCAGGAGCAGCCGTGGCCGTGGTGGTGCTGTACGTGACGCTGTCCAGCAGTCCCGCTCCGCCGTCGCTCATGGGTGTGTGATGGAACTGAACTGCTGGCGTCGCCGTCGCGGACAGGGAGGCGGAGGAGTCTGACGTAACGGCATCAGCAGCCGCCGCCTCTGCTGCTGCTGCTGCTGATGCCGCAAGTGTGGGCACGAGCGGCTGCATGCATGCGGGAGCGGAAGCGGACGTACACCAGGGCGGTGACGTCACGTGTGGAAGCGCGGCGAGGGCTGTCGAATAGGCGTCATGCAACGTCGCTGCCGCGCTCGTGCAGGCGCGCAGGAAGCCGACTGCTGCGGCCTCGCCGACGCGGTCAGGTGTGAGTGTGCCCTTGAAAGTGTCGCACGCACACAGCACGTGCAGCGGCGTGGTGTGTGGGTGCTTCCACGCAGAAGCCTGCAACACGCGATGTGCATCAGGACGCCGAAACGTGTGCACCGCAATGCGTGCCAGGCCCTCGGACACACGCAGTGGTGGCTGTGTCAGGTGAGGTGTCGTGTCGGTACGTGACGAGGGGTCCGGAGCGGGTTGATCGCCGTGTGTGTGGTGTGCCTCGTGTGGGGGCGACGGGGGAAGAAGGGGCACCTGCTCAGCAGCACGCCTCAGTGCGTGCACCGTCGCTGACGCCGCAGCAGAGGCCGTCGCACTCATCGCTCTCCACATGGCCGGCTCTCCACCACCACCACGACCATCACCACGACCCGCGCCGCTGCCGCCTCTGTCAGCGCTGATGTCAGCGTTAACGTCGTTGCTGGGGAGATGCTGATGGGGCGGAGCGCTCATCGCAGCTAAAGATCGGACGCACTCGCCCAGAAAAAAAAACACCAAGATGTGTAGGAATATGCGAATATCTATGTATGTGTGTGTGTGTGTGTGTAATGGAAGGAAGGGAGGGAGAGAAGGAAGCAGGAGGAGAGAAGATGGTGTGTCCTTATTGATATGCAGACCATTGTGAGGAATGCATGGGGCACTGCACTGGATGTCACGTTCATCACCTGCACAGTAATGGGAGTGCAGCACCACAAACAACAAGAACAGCAATGGGGGAGCTGCGCACACGTGTGTGTCAGCAGCGTCGATCCGTCCCCCCCCCCGGTCCCTGCAGTGCGACCTCCAGCGTGGAGAGTACCTCCACCAAGCAGCGGGCTTGAGCGGGGGTGCATCGACCAGCTGTAGCGAGGGTGTGGGAGGGGGGGGAGGGGGGACGACGACGATGAGCCGCCGCCCCTCTCCCCCCCCTTTCATGGACGCCACCGCCTCCAGCTTGCCTTTCGCCGTGTGTGTGTGTATGTGTTGTTCTTTCTCCGGAGGTGGTACGTGTGCACGAGGAGATGTCTTGAGTAGCTCGCTGAGGAAGGAGGAACGGCAGGGGGGAGGCGGGGGGGGTACACGAACACATACATTCAGCATGAGATGCGGCTGGGGAACGGTAACAACAAGACAGTGCTGACAACGTTCCGCCCCCCGCCCCCCTCCTCCTCCTCATGCGCGGGGCCATCGTCGCACATCTGCCATTGTCAGAGGGAGAAATTGAAAGCAGACAATAAGGAGAGAGTGAGTGCGTGCGTGCGTGATCAGGGAGGAGAGTCTGAGTGCCTCTCCCTCTGTGTGTGTGTGTGTGTGTTTGTGTCGGTCTGTGCATCACTCCTCATCTTCGTCACGGGGTAGCGTGTAGGCGTCCATCTTCCCTTCCCGCAGCGCCCTCTCGAGCTCCTGTGCGCTGGGCAGCTCGTCGTTGAGCTGCTTCCTCGATGGCAGGAGGTCCTCCATGTGGCGTGCATCCCGTATGTTCTTGCCATCCGCATCCACCGGCATCTTCAGGAGGTCCTTTGCGGCCTTCTTCGCGGCCTCCAGGTCGGCCTGCTGCTCCTCCGCCGTCCCCCGCGCGTAGCTCCGCTTGCCGTCTGTGAAGTACAGCGCCCGCTGCCCTGCGATGGTGGCTTGCAGGCACCGCTGCCGCCGCAGGGGGCCGCCGCACGGTGGATAAAGGCCGTGGAGAGGCTGGAGGTGGGCAGGGAGATGGTCGAGAGGGGGAGAGGTGTCATGAGAGAGACGTGCAGCGCGGCTGTGGTGGTGGTGGTGGTGGCCGCGGTGGTCGTGGCGGTGGCGGGGCGAGCCGCCATCACCACCGCAGCAGATACAGACATCACACCGCGATGCATCACGCTGAATAGGTGTTGGAGAAGGCGGGGGGGGGGGGGGCGAAGACAAGGGAAGCGAGGACGTGCGCTGATGGCGCGTTGAGTGTAGGGAGGGGAGGAGAGGGAGGGGTTTGACGCACACACACGCGCAGACACAGGCAGAGAGAGAGAGAGAAAGAAGCACAGCACTGAGGCAATGCTGTGGGTTTTTTTAAAAAAAGGATTGCGTCGAGTGGGCGAGGTGCAGCAGTGCCACTGGCGATCGCCGTGAAAAGACACACTCGCAAAGCAGCAGCGGCAGCGGCGATGGCGACGGTGACGGGGCTTGTGTGGCCTTGATGAACGTACAGCAGAGAAAGAGAGACGGAGAAAGAGAGAAGGTGTAACGCGAAGCAGGCGGAGGTTCCCACGACGAGATGCGGGTTGGTGTCGTGAGGGAAGGAAGAGGGGGGGGGGGGGCACGCAGGTGTGCTCAAGCAAGGTGGAAGTCGAAGGGGGGGGGGGGAAGGGTGGTGTAGGTTGCAGCGCTGATGGTCTTTTGTTTTGTCTCGAGTGCGTGTATGTGTGTGTGTGTGTGTGTGTGTGTGTGTGTGTGTGTGTGTGTGTGTGTGTGTGTGTGTGTGTGTGTGTGTGTGGTCACAGTACAGGGATGGGGGGGGGGGGGCGGGGAAGACGAGAGAAGAAGTCAGATGACACAAGCGCGTGTGAGACTTTGGCGAAGTTCTTGTTTAGTGTTTGGCGACCTCGTCGGTGAACGAAGTGAGAAGGGAGCCGGAGAGGGAGGGATGGGGGGGGGGGGGGGGGGGGGGCAGCAGTCGCAGATGAAGAGGCAACAACTCCGTCGTACATGTAAAGGTACGTGTGTGTGTCCATCAGGGAGTGGCTTGAGGGACCTTGGCGATCATGCAGACCTTGCACATGATGTGGTGGACCACCGCTGGGTGGGGGAGGGGGAGGTAAGGCACGGCGCTGCCGTGGGCTGACCCAACGGCCTTGCTGAAGATCCGGAGGTGCCAGACGCACACGCACACGCACACCGCAGCGTCCCGCGCCACGTATCACTACACACACACCAGCTGCGCTTCATCGAGCCCCCGAGGCACACATCAGCGTTGTGGTATGCTCCATCGGCACGCGACTATGTGCAGGTGTACGTGTATCTGCATGTGTGTGTGTAGCGGCCTGGCACGCAACGTCCACTGCCCATACTCTTTCTTTTTCTTTTTCTTTGTTGTTGGTGGTGCTTTCCCCTTCTACCTTATGGACGACTTCGACTTGACTCGGCTCGTCTGCCTGTCATCGAGTCCCCTGCACATTCGATGAGGGGGGGGAAGGAGATACAAAGAAGCCGCACACACACACACACACATACGCACGCACAGATGCAGATGCAGATGCAGATGCAGATGTACACATGGAAGAAATACATAATAATTGACAAAGACTTGGACAAAGAGAGGGAGAGAGGGAGGGGAGGAGGGGAGGGAGGGGAGGAGGGGAGGGAGGGGAGGAGGGGAGGGAGGGGAGGAGGGGAGGGAGGGGAGGAGGGGAGGGAGGGGAGGAGGGGAGGGAGGGAGGGAGGGAGGGAGGGGAGGAGGGGAGGGAGGGGAGGGGAGGAGGAGGGGAGGGGCCTCATGGCAGAGAGCGAGGGAGAAAAAAGACGCTGTCAAGTGGTCCTCTCTCCCCTTCCCCCCCCCCCCACACACACACACGCAATCGACACCATCGCTGCCGTGTTCTCTGGCATTCCCACCCACCCACCCCCTCACCTCCGCCTTCTCAACGGCGTCGCAAGGCGATCAGCTCACAAGCGGGCTCGCGGTCGGCGCACGGGAGATATGCGTATCGCGTGCCGTGAGCGGCGACGCCGACGACGGTCTCGGCCCGTCCCCGCCCACCGTGTGGCGGTGGCGATCACCGATCTCGCTCATCGGCGCCTGCACCGACGGGCGCATCGACGGCGGCGACTCCGCGCGTACCATCGTGTGCATCGTCTCTGCCCGCCGGAACACCCGCATCGCGTTCGCTGACGTCGCAGGCAACGCCCCTGACGCCGCGACTGCCGTCAGCGACGACGGCGCCACCACCGCTCCGAGACCGCCGCTCCCGGCATGGGCGAAGGTGGGCACGGCGGCAGCGGCGGTCACACGCACGCGCGTCGCCGTGGCGGACCGCGGGGAGGTCGGTGCGCCTGTCAGCTTCGACGTGAGCCGCGTGCGCACCTCAATACGTCGACCGCGCTGCTGCTGCTGCTGCTGCGGCGGCGGCGGCGGCGGTGCTGTGGGCGCAGCCCCGGCGTGCGCAGACGTCTCTGCGTGGTCGGCAATGGTGACACGCGGCCCGTCGTACGCGCTGTCATCGGAAAGGCGCGCCGTGCTGAGCCGCATGGGCGGAGTGTGGAGGACGAGCCCACCGGCGGCTGCGTCGCCACGCTGGGGGGATGCGCTCAAGGGCGATATCGTGTCCTGAGACACCTGCTCGCTCAGCGTCGCCGCCGAGCCCCGCCACGACACCCGCGGTGGGGTGGCGCTGTCGCCCTCCGCCACCGTCGGCGGACCGTGGCGCGCGCTCTGGCTGCCCTGCTGCTTGCCCTTGCCGTTCGCACTCTTCACCTGACCACTCGTTGAGTTGGCGGCTCCCATCGCAGCAGCCGAAGCAGCAGCAGCAGCGGCGTTGGTTATGGTACTGGTGCTGCTGGCGGTGCTGGCGGTGGTGATGGTGGTGACGGAGTTGACGGGCTGGGACCGCAGCCGCTCCTCCATCGCTCGCGTGCGGGTCTTCTGCTGAGTCAGGCGTCGGAGCAGCACGCGCGACTCGGCGCTGTCCAGCGACGTCGCAACGGCGCCGTAGCCGTGCCGGCTGTCGCCATCCGCCATCGCCGTCTTCGGTGGCACCGTGCCGGAGCGCCTCGTCTGCGACTTCTGCGTCGGTCGCACGGGTGTGCCGCTCACGGACGTGGACGGCAGCGGCGGTGCATCGCTCTCCGACACACCGCTGTGGTGCTTTATGACGCGCTCCCGTGGCGGCGTGGCGGAGCCGTGACCGTCCGCGCGCTCGGCCTTGTGCTGCCCTGATGCGCGTGGCACGTCCTCGAAGGCGTGCACGGAGGATGCGGTGGGAGATGACGCAGGAGGAGGCGACAGCGGCGGCGTAGCGGAGAACGGCTCGACGACTTCACCTCCATCGAGGGTGTGGTCAGACGGGCGCGACGCGGACAGTGGGGAGGCGCCCCGGCTGTCCGCCCCGGGCCTCGTCGTGGACGTCGCGGCGGCCGAGGCTGCGGCTGCCACAGCGGCTGGGGGGGTGCAGAGTCTCGGCTCGTCGTCGTCGACGACCTCCTCCTCCTCTTCCTCCTCCTCCTCTGGTGCCGCACCGTGCGCGCTCTTGCCCGAGGCCCTCGTCGCGGCTTCTGCTGAACGTCGTCCACAGCCGGGCAGCCGCTCCCCGCCCGTCGCCTTCCCCGACCCCGCCTTCCCGCTGCCGCCCGCGCTGGTGCGACGCGCCGTGCGGCGCGCTACGCTCTCCTCTGGCCGCGCCGAACTCGGTGGCGCCGATACCGACATCGCCGTCGCCGTCGCATGCAGCGT
>CAWUFJ010000011.1:242785-276318 GCA_963921375.1 Tiliacea citrago
TTGGGGGGGAGTGAAGGGTGATGGAATGGCGGGGGGAGGGGGGGGGGGGTAGTCGCTGAGGAGACACGGGAGAAGGACGGAGCTGTTGTGGTTGAGGGGGTGGGGGGAGGGGAGGGTGGCGGGGAGGCTGGCGGAAGGGAAAAGAGGAAGAGTGGAGTGGAGTGTGCACATAGGGGGAAGGGGGGTGCGTAGGGAAGGAGGGAACGCGGCTTTAAGCGGGAGACTGTCTCTCTCTGTGTCTGTGTGTGTGCCAGAGAGAGAGAGACAGCCGCAGCCCTGAGAGCCGTGCAGCGCGTGTCGCCGCTCAACCTCCGCCTGCTGTGTCCAGTCCTCTGGGCGACCCCCCCCCCATCATCTCGACGTTGCTCAACACAGTCTGGAGGGGGGGGAAGACGCATGTGTTTGCGCTTGTGTCGGTGCAGGTGGTTTAACTGATGGCCAGGACCCTGAGCCCTCCCCCCCCCTCCCACACACACACACATCACCATCACCACCACTGAAGGAAGGAAGGACGGAGGGCCCATTTCTTATGGCGAACACGTGCTCATGGAAAGAAACAAAAAGACAAGACCAACATACACAAAGACACCTGTGCCAGGTCGAGACAACTCTGTTAGCCCTCGTAAGGCAAGCTGAACTCCACCGTACGCCGCGACGATCGCACGGTAGGCTTGTCCTCGTCCCGCACGCTCGTTGCTGCGTCACCACCGCGTCCGCCAGATGCGCGAAGCTCGTCCGCCAGCGATGCACGCGGCCCACCGTGACGGTCACCGCGGTCGCCAGCAGCGTCGGCGCGCACCGCAAAGCCGACACCCTGCGACCCATCCCCGCCACGCGGCGTGTGGCCCTGCCGCGCAGCGCGCAAGCTGCCGCCTCCCCGCTCCACGCGAATAAAGTCGCGGTTGCCGCGCGACGAGACGAGAGCCGAGTCCGGGGCAGTCGCACCCACGGCCGCGTCGCTGGAGAGCCGTGACAGCTCGTCCCAGGACCCGGCCGACCCGCCCGTACCACCGCCACGGGGTGCGACGACGCTGCCGTCCTGCTGCTGTGGGAGGAAGGACCTGCTGTGGGCGATGGAGGACACCATAGGGGTGCTCAAGGAGGAGTTGAGGAAGGAGGTCGAGGCGGCGGTGTTGCTCGAGAGCTGGGAGACGTCGCTCCGGCTCGGCGTGGCGGTCAGCGCACGCGCCGGCGGCGCCGAGGAGGAGTCCCACCCCGCAACACGGCTCCTGTACGATGGGGACGCGGCGCTGGCGGTGCCGGGGTGGCTGGCTGTCGGTGCGGGCAGCCACTGCGTACAACCCGACATGGGGTTGTGGTCTGTGCGGGAGGGCGCCGTCGGCGCTGTGCCCGGGAAGGCCGCAAACGGGTGCCCGCCGTCTGCGCGAGTGGACGGCGCAGGCCACACACCGTCGAAATCATCGACCGGGGCCTCCCGCGCACGCCGACGCTGCCGCGGATGCAGCGGCCCCAGCGGTGTCCGCTGCTCCCCCGGCGCTGCATCGGTTGGCGGTGCGCCAAGAGGGAAGGTGTCGGTCACAAACAAGTGCGAGATGTAGGGGAAGCCCGGCAGCCACGAGAGCGCCGAGCCCACCGCGTTGTAACACGGTATCAGCAGCGGACCCGGTGCTGCTGCTGCTGCTGCGTTGCTCTCGGCCGCCCCCTCCCCGCGGTGCCGAGTCCGCGGTGGCTCGTACAAGTCACGCCGATCGGCCGGCATGCCAGCCGCCACCGCCGCCGCCGTCGCTGCGGATGCGGAGGCACTCCCGGACGTCGGGGGCACCGGTGGCGGGGCGGAAAGCGACGCTGCAAGAGCTGCGGACCCAGTGACGAGCGGTGCCTCCTCCTCACCGAAGCTTTTCCGCACATACCGCCACACCCCGGACGCCACGCGACCACAATTCTGCACAGTGCGGTGCACCAGCCCGCGCGAGGACACTTCCGCTGGTGCACCGCCGCCCAGACCACCGCTGCCACGCCGCGGCGACCCTGCCCCGTAGCGCCGCACGTACGCCGCCTCCATCAGCGTCATGGGCACGTAGCCCTCCACCCCGGCGGCACTCGCACGCCGGCGCCGCTCCACCTCTGACTCCGCCGCAGCCGCACCGCCATCACCGCCGCTCTTGTCCGCCACGGAACCGGCCCCGGCGTGCGATGCACCACCACCGCCCCCGTGTAGCTGCGCCGTGCCACCTGACAACGCGAACGACCCGCCGCCGCCAGCGCCGCCGCAGGCCCACGGCTCGACCACGCCCAGCTCCGCGACAACGACGCCGTCGCCACGGGCCATGGCCACCCGCGCAGCGCCCCAGTCCACCGCATACGGACTCTGTGGACTGAGAAGGGCAGCGTAGAGCCGCGCCGCCGACCCGCAGATGTGGCCGGGCGGCTTGTGCGCCTGCACGTCTGCCATCACCGCCGCACGCCATGCGGCGTCGTTGCTGGCGCCGTCGTGTGGGTGCTGCAGGCGGCCCCGGCGCACGAGGAGGTCGACGAGCTGTGGGGTTGTGAGGTAGGTAAGGAGGGCCGCGTCGGTGTTCTCGGGGCCCGTGGCAAAGTCGCGTGCGGGGCGTAGAACGAGGTGAGGCGCGGCGCCACGCGCGGCGGCGGATGACGACGACGCTGCTGCCGGCGTGATGGAGGGCAGTGTGACGCCGTCCACCCGTGCCATCGCTCGTCGCGCCGCCGCTGCGGAGGTGAAGATGCACAGCAGCACCGCGCCCGTGTAGATGGGCCGCCACGGCATATCCGGGCTCGGGGGGCGGGCGACAAAGTAGAAGACAGCGGACAGCCCCTCCACACCGCTGCCGCCGCCACGGCGGTTTCTTGCCTCGTCCCTCCGCTCCTCCCCGTCGGCTGCCACGCCGTCTGCCGTGATGGCGTTGAGGGCGGCGATGGCGTCGTGCACGTCGTGGACGAGGTGCTCCGACTGCAGAATTCCAAACAGAAAGGCGCTCCGGTCCACCAAGTCAGCGGAGGGGAACATCACCGTCCCGGCTGTCGGCCCCGTCGCTGCCGCAGTGAAGGGGGCTGGTGCCGCGGCGGAAGAGGTCGGCGCCGGTCCCACACCCGGCGCCGTCGCTGCCGTGGTGCTGGTGGTGGGGGGCGACGCAGACACTCCCACACCTGCCATGCGCGCGGTGGTGGTGGCGGTGGCGCTGGTGGTGGTGGCGCCGCTGTTTGGAGTCGTCCACCACCGCCCCTCGGGGGTGCTGGACGATGGCACAAACCCCAACGGCGTGCTCGTGCCTGCCGTCGACGCGAACATGGTGTCTGTGTGTGTGTGTGTGCGCGCACGTGGTGCGTTCAGAGAGCTGCAAGAGAAGGGAGGAAGAAAGAAAAAAAAGAGGCGTGCGGTGCTCGGGAGAGGAAGAAGCAGCACCGAGGCGAGTGGCCGGACTTGACGCGGTGAGTTGTACAGGGAGGAAGATGGATGACCTTGCCACCCTTCGACAAGCTTGTACCAAGAGGTGCGCTCTTGTTTGAGTGAGGGGAATACAGAGCACCTTCCGTCTGCAGTGTCGCTACAGTATGGGGAGGAGGGGGGGAGGAGGCAGTGGTCTATGAAGTCACGCGTTGCGGTGAGGCGTGTGTGTGTGTGTGTGTGTGTGTGTACGTGTGCGTACTCCGTCCTCACACCCAAGAGAGGAGAGAAGAGAGGAAATGCGTGATGTTGCCGCTTTGTTGGTGGTGGGCGGGGAGGATGAACGACCAAGTGATGGACTCGGCAGTGGCCGAGGCGGCTCCGGCACGTCTGAGCAGAGCCCGCGCGGTGTGAGTACGACAGCTTCAACGCATCAACAACGAAGAAAATAAAAAAAGGATGAGAGGAAATCAAGAGAGGAAGGGAGGGAGAGGGGCGAACGTGTGTGTGCGAGCGTATACAACGAGAGACCAGCATCGCGGTCGATGCAGCATGCCAGGCTGAGGCGGTACAGAGTTCGATGACTCACCGCCATCAAGCTCTTCTCTCTTCTTATTTCTTTTCGTCGTTTTCGCATACACCCCCTCCTCCCCCACCCTTCCCCCTGCCGTTCTCTGCCCATGTGTCGAGGCGGCCACGGCGGCGGCGGCGGCGGTAGCATGTGGGCTGGCTCGCGCAGTGAGAGGGGAGGGGAGGGGGCGTTGGTGCGCAACCTTAGAGACGCCGATCCAGCATGTACGCCCGCACCACGGCCATGTACAAGCCGCATCACAGCGCTGTTTTCCAGACCTTCATGCTGGACGGGCGCACAGACGGGACTTCTCTGTGCCCAAGAGCCCCCCCCTCCTCATGTTCGGGAGACGGGGGGGACATGACTTCTTCTTTTGTTGTTGTTACGTTGTGGGTGGGATGAGAGGCCGGGGTGAGGGCTGGAGGGGTGGCTGTAAGACAGGGAGATGGGTCTACAAGGAGGAAGCAAGAAGCACATGTAACCGCCGAGCGGTTTACGAAAGGAGGTGGGGGAGGAGAAGGAGAAGAAGGACAACTCTCTACTCGAAGTGGAGACACAGAGGAGAAAAAAAGGGCAAGAGGAAGTGAAGGGGGGGAGGCATGTATGTATGTATGTGTGTGTGTGTACACACATGCCACGTGCACCCAACGCCAGTCTCACCGTACTCACATATCAGATGATGATACACATCCACACACACACACACAGACACACACAGACACAGAGAAAGAAAGAGACCTCTCCTCCACAGGCCTCCCCCCTCCCCCACACACACACATCGAGAAACATCAGGCGAGCGTAGCGGGGAGGAGGAGAAGGAGGAGGTGGTCGTGGTGGTGGCGAGGGACACGCAGGTAGCATTCGCAGTCACTTACCAGCAGGGGGGGGAACAAAGGCGAGAGACAGCAACAACAAAAAAAAGGAAAAGAAAATAAAAACGAAAGCCCGAGAGGGGGGAACATCTACACCCCACCAAACACACACACACACACACACAAACCAGCATCAACGTTCAACAGACGAACATCACAGAAGCGGAGAGCAGCACCATGGGGTGGGGGGAGGGAGAAGGGGAGGGGAGGGGAAGGGGAGGGGAGAGGGGAGACGAGCACCCAAGATGGGGGGGGGGTGCGAGGTCGCGAACAGAGAAGAAGAAGAGAAGTGGAGTGGAGCGCTGCCAACCACACGACACCCCGGGGGTGGGGAGGGGGGGGAAGAGGGACGGAGGAGGGGGAGAGAGATGGAGAAAAAGACGAAATCAAAAAAAAAAGCAAAAGAAAGAAAGAAAGAGCGAGGGAAGAGTGCTCAGAGCCGATCACGGCAAGAAAACGCCGTGGCCCATCTGTGCCCAAGCTTGTTTCATGTCTCTTCGGTTCCTATTCTTTTGTTTCTTTTGTTCAATGAGAGAGGGGGAGAGGGGGGAGAGGGGGGAGAGGGGGGAGAGGGGGGGTTGGCTTCCATTGCATGTTCTCACTCCGCCCCCGCCTCCCTCCCTCCCTCCCTCCCTCCCTCCTTCTTCTCTTTTTCCTTTCTGTGTCTTTCTTCCAAGGAAAGAAAAAGGGGGAAAGAAAAGGAAAGGCCGACAATGCCGTCACGCCAGACTTGATGAAAAAAAAAATGAAAAAAAAGACCGTAGGGAGGGAGCGGGGGATCAATGGGTGGATGGAAAGCACCTGTTGTGAACGCAACGCCCGTCCATGCGTACGCATGTATGTGTGTGTGACTGTGTGTGTGTGGTGCCTCTCTTTCTTTCCTTCCTTTTTTTGTTATTGTTTCTCTTTTTTGAGGGGGGGGCTCAGGCGACCGCGCATGGTGGTGGAGACGACGACGAGGTGGTGCACCTCGCGCGCCTCTCAGGTGCCCTTCAACAAGCTCGCACCGCCGTCGGCCCTCGAAGACGCCGGAGAAGAAGGGGGGAGGTGAAGGAAGGGGGGGAGTGGAGGCCTTGGGAAGTCTCCTCTACACGCGAACACACACATGCAGACAGGCACGCGCATGCGCACAAACGCATTCTTGGAAAAGAGCGTTGAGAATACAGCACAACAGAAGATGAGCCAGCTCGTGAGGAGGGAGGGAGGGAGGAGGAGAAGCGGCTAGAGGGAATGCAGACAAGGGGGGTGGTGGGGGTGATGAGGTGGTAAGGGGATGACGGAGGGGGGGGAGGGGGGGTGAAAGGGAAGGGCTAGCATCAAATCAGCAGCCATGGTAGAAGGGAAGGGAAGAGGAGAGAGAGAGACGAAGAGGCGAGCGCAGCGTCACACACACACACACGCACAGACAGACACACATGGGGCGCGCAGAGCACAGGGGGGGGAAAGGATGAAAAAAAGAAGAAAGAAGACGCTGCCACTCGGCGCTGGAGACAGCGTGAGTCTGCAGGCCGCGACGCACGAGTGGGAGGGAGGGAGGGAGGGAGGGGGGAAGAAAGAGGAGGTGAAGGAGGAGAAGGAGGAGGAGGAGCGTATCGGACGCGCTCCGCGACATTGGCAAAGGAGCGTAGATTTTTACATACAGACAGAGACACAAGACACGCGTCGCCTGTCGGGTCGACCACGGTGGCGTGAACATCACAGACAACTAGCCCCAAAACAGGCGGGGGGAGGGAGGGAAGAAAGAGCGAGTGGAGAGGGTGGTGGTGGTAGTGGTGGTGGGAAGATGTCCGTCGCAACAACAACAACAGCAACAGCAAAGGGGGAAAAAAAACACGGGAAGGGGGATGGCAAAGGAGCAGAGAGCTGCGCGACACAGTGGGGGGGGGGGAAGAATGGAGAAGAGGAAACGACGGGGGGGCGGCAGCTCAGCTGCGACCAGACTGTTCACAGCGCCAAAAAGGGAACGCACAAGGGGCGTGAGGAAAAGACACCTATATCCAAGAGATAAAAGAAAAAAAAGCAGTGAAAGTGGGCCACGATGGCTGGCGTCTGAAGAGCACATCCACACGACGGTGTGGGTAAGGCGAAGAGAGGGGGGAGGGGGGCAAGGCAGCGAGACGGCGACGGCATGGGAAAGGAGACGGAGTGGGAAGACATAGTGCACTCACAGAGACTCACACACCTACACACACAGAACACACAGAAAGACACACAAAAACACCAGAGCACAAGAGACCAGAGTGAAGAACACCAACAGCACGGGGAAAGACACCCATTTTCAAGGAAAAAAAAAGAGAGACAGAGACAGAGACAAAGAGCGACGTCCAGCGCATGACAGGTGGGGAGACGGAGGGAGGGAGGGGACACGGGAGGGAACACGGGAGTGTGCAGAAAAGCGAGAGAGAGAGAGAGGGTGACACACACACACACACGCACACCGAGACATCGGGACAAAGTACAGGGATTGCGAAGGAGAAGAAAAAGAGAAGGAAGGAGGGGGGGAAGGAGGGGGACCAAACCGTCTTCGTCAAGGCGCGCCTTCGTCTGTGCACGCGTGTACAGCGATGCGCTGAAGGCGATATGGACAAGTGCAAGGCAAAGGCCGGCGAGGGGAGGGGGGGTGCGAAAGAAGGAGTAGGACGAAGGTCACGGGAGACTCGCCGCCCCTCCTCCTCGTCCTTTTTGGGGGGACGCCGCTTTCTTTGTTGTTGCTGTTGTTGTTCTTGTGTGATTTCAGCGCTGCGGAACGCAGCGCGCGACAGCGCTCACGTCTCCTCGCTGGCGTCTGTGGTCGTGTCCGCAATCCGCGACGAGTCCAGCGACGCCGCGGTGCCGTCGTCAGAGAGCAAGTCAAAGCCGTCGCCGATACGGCTGCTTCGGCTTGTGCATCCGCTCGTACCAGAGGCCTGTGTGCCGCCAAGTGGGCCCCCACCGGCACCACCGCGGCCGCCGTTGCGATAAAAGGCTTGCTGCTGCTGCTGTAGCTGCGAGCGACGGCGCCGCGCCACGACGGTCACCATCCAGGTGTGAATAGACGTGTCGCCCGGCTGCAAGATGGGGTGGTAGAAGAGGTCGGCGGCCGTGCCGCGCTCGGTGGGGTTGCGCTGCAGGCAGGCCAGCAGAAAGTCTCGCACCCCTGGCACATCGCACTCGATGGGCAGCTCGCTGTCTTCGCCCATGGCGCGGTAGTACTCGCACATCTCAGGCAGCCCCAGTGCGTGCTGCGGCAGCTCGACAGAGAGCACCTCGGCGGCGATGCAGCCGATCGACCACACGTCGCAGGCCCGCCCGTACGGGTCCCCCACGAGGATCTCAGGCGCCATGTACGCGAAGGTGCCCTTGATGAGTCGAAGGTCGCCGCCGTGCTTGTGCACCGCCGTCCCAAAATCGGTGATTTTGGAGTGCCCCTGGCGGAAGAGAACGTTGTCTGGCTTCAGGTCGCGGTGGACAATTCGCATGTTATGCAGGTACGCCACGGCGCTGATGATCTCGCGAAGAATCAGCTTGATCTCCGGTGGGTTTACCAACTTGCCGCTGTGGATCAACGAGCTCAGCGAGCCGCCCGTGCAGAGCTCCATAAAAATGGAGATGCAGTTGTCGTCGCGCTCGCAGAAGTAGTAGCGCACGATGTTCGGGTGCTGCAGCGAGCTCATGATCTCCACCTCCTGCGCGATCTCACGCAGCTGTGACCCGACGGCGGCAGCGGCGGTGGAGGAGCCGGCGCCCTCACCGGAGTCCTGTCGGTCCGTGCCAGTGCCGTGCGGCTCCTGCTCCTCGTCCTTGTCCGAGTCCTCCTCCTTGAGGTACATCCGCTTCACCGCACACTTGCCCCCGGTGCTCTCCATCTCGGCCTCGAACACGTTGCCAAAGGCGCCGCCACCAAGTCGGCGGCCCAGCGTATAGGGTGGGACCTGGTACGGCTGCGACGGCGAGTGCTGCTGCCCGGGCTGGAGCGGCTCGTGGTGCAGCATCGCGGGAAACGAGACGCTGTCCAGCTCCGCCTCGACGCCGATGCCCGCCAGCAGGAGGGTGTTGAGGGTTGCGGCGGTGAAGGGCACCTGCAGCCGTGCCGACGTCGGCACGCTTGCCGGGTAGGCTTCTGGGGTGCGGCAAAAGAAGAAGACCGGCCGCCGGTCAACCTGCAGCCACGACAGCGCCGTCTCCAGTGCCGCAGACCCCGCCGGGGCGTCGGGGGCGTGGATCAGGATGACCTTGAAGCGCTCCGACCCGTGCCGAAACGCCTTGTCGAGTGCCTGGAGGTCGTCGACGCGCAGCAACATAAAGCTGCGGTCCCACAGCGGCGGCGCCACCTGCCCGAGCACCGATGCGGCTCTGCAAAAAAGCAGCGCCGTCACGTTCACCTCATCGGGCAAGTCTCTCAGCTGCAGCGGCGAGGCGTGTGTTGGGTTCTCGGCCGTCTGCCGGCTCTCTAGCTGAGACACCTCTTCTTCGTCGCTACCCCAGCTGTCGACCGTGTTCACCTGCGGGCGTGCTGGTGCCGGGTCGTCTGCGCTCTCGGAGAGGCGTTGCTGTATGGGGCCCGTTGGCTGAGGGGTACCGAGCCGCTCGTGCACGATGTGTGACTTGTGGTGGTCCATGTGCGCCTGGTGCTGCTCGAACGTGACGCGGCTGAGTAGGAGCGTGTTCTCTCGTTCGCGGTCGACCTGTTGTCGCGCGGCGTCGCTGGCGTGCAACGGACGACTCGTTAGGGAGGCGCACTTATCGTCTGTCAACGTCATTTCGTTGTCCTCGCAGCCGCTGCCATTGCGCTTGCCGGCGCGCCCCGCATCGCGAAGGTGGTAGTACGACGGCGCCGCACCATCCCCGTGCCTGCCACCCTCGGTGAGTGCGCGAAGGTTGCGAACCGCCAGCGACACCTCGGCCTCTGCCGCCGCCGCCGCCGCCGCGTCGTCGTCGGGGTCCTGGCTCAGGCTCGCACCAGGACGGCCGCCGTCGTTCACGGCATCACGGGGCACCTTATCGGCCGCGAGGATCCCATGCAGACCAACGCCGCCCCCGTCGCGGACCGCCTCGTCGACCTCTGCCATTTCCTCCTCCTCTTCCATCTTCTGCTGTGCCACGCGTACCGCCTCCTGCCGGAGGTACCGTGCCGCGGCGTCGGCGTACGTGTTGTGGTGCAGCACGAACAGCCCCACCGCGTGCATGATCACAAGCGCCACGCCCAGCACCGCAGACAAGACAATGCACACCACCACGTTGCTTCGACCGAATACGGCGAGAAAAACCACACACAGAATGGCTATGGCAAAGCACACCGACAAAATAGCCGTGACACGCCAACGGTGCTGCGCGCTTCCGAGCCACTGCCGCACCACGAAAAGCAAGGTGCTGTGGAGCAGACAGGTCTGCTCTGACGAGATGGCATCAAAGAGACGGGATGACACGGCGTCAAAGGCATCGCTGTACGCCCCCTCCTTGTCCCACGTCTCCGTGACGTTAACAACGAGTGTGCGCAGCTTCGGCTTGGACCACCGCACGAGCAGCGGATTCAAGTAGATGCCCTTCAGCTCAAAGACAGAGAAGCTAATGTGGCTCTCGAGCGCCAGTAGCTCCCGCTCGCGGTGTTGCGTCCAGACGGAGAGTAGCGACAGGGACGCATTGACACCCAGAGCGCGGTGATTTTCCAATGAGAGCTCGATCGTGCGCCGCTGCAGCCGTAGTTCGTTCCATTTGATGATGTTGGCGAAGAGAAAAAACAGCGAGGGGAGGCGGAGCCACTCCAGCTCGCCGCCATAGCCAGCAAAGGAGTGCCCGGTTTCGATGCCGCCGGCTTCATGCTTGCCACCCTCACCACCGTGGAAACTCTCAGCTCTGTGTGCGCGCAGCTCCGCGTTGGTTGAACCACTTTGGCTATCCGTCGTCTCGTTCACGTAACCGTGGTTGCCGCGGTAGGGGATGTCGCCTTCGGAGACGCTAGCGTTACTGTCGCTCGCGGCAGAGGTACGGTGAAGGAGTGGGTTGAGTGTGGCCGCAGGCACGGCCGCGGTGCCGCTACCCGCCGCACGCCGCGCTGTCGCATTGGCGGCGCTCTTCTCACCAGCCGCCAGAATGTCCCGCAGCATGCGAGCACTATGGCGACCGAGGCTAAAGCTCTCATGCCCCTCGAATGTGACCCCTTCGACTCCAGTGCCAGCTGTTTCTAAAATGCGCACCGGGCGCGTGACAGCCTCAGAGTGAATCCCGGGAACTCTGCTCTCTTCCGGCTGCCCTGCGCCGCACAATATTCCGTGCTTCTCACGCGTCAACTTCGCCTCCATTCTGAGAAGCGGTACAGAGTGACTGACGCCTGGCGGTATCGGAGATGTCTCACGGCTGCGGCGGGGAAGGCCGTCAGTGCCCTCAGAAATGTGGTGAATCTGTTGTCGTAGCGTCGGCAATGAGGGATCGCTCCCGCCGGCGTTGAGACGCGTCGCTGCTCCGTCATCGCCGCTAGCCGTCAACGGAATTGCGCTGAGGCGAGCCGACTCAGGCGCAGAGGGCACATCGTGGTCCACAGTCTTAGGTGGTGACGAATGTCCGCCGCTTGACGTGAGCGCTGGGACTGCGAAAACCGACTTCTCAGCATCCTCGGCGCTCTTCTGCGCGACGTTCGCGGAAGCACTGGTGGAACCACGCTGCTCGGTGTGACCGGCGGCGCTCTCGCTGCCTGTTGCTTGCCCTCGCGCCCAAGCACCGCCGAGTTCGTCGCCGTCCGCATTTGCCGTACCCGGTTGCTGGCGGCCGTGGGGCGAAAGAGGGGCCTGGGTGAGCGTGACCCTGCTCTGGACTGGTCTGCGGCCGACCGCCCTAGTGTCGGCACCGTTTGGGGCAGCCGAGGACACTCGCTTCATGACCTCTAGGACAGGCGACTCCTTCGCTCCTGGTGCGGAGGAAACGAGGCGCTGTTCTCGCCGTGCTTTCGTCGCCAGTTCCGCGCTGTGAGAGTAGTTCCTCACGACCCGCGCGCTTAGTCGTAGACGGCTGTCTTCCGCTGTTTGCATGTTCCGGTGGCAAAGCGATGGGAAGAGAAAAAACAAAGAGAGATCGTCCGAAAACAAAAATAGCAGCTCTTCGGGCTTTGTAAGCTGCCAATGTACGGAGCACAGATGTGGGAGGCAACGTGAGTGACGCTCTCCTAAGAATGCAGTCCACGCTAATTTCAGTCCGCGAGCAGTACCAGTGGTGCGTCGGAAAGAAATCTCTGCCGTCGCCCCAAACCGACGAGAAGCGAGCCTCGTGCTCACCTTTACGCGCCACGGATCGACGTGCGCACAGCGGACAGGAGAGCACAAATCGCCAACCGTGCGTGTAAAAGACGGAGCTTTTGGCGCCCAGCTTCGAAGCGTAGCCTGGACTTGATGGGGGATCGCCTGTCGCCTAAAAGCAGACCGAGAAATGGAGAAACCGAACCGTATGAGGCTATCCAGAAAGTCAAGCACCCCAGGAAGAGAATCTCTGACAAAGCACACGGGGGATGAACGCTTTTGCTGTAACACCTCCAAGGCCCGAGAAAAGCGAAGCAAGCTAGGCGCTCCGTGAAACGGGTGTAGAGACTGTCAAGGATAGGCGGGACAAGAGAAAAATGTGGGACGCAATAAACGGGCATCGAAAAAAAAAAGGCAAAGAGAAAGAGAGAGGGGGACAGTGTGTAGTCGGTAATTAGAGAGTACATGGGAACTTACCCGGCAGTCTTGGGGTTGCGCCAGGCTGTGCGAAGTCGATCCCGCTGCGCCGCCTGATCTCCTGAGGAGAGCGCTATTCGTAAACGGAAAACGTCGCTGGCTACGCATCACAATTTTTTCCTCATAAGTTGGCCCTCGATCCCAACGCTTTGTGAGACATCACCATAGTACTTTTGCTTCTCTGCTTCCGATAGCCTCGTTGAGGCACATCGCCAAGAAAGGTTAGGTGCAAGGTGGTCGCTGCTCGCCTCAGGTTTCGTTGTGCAGGCGCCACAAAAAGCGCCCGGTCGCGGCCGACTTCCGTCAGCAGCGGCCGATTACCCCCGGCACCCGGAAAACAAAAGAGAGCATTCCTGCAACATAGGCGGCATGCGTCATACGCGCCTTCTCTCAAAGAGCCAGTTAAAGCGCTGATGTCAGATTGCGGCGCCGCTTGATGCGCAAAGACACAGCAATGATTGCCGGCATCTGGTTGTTTTTCTTGAAGGTGGTGTAGTCCAGGCTTGTTGCTCTCAAACAATGGGAAAGATGGTCTCGCAGCCGAGTCGGCTGGAACGCTGCCGCGTTGAGCATCAGCTGCCCGCTTCTGTTGCACTCGGAGCCGTCCATAACCGCACAGCAGTGCACACAAAGAAAAAAGATCCTTGTCAGCGGGACCCGTCGGCGGCCACAACTGCCCCTGCAATGCAACGGAAGAAACGAGACGCGGTGGCATTCAGCTGGCTTTCTGTGCGCATCAACCCGTTCGCACTAAGCCGCAAGCGCTGGATTGTCTTCCACGTCTTCTCAGCCCGTCCTCGCAACGACGGCGTGTAAAGAGTTGCGGGTCGCTGACAGTGCAGCGTTCCCGCGCGCCGCAGGACTTGCAAATGTGCGCTCCACGGAACTCTTGCAAACAATGAGTAGGTAGGGAAACAGGTGGTGCACCAAAAGGCAGCTGGGCTTTCTGCCCGGCAAACACCGCGGTGTTGCGCCTCAAAAGTTCAAGTCTTCTGATGGCCGAGAACCCGCAGCGCGGGAAGCGAGCAGTTACCACCGGAGCGTCTCTTGCACCTCCCGCGCGTTGGGTAGTAGCGGCAATGTGGCATCGCCATGCGCCAGCACATCCGTACCCCTCGACGGCAGTGGCGTTGGTAGAGGACTTTTGTGAGGTGCTTGGACAATTTATGTGGTGTGTTTCGCGTCTTACCTCGAAGCGAGCGCGTTTGCGACCGCGTGCATCTGAGAATCCGAGTAAACTCCATTGACCTGAGATTCTCGATGACACAGTGTTCCTCAGCGGCAGGCTTGACCTGTTGACGCGTCACCTCGCCCGTAGCCCGTGCACCTGCAAGTTTGTCTCTGCCTCCGCGTCGGGGACGGCGGCGGGTATGACACACGCGGCTATGGTCTGTGGTGCTCTTCTCACGTCGCAGAAGCTGCGGGCATCTGCGACCTTTAGAATTTGAAGGCGAGGTCACCACTGAATCAGCTGCTCCTGTACATAGCCTCCCTCCCCCGGTGACCCTCTCCACCCCCAGACGGGAAAACAACGCAGAGCAGGATGACGCACGCCGCGGCCAGCATCCTGTGGCCTCACGCTTGCACTTGCCTGCACGGCTCACCGCCACCCCCCCCCACCGCAACCCCACGGGCGAGACAGGGTCTGCAAAACCAACCCAAGATCGGCGGCGCTTCACTCACGTAGGGACAAGACTCCTCCCAAACACAAAATCCACCAATTCCAAGTGCTGCCCCCACACCTCCGGGGGCCGTGGCGCAGAGCCGCGGCGGCACCCCCCGGACCCGCACCCGCACGCCGCCACCCCCAAAAAGGCCCAAGCATGCGCCGCTTTTACCGCCCTTGCCTTTGGTCAATTTCAGCCCCCCCCCGCCCCCGATGCAGCAGCCAGCACACGTCCGCACAAAGACCGCAAAAGTCGCCAACGCTAAAGGACCGAAGCAACAGAACCCCCACGAGAAGATACACAACAGAGTCCCACGCAGTTCTCTTTAACACTACAAGGGGACAGCGAGAAAACAAACTGCCTGGACCATGGTGCGCTGGCTGCAATGGCGCCGCCGAGACACACCCCGAAAGCCAGCACAAAGTCCACCCCTTTTTGTCTCCCCGGAAACCTCTTCTCCGCAGAGAGCGATCATGGCATCGGTTTTCGCAAGCGGAAAAATACCCGGCGGGTTGGGAGGACCCGACGCACTCGAACAGCCCCGGCTGGTTTACAGCAGCTATGCCAGACACAAGAGCATCCACCTGCAACACAGATGGCTTTCCATTTCCTGTCCCAAAATACTCGCGCCACTCGCCCTTCAATGGTGTCCAGAGCAGCCCTCTTTGTAAGTAAGAACCGCGTGGTACCAACGCACCCACCCCCCACTCTTCTACCCCGCCAGCGCCAGGCACTGTGCAAGATGACCCTCCCCAGACAAAGGAGGAACCCCACCGCCATGGGAGCCAGCCCATCAACTGGCTTGGCTCGCGCGGGACCAAAGAAGCCGCTGTATCTCGCCAAACACCTGGGAGAGAAAGCTATACATTTGATGGGCACTTCTGCACAGAAAGGGGGGTCGATTAGAGTTCGTTTTCAGAATAGGGGAGCAGCGGGGCGGGAAATATCGCTACACCACCAGCTTCCCCCGGAGTCGCCCTACCACCAACCTGGTGCACAACTGATGGGGAGCGGTTCTGTACCGCCCCCTCATCGCAGCCGGCTCCTGCACATGTTTTTGGTATCCGCTGCTCGGGAATCATCGCCGTCGCTGAGACGGCTGAGCCGCTTCTGGAAGCACTTCAAAAATGTGCATCACCTTTCCGGACCATGTGCTCCATCATATCCCCCCCCCCCCGCAGCTAGGAAATGCCGTTTTTTGCCGACGTCGATTGAACAGAACAAAGCCGGACAGCCACTATAGTCAGCAGGCAACGGAGTCTGGGGTTGTCGCCGCTGCATTTCATTTTTACCGGTCCGGTTTCTGTGTCACCGCCCAGCCGCGCACCCCTCCCCCCCAACCCCCGCAGTGCTGGCTGCAATCCAGTCCCCAGCTTGTGAGCCGCCGCCTTTTGGGGCTGAATGGACAGACCCGCATACGAGGTGGTGCAGCTGATGCGGCAGAGTTGCCTACTTGTTCCGATCCCGCTGCGAGTAGAGGAGGGTAGTGAACGGATGTTGCGGAGTCTCCGGAAAACCCCCCATTGCAGAAATGGTTGGCGGTCTCAAAAGGCAAAGTTTCACATCCCCCCGCCCCGCGAAGTCCCCAGCGGCGTTTCGAGCAGCACCAGCGCCTCTCAAGACGCCACTCTGCGGCTTCGCGCCGGGGGGCCTTTTCAAGCGTTCCAGCAACTGGGTGTCGCTGCTCACGTCAGACAGGCGCCTCCCCGCGACATAAGGTTGTGATCACCTTAGTCTTGGAGCGTTTTTGAGCGCACAAGAGTGACGAGCACACGGCGCCACCAACAGCCCAGACCCCGCACAAGTCCGGTCACCAATTGCGGTTTCCACGTGGTGAAGAGTCCGGGGTGGTGAGCTCCGTACATGATGCAGTGCACCCTTTCCTGTATGTCTGCAGAGCTTTGCTTTATTGAATCGGCAAGACCGGGCGTATCCACGGAGTCTTCGGTCGCTAACAAGGTGTGGGTTGGTCGGCCGTCTTTGTTGCGTGAGCCATGCAGCTGTTTTTGATCAACGGATTTGCAAGCCCAACTCTTTCGCTGGAAGTGGTTGGTGACGTCTACTCCTCTTCGGGTGAACTCTCTGAGGCGCCGCTTTCGATGTGAGCACGCGTGTTTTGAGCCTTGCCGGGCATACGTGGCAGAGGCAAAGACAGTGGCGCGCGCAGCCTCTGTTAATACCCCGGATCAGGCAATTGGTGTCGCTCTTTACTTTGCCCCCCGTAGAAATCAGGGTTGCTTCTGGCGCCACTGCAAATGCAGGCAACGTACCTGGTATGTGGCTGATGCGGGGCTCTTGGCGTCAAAGTGGGGGTTGTGGGGGTGCTGCAATAGGGGCTGGGGGTGAAAAAAAGACTCCTTTTAAGGTTGTGAAAAAAAAAACAAGAGGCCGAGTGTGGGTGCGGTGCTGGTTTGCGTCAAGCGTCGCGGTGCCAGTAAAGGGCTTTGCGATTTCTGTGCTCTGATTGTCGGTGGCTGGTGTTTGTGGCCACCTGTGGTTTGTGGTGGCCTTCTCGAATGGTGCGTTGGCTCTTCGGGGTCTGCACCCGGGGTGGGAACAAGGGGTACGCTACACAGAACCGGGGCGACGGCTGCTTTAACAACCGCGAATGCACGGTTTCGATCACTTTCCCCCGCCCCGGTTTGGCTGTCGAGCCACGTGGTCTCATTCCCCGCATAGCTTTCCAGTGGCCACTTGGCAAAAAATCGGGGGCCGTCTTCGTGGACTGCGCCAGGGCTTTGAATTCCGTCGACCGCGTCTGCGTCGCCGCCGCTCTCCGCAGGCTCGGGGTATACCCACATCGCAGCGAGCGGGCCACGACTTTCCTTTGCACTCGCCCACCCCAACGACACGTGGTCGAAGGCACGCACGCTCAACCGCCGAGTCCCACAGGGCTCTGTGCCCAGTGCCTCTTTGTTTGTCCTGGCTATGAACTCCAACGCTGTGCAACCCGACCGCCTTCCCAGCGTGCGCCGCGATTTCTTTACCAACGTTCTCGCCATCCTTGCTGGAAGGGGGGGGGGACGCACACGCCGTCCAAACCGCTGCTTTGGACTGTCGCCGGTGTTTTTTTGGGGGGGGGCGTGGGCCGCGGCGGCGCCCCATGACGTTTGGCACGGGGAGGACGAGGTGCACACTGTTTTGTTTTCGGCACCACGGTCGGCTGGGTCGCAGGCTCCGCGGTGCAGTGGGGGGGGGCCGGTGCCCCAGGCCCCCCGGCGTGGACATCCAACCGGTGCGGGGTGTGGGGGAAGTTGTGGCCGCCGCGATGAAGACCGCAGCCACCCCGGCCGCCCAAGCTGTGAGGGGTGCCCACGCCGCGAAAAGCTGCCTTTCCAAAAGGCATGCCCCACGCCTTCCACATGGCCTCCATCCGGCCAAAGCCCATTCACGCGGAAGCGGCGGCGTGGTGAGAGAGTGCGGGCGCAAACTATCGAGAGCCCCCCCCTTCGAACACGCCAATGGAAACGCAGCAGGGCCCATGGTGGACACGCAAAGAAATGCGCAGGCGACGGGGATCTTCTCCAAGAGGTCGGCCTGCTCCCGCCGCGCTCGGCCGTTCACCTGATGCGCACGGGGCTGTGCCTCTCAGCAGTCGCACGGGGACGGCTGCCTGTGAAGTGTGGCGGAGGGGAAGCGTGCCCAGCAAAGCCCTGCGTGGTGGGGTCCCTGCAGCGGCTGGGGTGTGGCTGTGCTGGGGGTGGGCTCCATTGGATCTTCTCTGCCCCGCCATGTGTTCCGGCGGCCCGGGCGCGCGCTCTTCGGTACCCCGCTCCTTTTGGGGCCCGCGCAGGTTCCCCATCGGGAGAGAAGCCGGCAGCCTGCCCACCGCACCTTTCCCGGCCCCGGATGCCCCGCGCGTTCCTCTGGACAGACATTGCGGTGGGGTGCAGAGGCTTTTGGGGTGGGGGGAAGCCGCTGCGCTGTGCGGAAGCAAAACGGCTGTGTGTCACAAGAAATTGGCACGCGGCCCACCTGCCCGCAGCTGCCGGGACGCGGTGCGGGGGTCATCAGGGAAAGGGGCTGGCCGTGCTCTGTCGATACCTCCTCCGAAAGGGTGTCCACAGAAGGTCAGTTGTGGTGGTCATCGCGGACTCCTGTTCTCTTCCGATGGCACTCAGCACGGGGCCAGCGTCTGTCACGGATGGCGCTCTCAGGCACAGCATGGGCACGGGTTGTCACGCCGGAAGGCCGTCGGGTGCGTCTCTCCTTTTAGTGTGGCCTCGGCCACGGCAGGCTGCGCAAGAACGGGGCTGCTGACAGACGGGAATGGGCAGCCGTGTCAGAACACCCAGCATCCCACACGCGCATGGCCACCGATCCGATCACTGGCCTCCAACGCCGTGCCGGCACTCAGCCATACCGAGACACGGGCGCTGGCACCCTCCGGCGACGGCCCCCCAGGCACAACGATCCAGCTATACCCAATGGGGGTGCCCGGCAGACGCGTTGGCATGGAACGCTCGTGGCCCCATTCTGCACCGGCACCTGCGCGCGCCTTGGCTTCCTTCATCGAGGAACTTCGGGTGCAACCCACATGGGGAGTAGGTGATGTGCTATCTTCCAGAGCGTCCAGCAAGTGCGGCCGCGCCGTCTGGTCTTCCCTGCGAAACCACTGCGGCCACCAGCGTTCACGCTGGGGGCTTCTAATCTGGCACTGTGCCGGGGCTGTGTCGGCTGCCTCGCTCATCGCGCAGCTTTGATAGCGGATCTGCTGTCCTGCTGCGACGTGGGGCGCCGTGACCTCGTGCCGCGCATTTCACCTGCCGTGCACCAGTGCACCCCCGTCCGGCACACTCCGCTGCCCGCTGTGCGCCATCACCAGGGCATCTCATCAGCTGTCTTCGCGCCGCCGCATGCTCCTTCGCGCCGCGCTTCCGCTGCCTACAACCAGCCCGTGTTCCAGGTGCCACCGCGCAGGTGCGGGTGCCGTTCCTGCGCTGCCCCCGTGGAGTCGCTGTGTTGTGCTCGGGCCAGGGGGACACCAATCACCCGGAGCCCGCCCCGCGCCAGCGAAGTGGGCGGCGGCGGTCACGAGCACCACGCCGCGTGCATCGGCCATCGGCTGGGGGGCCGGGGTGCGGCTGCAGCCGTCCGGAGGCCCGACCAAAGAACCCGTGCGTGCGCACCCTTCGGCCATCGCCTCTTCAGCAACTGGGGGCGGGGGATGCTGTACTACACCCGCGGGGGCTATGCGTCGTTGGGAAAGAAGTTGTGATCGGTGGGAAAGGGGCAGGCGGGCGGCTTCCCTCATCAGCTGCAAAGGTGTTTGTGGGTGACGGGTGCGGGGCAGGCCTCCGCAAACCAGATGATCTTGGACTTCGCAGATACAGCGAACACCTGGAGCTTTCAGGTCTCAGCTTTGCCGTCGCATCACCGCACATCCACTTTGCGAGTGATACGCCTCAACTTCCTCATCTCAGTACTTCCGCCGCTCGGGGCTCTCCGCTGGAGACCCACAAAGGGAGTCCATAAGCTGTGCAGTGTTTCCGCTTCCCCGAACCCTTTGTTTTAAAACTTTCTCTTCAAGCCCTTTTATCTCCTGCCGCGGCTCCTCTTCTTGATCGAAGCAGTGGGGCGGCTGTTCCTTTGGGGTGAAGGGGCGGTTGTAGTTGCGCAGGGTGGGTCTGCTTTTTTTTGGTGGGGTGCCAATGTGGTGTGGGTGGTTGGCCGAAGGGAAAGAAAGGGAAAGATGTTTGGCCGGGTGGCGGCGCCCAGGCGCCGTCAAAAGGGATTGTGGTGATCGTCAAACCGCGCCAAGCGAGAGCACTTGTATAGGTAGACATCTCGTTCTCAAGCCATGCTGTTGGTGTTCGCGGGGTCCATCTTCGTCGGGTTGATTTCCCGTTGGCTGTTGGGGTTTCTCTGGTTTGTTTCTGCAGCGCCTGGGGTGTGGGGTGGTGTGGCTTCCGGAAGTCTCGGCTCTGGCGTCATGGGCGGGGGTGGCGCTGCATCTGGCGCCGTCGCGGTTGGTTCCTGGCGCGTGGTGTGGCGGGTGCCGGTTTGTTTGAAGGGGTGGTGCTTTGAAACTTTTGTATCTTCCAGGTGGCTCTCCGGCGTGTGCCTGGTTGGCCTTGGTGGGCGGGTGGTGGTCTTAAAACCAACCGGGGCCGGCGCGTGGGCTGCTGTTTTCCGGTGCCACCTGTTTTTGCTCATAAGACTCTGGGGGGTTGCTGTTGGGCTTTTGTTGTGGATCTTTCGAAAGCCGCGCGGATGTTTACTGAGATTTTTTTTTAAGGGTACGCAAGCAGTTCCGGCGGCGTGAAATGTGTCCTCGTTTGCTGGTGGTGGGGGTGTTGGGTCGGTGTTTGGTGTGTTGCCGATGCTCTGGGTGGAATACTCTACTTCAAGGTTTCCGGGCTGGATTCCGTTTGGGAAATAGCTGTGCGTGGTGCTCGCCTTGGGTCTCGTTTGCGGGTGTCGGCTGCGCGGCGGTGGCTGGGGTGGGGGGGGGGCTCGTTTGGTTCTGCTGGTGTTCCCGCCCCCCCCCCCCCCCCCTGTGGCGGGCCTTTCTACTTCCCCCTTGGGTGGGAACCGCCCCGCCGCAGGGCCGTGGGGTGCGAAACCGCAGGGTCCCACCCCGACGGCCGGCGGGTCGTTTTGCGGCTGTTGTGTTGGGGGCTTCCTCCTTTTCAACCTTCGGGCTCTCCGCTGTGCTGTGGGGTGGCGGTTTCCTGGGTGCTTTGCGTGGCGCCGGGGCTGCCCGCACTTCTGCCGGTGGGTGCTGCTGCTGTGGCCCGCGGCTTTCGGTTTGTGCCATCTTTTTCGCCCCTCTGCGGATAACCTATCGGGGGTGGGGGGAAGAGCGGAAAGCGGGTCATCTTGACTTTGCTCTGTTGCGGCGCCGGCGCGGTTCTGACTTGCGGGACTTCGCAGCTTCTTTCTGGCTGGAAATGCTGGGTGAACCCTTCCGGCGAAGGGGGCGCCGGGCTTCCCCGTTGTTGCATTGCCGGCTGCCCAGCGGCAAGCTGCTTCTTCCGAAGTCGCCGCGGGTGCGGCCGGGCTCAGGGGGCTCTACGGTGCGCCAAAAACTGCCCGGCGCGGTCCGCTCCGGGGCCGGTGGGGTGGAATTGCCACTTTCGAAGGGAACTCTCGTGCTCCTGCGGGGCTGCGCGGTTCTTGCACCGCTTGGGCGGCGCCGGCGGCTGCGTGCCGCGCCCGTTTCTGGGCGGCCTGCGCCCGGGATGGCGGTGCGCCAAAACCCCGGGCCCCCGGGCCTCTCGCAACATTTCGCACCCGGCCGGCCTGCGGGCCGGGGGCGGTGAAGGGGTTGGTTTGCAGCGCGGCCTTGTCTCGTGCGTGGGGCGGGATGACGGCCCGCTTGCTTTGGCCAGCTACGGCCGGTGGCGTCTGCTGCCGCCCCTCCTGCCGGCTGCGCTGCGGGCCTCGTGCGGGATTTCGCGGGCTGGGGTTTTTCGGGGCTGAAGGGAAGTTGGGGGCTGTGGTGTCATGGTCTCCTGCGGTTTCTGGGTGGTTTCTTCGCGGGTGCTGGGCCGGGTGCCGCGTCTTTCTGCGCACTGCTGGTTTGTTGGGTGCTGGGACGCTGGCTTGTGTTACCCGTGGTCCGGTGGCGCGCACTTGGAAAAAACAAAAGCGCTGTCTTGTGGGAGGCGCCGGCACCGGCTTTATCGCCACGGCTTTGCGCGACACCTGGCTGCATGGTCCCGCGCTGTAAGTTTTTCATTGTAACTGCTGGCTGCGGGCTCTTGACCCCCCAGGGGTTCGGGGGCGGTTTTGGTTTGTGCCGCAGTGGTCTGTGTGGTGTCGTTGCGGGGTGTGTTTTCGTTTCACGTGAACTTCAAATAGAAAATACAATTTTGTGTCCTTTTCCGGCTCCTTTCCTTCGCCCCCTGCTTTTCCAGCTTCGGTGCGCCACGAAGCTGGGCCGGCCTCGGTGTGGATCACTCGTGCGCGCTTTGCGCATGCATCTGCTCTGAGTGGGCTTTGGTCGCCTGCAAAGCACAGCGGTGGGATGAAGACTTCTGATGCACTCATGTGGCGGCGCCTCATGGGGGTGTGGTCGTTGGTGTGCGTGTGGTTGGGTGGGGCTCGGCGCATACCCTGGCCCCGCGCCCCCGGCCGGCTGCTTTGGGTGGCCCGTGTTCCGCCGGTTCCAGCGCCCGTCCCGGAACGCTTGGCGGTGGGCCTGTTTCGCTGGCTCGGGGCGTGGGTGCTGCGGCGGTCGAAGGGCGCGTGGCGTTGCGGCTCGCTTCATCCGCGTGCTGCGGCCTCTGTGCTTCCCGGGGCCTTGGCTTTGCGATTGGTTCCGCGGTGGGGGGTGGGGGGCCGCGTTTTGGGCTGGGTCGGGCCGCCGCTTCCCGGCTGGCGGTGCCCGGGGCGCGTATGGACGGGGCGGTAAAGTGGGATCTCCTCTGCGGTAGGCTCTTTTTGACCTCTCCGCTCTTTTGATTTGCTGCGTGTTCGCCCCCGCTGCCTTTCCGGGGCCCCGCGGTTGCGCCTGCCCAGGCTGCCGGGCCGGGCCTGGTGTGCCACATGTTTCTCCACTTTGCACAAATCGAAATTGCCGCCGCCGCCCGCCGTTCTCAGGGTTTGTATTCTGGCGCGCGTTGAAGGTTGCGGCGTGGTGCTGCTGCTGCTGTCACGGGTGAAAGCGCGGCGGTGGTCAGGGGGGTGGCGGGTTGCAGCTACAGCGGCCGCCCATCCGCTTCTACCTGCGCCGCCGCTTTCGGTTTTGGGTCTTCTCCATAAGCCCAGCCGCGGTGGCCCAAACACCCCGCGGGACCTCCTGCTGCTGTTCCCTCCCGTTGTTCAGCCCGCTGCTTTGTTTGCGCTGGGCTCGGTGCGTCCGTTGGGGTTTTGGCCCCTGGGCGCAGTCTATGCTTTTAACGCCGCAGCGCTTCCCGGGAAAAAAAGCGATTCGGCCCGGGCGGTGCCAGCACTGAATTTTGTTGCGGCGCAGCCCTGCGGGCGCTTCGCCGGGGTGGGGGGGGTGGCCCGCAGATATGGGGAAGGTTTTCGGCTGCGGGCGGGCCTGGGTTGCGGCACATGGGTCTCGGGAGGCTTCCGCTTCCCCGGTTTCGTGGTTGCGGGTTGGTTCGCCACGGCCGCATCCTGCACCAGCTCTCGCGCGGAGCGCTCGGGAAAGCGGCGCGCACGCTGTTCAGCTCACAGATGCCGCGCGCGCGCGCCAGCGACGTGCTCGGGCAGCTCCGGGGTCTTCACCCGCAAGAGGACCCGCGCGAGTTCCCGCACCCACCGGAGACACCGTACCTGCACAACCTCAAACCGGAGAAGGTGCGGGCGATCATTGTAAAGCGACTCGGCCGCGCGTCCGCGCCGGGAATGGACGGATGGACCCGCGAGCTTCTCGTCCCGCTCACGGAAAGCAAGCCGCACCTGCAGGAGCTGACGACGCTGCTGCAGGACATCCTGTGCGGCCGGGTGTCGGCATCGTTCGCGTACCGCATTCGAGCCTCGGTTCTTCACCCGTTCCTGAAAGAGGCGGGGTCGACGAAGGTCCGGCCGATCACGCCGGAGTCGGTGTGGCTCAAGGTTGCGTCGCACATCGCGATGGACGCCATCGATAAATCCTTCCGCGACGTCTTCCGCGGATGGCAGTTCGGCGTGTGGGGCGACGGCGCGCAGGCCGTTGCTCAGATTCGCGCCGCGTATGCGAGCGAGTCGGCCGACACGCTTGTCGCACTCGACGCGACGAACGCATACAACCGGATGTCTCGCAAGTACATCCTGACCACCGCATATCGCATCAAGGAGCTGCGGCACGCGTTCGGCGTGATCGACCTTGCGCTCGGCGAGCCTGGTGCTCTTTGCCTGCTCGATGACGGCCGGCAAGTTGATCAGCTTGTGTCGACCGGCGGGGTGCGACAGGGCATGGTGCTCGCACCGCTCCTTTTCGCCACCGCCATGGCGGCCACGCTGCGGCCGCTTATGCTCGCGCACCCGCGGGTGAAGGTGACAGCGTACCTTGACGACCTGGCTGTCGTTGGTGCGCGCGCTGATGTCCAGCGCTTCCTGGACGCAGCGGGTCCGGCGCTGGCGACGATCGGGTTCGACGTGAACCCCGCCAAAAGCCACCACCTCTCCAAGGAGGCGGCGCCGGATGCGATAACAGTCGCCGGCGCCACGGTGCCGCTAACCACCGGGATGGTCCGAATTCTCGGTGCCGGCTTTGACGGCGGAAACGCCGACACATCAGGGTGGGTGTGGGAGCGGACGCGCGCGTACGAGGCGTACTTCCAGGCGCTTGCGGACGAGCAGCTCCCCCGGCACGCCCGACTCAACCTCCTGCGCGCGTCCGCGCTCCCGAGGCTGAACTACCTTTTGCGGACCCACAACCCGCAGGAGATCGAGGACAGCGCGGCGTGGTTCGACGACCGCGTGCTGCACACGCTGTCCCTCCTTGTCGGCGGCGCCCCGGTTACGGGCGCGTCGGCCATCCTTGCCCGGCTCCCGCTCTCCATGGGGGGCTTCGGGCTGCGTTCGCAACGGGCGATCGGCGAGTTCGCCGCGGACAGCGTCGCACGGAAGGGGGCGCAGCAAGACCGCACCCGCGCGCTTGACCGGAGCAACTTCGAGTCCCTCACACCTCTCCTCTCGGAGCCTGAACTCGAACTTGTGAAGGCCAACGCGGCACCGGGTGCGACGCGCGCGCTCGTGGACCCTGCGATCCTGCTCGGCGACACCGCCTTTGAGGTTCTCGCTCGCCAGCGGCTCCTGATGCGTGTCCTGCGTCCCGATGTGCGCTGCGAGTGCGGCGCGGACGCGGACAACGCGCACGTCAACGTGTGCCCGTGCCTGCCGGGCGGGCCGCGCATCCGACGACACAACCACGTCCTGATGGCCATCGAGGCGTGGGCGGCGCGACTCGGACTCCCTGTCAAGACGGAGCCGCGCGCCAGCACGACAAGCAGCGAGCGGCTGGACCTGACCGTGTCCACCGCGTCCGGGACCTTTGTGACGGACGTTGCTGTGACATACCCCGCCGGAGCGCGCAGTGCGACGGCCAACGCGCTGCAGCAGATACACGCGGCGAAGAAGCGTAAGTGGGCGGGGTGGGCTGTGGAGGCTGGTGCTGTCTTTGCGCCGCTTTCCTTTGAGTCGGCCGGGGGCCTCCACCGGGAGAGCTTCCAGTGGATGCTCGCGGTTGCCGGTGCCGCGTTCTTCCCGTTCTCGGCGCGCACGGCGCTGAACGAGCTGCTTTCCAACACGGCAAAGGCCCTGCACGAGGGCAACGCGTTTGTGTTCGCGGCTGCGCGGAGTCGTTGGGCGAGGGCGGTTCTCGCTGGCTAGCGTCCCGTGCCGTTTTCCGCGGCGGAAGATGACCGTTCGAGATGTACTTTCATGATTTTTGTCAGACCCAGATCCCCCCTATAACCCCCCCCCCCTGCCTTGACCACCCCTGTTTTGCATTCCCTTTCCCCCCCCCCTTCTTCTCCTTCTCCTTTGCCTCCTTTTCGAGTGAAAACGCTTTCCATTGACTGTACGGATCCACGCCTTGGGGCTCTTGCCACCCGGCGCCTTGGACCACCCCATGCCTTCCCCCCTTCCACTCTCTCTTCTCCCAGTTTTTCTTAAAAACCCGAAAAAAGTTCGCCATTGGGTCTCGTCTTAGAGATATAGGGCGCTGCGGGGGGCCACTTAGCACATGTCTAAGATGCCTCCACGGAAACCGGGTTTCTTCGCTTCCTGGTGAGCGTTTCCGTTTCCGTTCGGCAGCGACTGGCTAACGCGATGGCTGGGGCGTTACCAAAAAAAAAAAAAAAAAAAAAATATAAGTATCAGTTTCTGTACTTTATTGGTATGCGAAACTTCCGGAATCCTCTTCCGGCAAGATTTTCAGGCCATTTAGTGCCACTACCCTCCCCCCCCCCGTAACCCAGAAACCCTAAGATGCCCGCTCCACTATTGACCCCTGCAGACTCCAAGAACTATATAACCCGCACGCGGGGTGGACCTGCCCACCCGTGCGTGCATCCCGCCCGGTCGCCTCACGGCAGCCGGGTCGGGATAGCGGGGCCACGGGTCTCTCCCACCGTTGGCCGGGCTGGGTGCGCGCGCTCGGGAGAAATAAACCCACCGGCGGTCCAGTCATCGCGAAATTTTGTTCCCGGTGCCCAGGCCGCCAGCGGGCGCTTTTCTCAACCCTCCCCCCAGAGGCGTGCGCGTCAGGGACAATCGCCTTCCCCGCCCCCCCCTTCTCTGTCTTCTCGTCCCGGAAACCTCACCGAAGGAGGTGCACTGCAGTGGCAGTTTTCAAAAATCCAAAAAGCGGCGAAGCCATGGCGAAATTTTCTTTTCCCTCCTACGGCCGCGTCCCCGGTGTCTTCGCCAAAAAACGGCCGGCCGACGCAGACCCCGGAGCAACAAAAATCCTCATTTTCGCCTCCCGCAGCCCCGGCGCTGGAGCAACAAAAACCTCCTTCTTTGCCATATCTTCCGCAATTCGATGCCTTCCAGTTCGATTTCTCTTTTTCCACTAAGCTCGACGCCGCCATCGCCGAGCATTCTGCCCTCGCAGAGTCCCTTTTTGCGCGGCACACCGGGGTTTTGAAGCGCCACTTTGAGTGGGCGCACCCGGTGCACGCCAGCTTTTATTATTGTACCGCCGTCGAATTCAGCGGCCGCGGCTGCACGTACGCAAACGCATCCGAGAAAGCCGTCCAGGACCACATTCGCGAGCACCACCCGGGCTCCGGAGCGGTCCCGCGACGCCTCGGACTCTCCCCTTTCCACGGCGGCATGGCCAACATCGGGCCGTCTTGCTCCGTGACCGCGGTGGTCGCCGCGCTCGCGACGCTTCCCGGGAGCCACGCCATCGCACCGGAGGTGGTTTCCGCCTTCCGCACCTCCACGGCGGACGCCGCGCGAGCCGTGCTAAAATCGATCGCGCTGCACCTTCCCACGTCGCCCGGCGAGGTGATCGAGACGATTGTCGCGCACGACCCGGCAGCAGCAAACCTGTTCCACGCCGTCGCGCGTCAAGACGCGCTCTGCCGCGAGTGCGGTGTGCAGATCGACGGCGACGAGGAGCCGCAGTGCTCAGCTGTAACATACGAACCGCCAACCGACGCGCTGCCAGAGGACACCGCGACCATCATCAGCGACGCCTTCGGACCGTGCACCGTCGACGCGCCACGCCGCTGCGAGATGTGCGGGGACCCGGCGATGACTATGACGGACGTGTCGCATTTTTTCTTTGGCGACGCGGTGGCCATCTCCGTGCTGCCGCCGAAGAACGCGCAGGAGACAGCCGGGTTACCAGAGCTCCCGCTGGAGCTGGACCTTCCGACGCGGCCGTTTTCCACCACACGGTACGCGCTGCACGCCGCCATCTGCGCCACGACGCCGCAGCACGTCGTCGCATACGTCGCGGAACGCGCCGGAGACGGCGTGAAATGGCACCGGTACGACGGCACTGTTCACGAGACGGACGTTCCGCCACCGTACGCGGGTGGAGTTGACACGCTGATCCTGGTGAAGGCGCCGCCGCCGACACCGCCACCGAGCCGACCGCACGGAATGGACAGCGATAACGAAGAGGAGGTGCACGGCGACGACGCAACGGCACCCGCAACACCCGCCGGACCACCGCCGCGAGCACGCGACGCGAAGGGTCGCATCTTCTACGGCCTGCTGGCGGGCACCGCCGCTGCAACCGCGACGCCGGAGGAGTCGGCAACGACGGCGGCGCGACCAGCAGCAGCACCGCAACCGCCACCAGGCTTAACCGACACACCGGCTCCGTCCGAGGCCGGCGCCGAGTCCGACGACGACGGCAACATGGCAGAGGAGACGCCCGGAAGCGCTGGGAGTCCAACCGCCGAGCGACCGAACACCAACGCGGTGACGGAGAATTTTCGCCACGGCGAGAACACGGCGATCAACTGCCAGGGGTCGCTCCAGTGTCCACTTTGCGTCCGCACGTGGACGAGCGGAACGCGACGAGCGCTGCAGATCAGCCATCTTAACACCAAGCACGCGCAGGAGGGCACCACCGTGGACGCCATGAAGCGGTGCGGCGTCGACCGCTGCATCTCGTGCGGCGAGTTTGTGACTGCATCTCGGAACGCCCGCCTTGCACACGGACAGAAATGCGGCGCGTTCGAGACACGCACCGTGCGTAACCAGAAGCGCGCGCGCGCCGACGCCACCGCGACGCTGACCGGAGCCTCCGCGACCGACCCGGCAGACACTAGCAGCGGCACCGCTACCCCGCGCGCGGGCTTGGCGCCGCCACCCCCGCGGCGCCAAGCCCACGCCACACCGGAGGACGAGCACTGGACGAGCGAGTGTCCGCAGACAGTTCGCACACTTCACAAGCAGGAGTGGGGTCAGTGGGTCGCGACGGCTGGTCAAACGCTGCTCGGGTACACGGCCGCTCCGCTTTCCTGGCCGGTATCAGCGGCAGATCGCCATAACAGAGCTGTGCGCACGCACCTTGCGCGGCCGCGCGGGGTGGCGAACGACGCGCCGGAGCGCACGGCACCGCAGCAGCCGCCACCGCCGCCGGCAGCACGACCAGCACCCGGGTTCCCGGCGCTGATGTTGACCGAATCCGCGCCGGAGGAGGAGGCACTGCTCAGCGAGATCGCGGACACCGACGCCGCCGCGCACACCGCACCGATCGACGGTGACGCCGCAGAAGGCGAGGACACCGGCCGGCGACAACGACGCTGACGAGGAGGCGCGCACGTACACAGGCAACCCCTGACACGCTTCGCCGCGATAACACCGAGGAACCTCTTCCCACACGCAGCGCACCGCGGGGAGAAAGACGCGCGCACGCGCCGCATCCTGCACCAGCTCTCGCTTGGAGCGCTCGGGAAAGCGGCGCGCACGCTGTTCAGCTCACAGATGCGCGCGCGCGCGCCAGCGACGTGCTCGAGCAGCTCCGGGGTCTTCACCCGCAAGAGGACCCGCGCGAGTTCCCGCACCCACCGGAGACACCGTACCTGCACAACCTCAAACCGGAGAAGGTGCGGGCGATCATTGTAAAGCGACTCGGCCGCGCGTCCGCGCCGGGAATGGACGGATGGACCCCGCGAGCTTCTCGTCCCGCTCACGGAAAGCAAGCCGCACCTGCAGGAGCTGACGACGCTGCTGCAGGACATCCTGTGCGGCCGGGTGTCGGCATCGTTCGCGTACCGCATTCGAGCCTCGGTTCTTCACCCGTTCCTGAAAGAGGCGGGGTCGACGAAGGTCCGGCCGATCACGCCGGAGTCGGTGTGGCTCAAGGTTGCCGTCGCACATCGCGATGGACGCCATCGATAAATCCCTTCCGCGACGTCTTCCGCGGATGGCAGTTCGGCGTGTGGGGCGACGGCGCGCAGGCCGTTGCTCAGATTCGCGCCGCGTATGCGAGCGAGTCGGCCGACACGCTTGTCGCACTCGACGCGACGAACGCATACAACCGGATGTCTCGCAAGTACATCCTGACCACCGCATATCGCATCAAGGAGCTGCGGCACGCGTTCGGCGTGATCGACCTTGCGCTCGGCGAGCCTGGTGCTCTTTGCCTGCTCGATGACGGCCGCAAGTTGATCAGCTTGTGTCGACCGGCGGGGTGCGACAGGGCATGGTGCTCGCACCGCTCCTTTTCGCCACCGCCATGGCGGCCACGCTGCGGCCGCTTATGCTCGCGCACCCGCGGGTGAAGGTGACAGCGTACCTTGACGACCTGACTGTCGTTGGTGCGCGCGCTGATGTCCAGCGCTTCCTGGACGCAGCGGGTCGGCGCTGGCGACGATCGGGTTCGACGTGAACCCCGCCAAAAGCCACCACCTCTCCAAGGAGGCGGCGCCGGATGCGATAACAGTCGCCGGCGCCACGGTGCCGCTAACCACCGGGATGGTCCGAATTCTCGGTGCCGGCTTTGACGGCGGAAACGCCGACACATCAGGGTGGGTGTGGGAGCGGACGCGCGCGTACGAGGCGTACTTCCAGGCGCTTGCGGACGAGCAGCTCCCCCGGCACGCCCGACTCACCTCCCTGCGCGCGTCCGCGCTCCCGAGGCTGAACTACCTTTTGCGGACCCACAACCCGCAGGAGATCGAGGACAGCGCGGCGTGGTTCGACGACCGCGTGCTGCACACGCTGTCCCTCCTTGTCGGCGGCGCCCCGGTTACGGGCGCGTCGGCCATCCTTGCCCGGCTCCCGCTCTCCATGGGGGGCTTCGGGCTGCGTTCGCAACGGGCGATCGGCGAGTTCGCCGCGGACAGCGTCGCACGGAAGGGGGCGCAGCAAGACCGCACCCGCGCGCCTTGACCGGAGCAACTTCGAGTCCCTCACACCTCTCCTCTCGGAGCCTGAACTCGAACTTGTGAAGGCCAACGCGGCACCGGGTGCGACGCGCGCGCTCGTGGACCCTGCGATCCTGCTCGGCGACACCGCCTTTGAGGTTCTCGCTCGCCAGCGGCTCCTGATGCGTGTCCTGCGTCCCGATGTGCGCTGCGAGTGCGGCGCGGACGCGGACAACGCGCACGTCAACGTGTGCCCGTGCCTGCCGGGCGGCCGCGCATCCGACGACACAACCCACGTCCTGATGGCCATCGAGGCGTGGGCGGCGCGACTCGGACTCCCTGTCAAGACGGAGCCGCGCGCCAGCACGACAAGCAGCGAGCGGCTGGACCTGACCGTGTCCACCGCGTCCGGGACCTTTGTGACGGACGTTGCTGTGACATACCCCGCCGGAGCGCGCAGTGCGACGGCCAACGCGCTGCAGCAGATACACGCGGCGAAGAAGCGTAAGTGGGCGGGGTGGGCTGTGGAGGCTGGTGCTGTCTTTGCGCCGCTTTCCTTTGAGTCGACCGGGGGCCTCCACCCGGGAGAGCTTCCAGTGGATGCTCGCGGTGCCGGTGCCGCGTTCTTCCCGTTCTCGGCGCGCACGGCGCTGAACGAGCTGCTTTCCAACACGGCAAAGGCCCTGCACGAGGGCAACGCGTTTGTGTTCGCGGCTGCGCGGAGGAGTCGTTGGGCGAGGGCGGTTCTCGCTGGCTAGCGTCCCGTGCCGTTTTCTGCGGCGGAAGATGACCGTTCGAGATGTACTTTCATGATTTTTGTCAGACCCAGATCCCCCCTATAACCCCCCCCCCCCCCTGCCTTGACCACCCCTGTTTTGCATTCCCTTTTCCCCCCCTTCTTCTCCTCCTTTGCTCCTTTTCGAGTGAAAACGCTTTCCATTGACTGTACGGATCCACGCCTTTGGGGCTCTTGCCACCCGGCGCCTTGGACCACCCCATGCCTTCCTCCCTTCCACTCTCTCTTCTCCCAGTTTTTCTTAAAAACCCGAAAAAGTTCGCCATTGGGTCTCGTCTTAGAGATATAGGGCGCTGCGGGGGCCACTTAGCACATGTCTAAGATGCCTCCACGGAAACCGGGTTTCTTCGCTTCCTGGTGAGCGTTTCCGTTTCCGTTCGGCAGGCGACTGGCTAACGCGATGGCTGGGGCGTTACCAAAAAAAAAAAAATATATAAGTATCAGTTTCTGTACTTTATTTGGTATGCGAAACTTCGGAATCCTCTTCCGGCAAGATTTTCAGGCCATTTAGTGCCACTACCCCCCCCCCCCCCCCCCGTAACCCAGAAACCCTAAGATGCCCGCTCCACTATTGACCCCTGCAGCTCCAAGAACTATATAACCCCACGCGGGGTGGACCTGCCCACCCGTGCGTGCATCCCGCCCCGGTCGCCTCACGGCAGCCGGGTCGGGATAGCGGGGCCACGGGTCTCTCCCACCGTTGGCCGGGCTGGGTGCGCGCGCTCGGGGGAAATAAACCCACCGGCGGTCCGGTCATCGCGAAATTTTGTTCCCGGTGCCCAGGCCGCCAGCGGGCGCTTTTCTCACCCTCCCCCAGAGGCGTGCGCGTCAGGGACAATCGCCTTCCCCGCCTCCCCCTTCTCTGTCTTCTCGTCCCGGAAACCTCACCGAAGGAGGTGCACTGCAGTGGCAGTTTTCAAAATCCAAAAAGCGGCGAAGCCATGGCGAAATTTTCTTTTCCCTCCTAGCCCCGCGTCCCCGTGTCTTCGCCAAAAAACGGCCGCGCCGACGCAGACCCCGGAGCAAACAAAAATCCTCATTTTCGCCTCCCGCAGCCCCGGCGCTGGAAAACCCCCTTCTTTGCCATATCTTCCGCAATTCGATGCCTTCCAGTTCGATTTCTCTTTTTCCACTAAGCTCGACGCCGCCATCGCCGAGCATTCTGCCCTCGCAGAGTCCCTTTTTGCGCGGCACACCGGGGTTTTGAAGCGCCACTTTGAGTGGGCGCACCCGGTGCACGCCAGCTTTTATTATTGTACCGCCGTCGAATTCAGCGGCCGCGGCTGCACGTACGCAAACGCATCCGAGAAAGCCGTCCAGGACCACATTCGCGAGCACCACCCGGGCTCCGGAGCGGTCCCGCGACGCCTCGGACTCTCCCCTTTCCACGGCGGCATGGCCAACATCGGGCCGTCTTGCTCCGTGACCGCGGTGGTCGCCGCGCTCGCGACGCTTCCCGGGAGCCACGCCATCGCACCGGAGGTGGTTTCCGCCTTCCGCACCTCCACGGCGGACGCCGCGCGAGCCGTGCTAAAATCGATCGCGCTGCACCTTCCCACGTCGCCCGGCGAGGTGATCGAGACGATTGTCGCGCACGACCCGGCAGCAGCAAACCTGTTCCACGCCGTCGCGCGTCAAGACGCGCTCTGCCGCGAGTGCGGTGTGCAGATCGACGGCGACGAGGAGCCGCAGTGCTCAGCTGTAACATACGAACCGCCAACCGACGCGCTGCCAGAGGACACCGCGACCATCATCAGCGACGCCTTCGGACCGTGCACCGTCGACGCGCCACGCCGCTGCGAGATGTGCGGGGACCCGGCGATGACTATGACGGACGTGTCGCATTTTTTCTTTGGCGACGCGGTGGCCATCTCCGTGCTGCCGCCGAAGAACGCGCAGGAGACAGCCGGGTTACCAGAGCTCCCGCTGGAGCTGGACCTTCCGACGCGGCCGTTTTCCACCACACGGTACGCGCTGCACGCCGCCATCTGCGCCACGACGCCGCAGCACGTCGTCGCATACGTCGCGGAACGCGCCGGAGACGGCGTGAAATGGCACCGGTACGACGGCACTGTTCACGAGACGGACGTTCCGCCACCGTACGCGGGTGGAGTTGACACGCTGATCCTGGTGAAGGCGCCGCCGCCGACACCGCCACCGAGCCGACCGCACGGAATGGACAGCGATAACGAAGAGGAGGTGCACGGCGACGACGCAACGGCACCCGCAACACCCGCCGGACCACCGCCGCGAGCACGCGACGCGAAGGGTCGCATCTTCTACGGCCTGCTGGCGGGCACCGCCGCTGCAACCGCGACGCCGGAGGAGTCGGCAACGACGGCGGCGCGACCAGCAGCAGCA
>CAWUFJ010000012.1:0-32722 GCA_963921375.1 Tiliacea citrago
GAGGGTGGCCGGTGGAGGCGGTGCTTGCCCCGCGCTGGGTGGAGCTCTCCGCACAGGTGCAGCAGGTCAACGCGGCGGGGCAGCTCGCGATCGAGCAACAGCTGCTGCACATCGCGGACAGCGTCTCTGCGTCTGTGTCGGCCAGCCTGCAGGCGCAGCTCGAGGAGCTGCGGGTGGCGGTGCAGAGCCAGCGGAGTCAGCCGGTGGAGGAGGAGCAGGCTTCGGCCGTGCCGCCAGCGCCAGCCGCCCCACCCGACGAGGTCGGCCCCATGGCGGCGGAGTTCATTGAGAAGGCGACGACGCAGCTGGGAAGCCTGCGCGAGGAGCTTCTGGCGGCGGTGCAGTCGCCCGCCGGCAAGGCGGCGGAGGTGGATCTGACGCCCATGTACAAGTACATCGACAGCGTCCTGACCTTCATGAAGGAGGAGCTGAGCCTGCAGGAGACCAACCTAACGGCGAAGATGACGGCACTGTCGGAAGGTATAACGGCCGCCGTGCGGGAGCAGCAGGAGGCCGTGGCTTCCAACGCCGCTGCTGCCGTCGCGGCCGCCGTGGCTGCCGCCGCCCCTCCGCCTCCACCTTCGCCACCGTTGCCACCGCCCGTGGCGGAGGAGATCAAGGGGAAGGAGGACGCGCCGCCGAGCCCCGCTGCGGCGCCTCTTGGGCTGCCAGACATGACGGAGCTGCTCGCACCGCTGCACCAAGCTCTGGAGAGCAACGCGGAGGTGCTGCGGCAGCTGGAGGGTCGCCTCGACGCGGTGTGCCGTGCCGCCGACGTATCTGCTGTGCTGGCGAAGCTACAGGAGACCTCCGATCACTTCCAGAGCACCGTGAATGCGACGAGTGCCGCCCAGACGGCAGAGCGTGACGCGCTTCAGTCGCTGCTGCAAGAGCGCTTCACATTGCTGGCAGAGTCGATGGAGGGCCGCGATGCGCGGCTCATGGAGGCGGTGCGCGGTGCCGCTACCGGGGCGGAGGTGGCGGCACAGCTGAACAGCATGCAGGACGCGCTGCAGGCGTCAGCGCGGACGCACACCGAGGAGATGCTGACGGCGGTGCGCGAGGCTGTGAGCGGCGGCGAGCGCGAGCAGGCGCAGCGGGCGGACGCGATGTTCAGCCGACTCGCCACGATGCAGGATGCTCTCCAGGAGCACCGCGTTGCCCTCCGCGCTTTGCAGCCGTCTCCGGCTCTGGCGGGTCTGACAGCAGAACAGTGCGAGGCGCTCGTGCGCGTCGGCGCCGCCGCCCGAGACCGCGTGCAGCGCATCACGGAGCTGGTCAGCGACCTCGTCGCCTCCCCGGCTGGCGGAAAAAAGCAAAAAACCAGTGTGGCGCTTCAGACCGAGCTTGCCGCTCTGCGGGAGCTGCAGGCGGAGGAGTCGGCGCTGCAGGAGACCACCGGCGGCGAGGGGTCGACAGTGCAGTCCGTGGTACAGGCAGAGGTGCTGCGTGTACAGGAGGAGGTGGAGCGGGGAGTGCAGGGGCTGCGGACGCAGGGCGACGCACTGCAGCGCGACGTAGCCGCGGCGGTGGCTTCGCTCTTGGCAAAGCTGGAGAAGGTCGAAGGCGCAGCGAGCGCCATGCCCGCCATCGCCGACATTCAGCTCCTCCTGGACACCACCGTCACGCGCTACACGGCGGAGCTGAAGGAGGATGGCGTGCACGTCGCGCAGATGGTCGAGGCGGCGACGACGCGCTCTGCAGTGGAGCTGCGTACCGCTGTGCAGACGGCATTGTCGGAGAGCGTCGCAGCGGCGGAGGCGCAGGTGATACCGAGCTACCACGCCAAGGTGTCGAGAACGCTGGAGGAGGGCCTCGCGACGCACTCGGTGGAGCTGAAGGCGGTCGCCAGCACCGTGGCGGACACGACGGCGACGGCGGTGCAGCGCATGGAGGCGGTGGCGCGCGAGATGGCGAGCAGGCAGGCACAGGAGGCGCAGGAGCGAGCCTCCGCACACGACGCGCTCGACGTTCGGGTCGGCAGCTCGATGACGACGGCGCGGCTGCCGATGTGGTGGCTCATCGCGAATCCGCTGGCCGCGTGCCTGGTGCTGCTGCTGTGTATGTACTACGTGTGTGCCTGCCTTCTGCTTGCCTTTGTGCCGAAGCCGGCCGCTGGCGAGAGCGAGGAGGGGGCCATTGTCGTCGAGACAACAGCGGCTGTGAGCGGCCCAGAAGCTGTCGGTGCCACTGCAGACGCCACGCGCAAGGGCAGCCGCTATGTCGACAAGTACCTATAGCACCTGCTGCTGCGGCGCAGCTCGCAAGCTGCTACGCAATCTCCCCGACTCCTTCTCCTCCTCCTTTCCCCCCCCTTTCGCCAGCAGAGCACTTGGCTGACGGTGTGCTCTGCTTTTAGCGAAGACATGAGGCACAAAGCGAGACATGATAGCTGAGGTGGGGTGGGCGGTGGCGAGTGGGAGAGGGCAGTACGCGTGGCTCGTTTTGGGCAGCTCCGCGTCTGCGTGTCGGACACGGCTCCGGTGTTCTTTTGCGTGCTTCACAACGGGCCAAGGCGCCGCTCACCAAGTGGCGGGGCGGGTGTGGGCCGCGTGCATCGACGCCTTGAAGTGCCGCCGTTGCAGTGCGGATGGGTGGGAAAGGGAAAGGGTGTCGTACAGCAGTCCAGAAACGTTTCTTACCGGACTGCGTAGAGTCACGTTTGCCGTGGCACCAATGCACAGCTGAGCACAGAGAAACGGCGACCCGCCGTCCCACATGTTGTGTGTGCGGTGCTGCGTGCCCCTCCTTTCCTTGTTTCTCTTGGGTGTTACTTTTCGACCTTTGTGCGTGCGCCATAGATGACTACTACTACCTCCGACTGTCACGACCTCCATATTCACGTCGTACTCCAATGTCGCAAAAAGACGAAAAAAGAAAAAAAGGCGTGGGCAGGCTCGCCATCTGAGGGCACCTCCGGTCAGAGAACGGCGACGGCACTCTGTGCACCACACGCGTCGCAGCTACGGGGTGAGTGGGGAGGGGGTGAGAACCTCCGTCGACCTGTGCCGGCAATGAGGTCGTCGCCTCCTCTGTTGTTTGCGCGTGCGGGTAGTGGGCTGCCGGCGGGGGTGGGAAAAAAAAGAGAAGAGAGCGAGAAAGTCAAATTGGAGGTGGTGGTGGTCCAGCTGCTTCTTCTGCTTGTGGCGCACGTGTTCTGCGCACATCAATGTGACGGCCCTGCCGCAGCTGCTGCGGTGGGTTGCTCCTCCGTGGGTTTACGATGCTCAAGGCCCGCGCCCGCGTGCTCTACGCCGTCCTCCTCTGATGGCGTGTGGCAACGAGCTCATCACTTTGTACTTCCCTCTCGGTCCTCCCTCTTTTCCTACTGTCTCGATGCCACATCCCAGTGCACGTATACCGAGCCCTTCTTCCAACTGTGTTTCTACGGTGAGGGCGGCTGCTCAAGGTCACGTCAGGGACGCTGCTGCCGCGTTGCAATTAAGATTACACGTAGTCGCGGCGACTCCTCCGCTTCCCCCGTCGGTTCGCCGTGAGGCCAGGCGTCCTACTCGAGCCGGTCTTGCTGAGGCAGCGACAGAGGAGACTTCTACACAGCGGACCACAGAGCCACCACAAACGCCGTTGCGCGCCACTGCCTCGCTGACCCCCTCCCCTCACCTCCCCTCTGTACTTCCTAGACGACTGTTTTTCTCCTTTTCTTTACTTCATTGTGCATTGTACTTCTCGCAGCAGCGCACCTTCCATAGGCTGAGGTCGTCCTCTTGCAGGCTGCACCCACACTGCGACGTCGTCTTGAACCCTCGCTGCGACCGTCGCTCACACTTGGTTCTCCACATACATCCCTTCTCCACTCCGTAGCCCGCCATGTCTCGCGTGTCTGTCTCCGCGGGGCAGAAGCCCAAGCCCAAGGAGTCCTTTAAGTTCCTGCGGCGCGACGAGGGCCGGCTCTCGTACTCCGCCGCTCCGGCCGAGTCGCCCACAAAGAGCGGCACCGACGACTTCGACAGCGAGAACCGCGTCAACCGCGAGCGCCGCGACTCGAAGGCGCTGCGCGAGGCTATCGCGTTCGACATGCGTAACGCCAAGAGCCACGACCCGCTCGGCGAGGTAGTCGTCGCAGTGCCCCGAAAGGCGCCGCCGCCCAACCGCGCCGCGGGCACGCCGCCGCCCAGCCAAATTCCCCCCGAGCGGATCGCAGCGCAGCAGCCACCCGCGCAGCAGCAGCAACAGCAGCAGCAGCAACAGCAGCGCCGTCCACCAGCGCGCACGTCGGCGATCAAGCGGAAGCCGGAGTGGGTCAACCTCGAGGCGGATCCGACGCCGCCGACGCAGGCCGTGGTGCGGCTGGACCCCGACCAGTTCCAGGACCGCTACCCGGAGCCGGCCTACGCCGATCCCTACGCCCGCGGTGCGCCAGCGGTGGTGCGGGTGCCGAGCTACGGCGGCGACGGCAACGGCAACGGTGCCGAGTTGGGCCGCTACGGAGGCCTCACCCCGCGCAGCTCCCGCGTCGGCGCCCCGCGCTACGCGTCGACCGACTACGACGACGCCAGTACCGCACCATCGTCCACCGCGGAGCGCAACTACTTCCGACGCCCGCCGTACACCCGCGACCCCGCGCCGGCCGCGGCCTCGGCCGCTGGCCGCAGCCGCGAAGAGGATGACCTCATCGCAAGCCTCGAGCAGGAGATCAAGGCGGCGCAAGAGGAGCGCGACCACTACGCGCACGCGCGGCAGCAGCTCGACCACGACAAGCAGCGGTTTGAGGCGTACCGCTACAACGCACAGCAGCAGATTGAGGGCGACCTAGTCCACTCCGAAGAGCGCCGCTCACGCGACCAGCGCGATGCTCACAAGGACACGCGCGCCGCCGAGGAGCGCAGCAAGAACTTGTCGTCACTGCTCGTGACGGAGCGGGAGACGAACCGGCGGCTCACGCAGGAGAACGACTCGCTGCGCACGCAGCTCGAGGACCTGACCTCGACGATGCGGGAGACGCAGAGCGTGCACAAGGCCGAGGTAGCCCGCATGCGGCGCGACATCGACTCCCTCACCCGCCGCAACGCGGAGCTGCTCGCAATGGCCAAGGAGCAGCAGCTGCACGCCCTCGAGAGCGCGGGGCCACGGCAGAGCAGCGCCGCCCGCCCCGCCGCCGCCGCCTCCTCCGCCGGCCCGCGCGCCTCCATCTCCGTCGACGGCAGCGAGGTTAGCGTGGACGAGTCGGCGGCCATGGAGCGGCGCACCTCCCGTGCGGCCCCGCCTGTGATGGACTTCACGCCGCGCTCCACAGCCGCGGAGGCGGCGGCGCGTGACAAGCGCAACCGGCAGCTCCAGGACCGCATGCACGCGGAGGAGGCGGCGATGGAGGAGCGCAAGCGGCAGCGGGAGAAGGAGTTGGCGGACCGGCGCAAGGAGGAGCAGGAGAAGGAAGCCCAGCAGCGCGCTGCTGCTGCGGCGGCTGCTGCGGCTGCGGCGGCTGCGACGGGGTCGGCACGCCGACAGCGCGAGGGCAAAGAGGAGCCTTCACGCCGTTCCGCCAGCGAGAAGCCGGTGGAGGAGCGCAAAGAGGCGGGACACCCGGTGCACACGCCGCGCATGCAGGCGGGGGCTGGCCCAGTGAAGCGGCGCCCGTCCGCCAGCGCGCCGCACCCGCCCGTCCCCCCGAAGCGTCAGCGCGTGCCCACGAAGGAAGAGCTCATCGGGGACACGGAGGAGCCGCCGACCAGCAGCACGGCGAACGACGCCGTCGTCTCGCAGACGACCCTTGGTGAGAACTCGAACAAGAAGGAGGTGCTGTACCGCAGCGGCAAGCGCGAGATCCGGTACGCGAACGGCACGGTCAAAGTCGTGCTCCCGTCCGGCCATACAACGCTGCGGTTCACCAACGGCGATGTCAAGTGCACCTTTCCGTCTGGCAAGAGCACGTACTGGTACGATGCCGCGCAGACGATGCACACGCAGCTGGCCGACGGGGTGCAGACCTTTGAGTTCCGCTCCACGGGGCAGACGGAGAAGCACCTTTCCGACGGCAGCAAGGAAATTCTCTACCCGGACGGCATCTACAAGACGGTGCGCCCGGATGGCATGGAGGAGACCTTCTACCCCGACGGTGAGCCCATGGAGGAGTAGGCCCGCACCGTCCCTGCGCCTGGGTCGCTGGAGCACCACAACGTGGCACCTATGCTGTCGCATCGTGTCTCTCTTTGTCACGCGACTTTAAAAAAAAAGGTCGTCTTGAGGGGGGAAGGACGGAGGGGGGGTACGTTGAATGGGGAGGGGTGCGGCTATAGAATTGGTCCCTGGCGACGTTTACCTCCTCAGCCCTCTGCTCACCTCCACATCAGTGACCGCGTTTTCTTTGTTCTGCTCGGCTTTCTCTTCGATGGCGAGGTTGCTGCAGCACGACGCTCGCTCTGGCGCCGTCGTCGCTGTTTACATCCTGCTGGGACTGCGCTCGCGTCGAGGACGACTCGTTTGCTAGAGGGATGATGTGGGGAGGGGGGAGGGGGGGAGGCGTGTCCGGGTTTCGTGTTCTGCTCTAGACCTTGCTGGAATGTTCTCTTCTTTCTTTTCTTTTTGTATCTCCGGCGCTCTGAGAGCACGTGCGCATGGAGGTGGTTGAGTGCGGCCCTCTCCCCCCTCCCGCCGCAACCCCCATGTGCGCACCGTACACGTGTGTTTCCTCTTCCTTTTCTAGCTGTGCGTGCGAATGGGGTGCCCGATGGTGCATGGGAGGTCTCTGTGCGTGTGTGTGTATGTGTGTCTTCTTGCCAGAGAGAGAAAGGGGGGCTTGAGGGCCGATGGCTGCACCTATACGCATCTGCAGCGGTGCAACCGCGTTTGTACACCTGTGCTCCCCCCTCCCGGGCGTGAGGCCCCTGTTGTGCCCTCCTCCACGCCACCCCCGCTTAACTCAGCCTTCAACAAAATGGGCGTATTGGCCGCGAAGTCACTCTCCTCTCTTTTTTTTTTCCGTTTGCACACTCGTGCGAGTGTTTGTGATGACGTGAGTTGGTGTCTTCGTGTCCTCCCTCTGCGCGCGGTGCGTGAGCCTGCGCAGCTCGTGGTGGCTGTGTCATGACAAGGGCGGTCAAGCCCTTCCCTATCTTTTCCTCCTCCTTCTGCCGTCTCTCTATTTATTTTTCCGATTGCCGGACCGACCAACCGCTGCTGCTGCCCTCCCCGTGCTCTGTCGTGTGCACGGTGGTTGGCTCGCCGTGGACAACCACAGTTTACGTGCCGTGCGCATCGCAAGGTGAGAGGGAGCGTGAACGCATTAGAGGAGAGCTGAGGCGAAAGCGTTGGCATGGTCGGTGCGGCGACGCCACGTAGACGCTGCCTGTATCATCTGCATTGTTCCCCCCCCCCCCCCCACACAACAGCGACAAAAAAAACGAAGAGAAGACCGCCTCCCGTCACCGTGCGCTCTGTGGCGGCAGTGTACCAAATGACTGTTGTGCGCCGCTACCATCACACGTCAGCAAGCAGAGACAGGGCCCATCGCCTCTCTTGCCGGCCCTCCCCAGTCTCGTGCTGTGATGTGAAGAGCGCAGTGCATAGGTGCTTCCTCGATGCTGGACGTCAGAGCAGGGCAGGGGGGTGGTGGCTGGTACGGGTGAGTCTGAAGAGGTTCCGATCGGTTGCAGCTACGCACAAGGTTGTCTCCATCGCATCCCTCCCTCTCCCCCCGTCACGGCTCTCTGTCCAGTCGCGATCGCATGTGCCGGTGTGTCGGCGTACGGGAGTTGCCCGAAAGCCCTCTTCTCCCCCTCCTCCACCTATTCCACTCTCTCCCTGCCTCCGGTCCTCTATGTTCCCATCTTTTATCGTGTCCATGCTCAACGCGCACACCCGCGCGTGTGAATCTCAATGTGATGATCGGCCACACGCCGACATCCCCCCCCCTCTCTGCCACTTCCGACGTGTTGCCGTCAAAAGTTGTGAAGCGCTCCTGCGCCGCCGCCGCCGCCTTTACACCACCACCCGCTCATTGCCTACCCACCACCTGTCGTCTTCTCTTTCTTGCTTCTCATCCTCTAGCTGTCCCACATACTGCCACCCCCCACCCTCCAGCCCTCCCTTCCCCCCTCCCCTACCCGCTGCTAGGCCCCCGCACGCAATCATGGTCGAGGTGCCGCGCAACTTCCGGCTTCTGGAGGAGCTCGAGGCGGGCGAGAAGGGCACGGGCAGCAACCAGAACGTCTCCGTTGGTCTGCGCGACACGGCCGACATCTTCTTCCACTACTGGAACGGCACCATCGTGGGCCCGCCGAGCAGCACCTTCGAGTACCGCATTCTCTCCCTCGAAATCTACTGCGACGAGAACTACCCCAAGGTGCCGCCGCACATCCGCTTCCTCAGCAAGGTCAACCTCCCCTGCGTCGACTCCGATGGCACGGTGAACCGCAGCAAGTTCCACATCTTCAAGAACTGGGACCGCCGCACCACGATGGAGATGTGCCTCTCGGAGTTGCGCAAGGAGATGGCGCAGCCGCAGAACCGCAAGCTGCCGCAGCCGGCGGAGGGTTCGACGTACTAGCGTGGGCCTGTGCGCCCCCCCCCCCCTTCATCCGTCGTGCTCCTCCGGCGGGGTTCACAGCGGCATGCACCTGGGCAAGTAACGGCTGCGCTGAAGTACTCCGCCCCACACTTCCCTGATCCGCGCCCCGTGTGCTGCGTGTGTGCTGCGGTGACGAAGGTTGCGCTTTCGGCGACCGCGTTTTCCTCTTCACCACGTCTTCCTCAGCCCCTCCCCCTCCCCTTGCCCCTCTCAACTTTCCTCGTCACTGCCCAGCGCGACTGGCGGCCCCTCGACCGATTATCTTCTCTGTCTTCTGTGGTCCCTTTCTTTGTCCTGCCTCGTGTGGAGGCGATGTACTGGTTGCGCCGACGCCACAGGTCCCTGCAGCCCACGGCGACACCTTGTCTCTCTCTATATATGTGTGGTGCTTCCCTCTGAGGGCGCTGCGCCGGATGCGGCGTAGTACATTGTGTTTGCCTTATCGCGTGCGCCCGTATGTGTGTGTGTGTGTGTGTGTCTCTGTGCGGGCGTGCATCTTGCTGTTTTAGATTTTTCGATCTAGGATGGCACATGTCTGTCCCTCTCTATCTCTGTATGTGTGTGTGTGCGTGTGTGTCTGAATGTGCGTTAGCCGCGTTAACACCGGTGTCAAAGACTCAAAAAAGAAACTGGCGAACAAGAGTGATGCGAATGCAGCGGCAGACTAACATGCGAGGGAGAGCTAGCAGGGCTCATGAAGCTGAGAAGCGTGAGCGCGGAGGCTCGGCGTAGGAGTCGGGAGCAGCTCCTGATGCACCGCGCAGGTGAGCAATGCTTCAGGAAGGCACGGCTTATGCTGCCCTTCTACACCCACCCACCCACACACACACGGCGGGGTAGTAAGCGAGGCTGCCGTTGCCGCCGCTCGTTCCGCATCTGCCGTCCGCCGTTAGTGGTAAGAGCGTCGCTACCGACTGTACAGCAGGCGGGTACGGCAAGCATCGTGGCACCAGTCTTGCCGGCTTCGATGATGCGTGAGCTTCCTGTGTCTCGTCTCGATCTCTCACCCGACCATTTTCTACCTGTCCTTCGTCTATCCTCCCCCTCCCCTCCCCCCATCATCATCACTACCACTCTTGCTCACACCACGCACAACGCTGACAGAAGCAACCGCCAACCGTGCTCTCAAGCTTCCCCCCCACTCTCCTTCGTTTACCGCGCTCTCTCTTTTCTCGTTCTCCTTTATTGTTCTCCCCCCCTTTCCATCTTGCTTCCGCCCTTCCTTTCGCCCCCTCTCCCTCTTCCCCTCTCTAGTCCCCCGTCGTTTTGTTTTGCGTGAGTGTGTGTCCTGTCGGACCGTCGCTCACCATCCCACGCGGGCCCCCCTCCCCTCCCCTCGCAGTGCGAGCCCGTTTGTGCGCGTGCGTGTGTGTCTCTGTGTGTGTGTCATTTTCACCGTTTTCTTTTGCCTCGTCGCGGTTGTGGGTCATCACGCCCGGGCCCCCGTCCCGCTCTCCCCCTCACCTGCCTCACTGCCCGTCCCAACCCATAACTTGGCGTGTATATAAGGGCTATATCTCCCTTTCACTTCTTCTCCCATTTAGACGCCTGATCCTCCAGAGACCTCCCCAGCGTTCGTCGTCGTCGCTCTCTGCCACCGCCTCGCCCCCTTCTCCTCCCCAAGCTGACGTGCTTAACCACTCGCACCTCACCACATTTTTGTTTGGTTCTTAGCGCAGTGCTGTCCTGCCGTGCGTGCGCGTCGCTCTCCCGGTTCTGGCCCCGGCGTCTACTACGTAAACTCCTTTCTCTTCCCTATTGTGCATCTCCCGCGCTTGTGCACTCTCGCTGTGTCTCGCTGAGTGCGCGTGTGTGCGTGTGCTGGTGTGTCTCACTCCGCGCGTATACACCCACTACACCTGTACCTTTTTTCTCACCACCGCCAGCGCCGCCAGCACTCCTGCAACCAGCTTTCTTGCCTCCGTTGAGGTCACATCTTCTTTCTCGCTCTCTCTTCTTTCTCACGCTGTCCGTGCGCTGCTGGCATCCACCAAGGTGACAGACAACACCGAACGGCAACAAACACACACACAAAAAAAAAACTCCCAAAACAAACAAAAAACAAAACAAAAAATACAAAAGACAAAAGGGAAAAATCAACCGCTACCACCACCACCACACACATTACAGCACAATACACGCACACAACAACACACAAGAAGCGGCAAAACGACGAAATCTTTTTTTTTTTTTACAGTCTTCCCTTTCTGGTCTCCGCCGCCGCCGCTTTTTTTCGTCTCCTGTTCCCCTCCTCCTCCTTCTCCTACCCCCCGTCTTTTCGTGTTTGCATCGTCCTTCTCTTGCCGGCTCCTGTGCTCTGCCTTGTCGCGCGGAGGATCACAGTCGTTGTGGAAGGCGAAGCAAGAGTAGTCGTGTCCACGCACCCTCCGTCCCCGCATTGCATCACAACCGCGACTGTAGGCGCAGCACACGCGCTTGACGAGCAAAGAAAAGGCGAAACTGCAGGCAGAAGTCCCCTCTGAGAGACCCGATTGACGTGACAAAGACGTCACTGCATTACTGAGAGTTCTTCAGCACCGCCACCCGTCCGCCCGCCTCCACGCCGCAGCACTTGGAGCGGCTTCAGCTGAAGTCCCCCCCCCCCTCCCCCCCAGCCACTGCCCGACCGCCACTCGCACACCGCCACGACGCCCCTGCTCTCATTGCCCGGTCCCAGTCGTTCACTTCGTCTGTGTGGCGCCGTTACGCGAGTTGTCCCGCTGACACCTGCAGCCTCTCCCCGCGTGAGGCCCGTGTCTTCCACAGCACCGGAGTAGTACAGAGGCCCGTCGTGAGTTCCGGCCCTTCCTCACCCCGCCATCCGCATCCGCCCGCAGCCTTGAGTTCTCTGCACGTCTGTAGCACAGATCTCGTCTCCTCCCTTCTGGCCCTCTTTTCCTCTGGTGCACAGTACTGTTCTTGCTCTTGTCGCCCGCTTTGTCGACGCACCCTCTTCACCGCAGCGGCCACTCTCACTTCCGCCTTACTCAATCGGCTCGGTGTGTGCGCGTGTCGCTGACCAAGAGCGCACTGCCTTCCTTTGTGTGTGCACCATCTCCTTTCGAAAGCCCGCCCCCCCTCCCCCCTCTTTGTTTGCGTGTTCGTCTCTTGCTCGCTTCGCGTGTCCCTTCACGTCCTGCGTTGCCTTGTTCGCGGCTTCCCGCGTGCGCTGAGCCTCCCCAGTTGAGGATACGCCTCCCGAAGTGCTCGCTTTTCTCGCTGGCTTGTGTTCGCTCTTTTTTTTTTCTGTTTTTTTCTCTCTTCATCTGATACGTGTACGTGGGTGCCACCTCCGCCCCCCTTTCACTCCCTTGTTGTGTGTTTTCTCTCTCTTGTTTTCCCGACACGCTTGACGTTGCGGCTGTCGTTCTCCCACCGTCGTGAGCCTCTTTTTGCTCTGACTTTGATTTTGTCGGGGCCCCCTTCCCCCCTGTGGAATTACCCGTGCCCGTTGTCCCCAATCCACGTTTCACTTTCGAATCGTCTCTTCCTCTTTCTTTTTTTTTTACTGGGTTTTGTTTTTGGTACGGAGTTGCAGCTCAGCCGCCTTTCCGTCTCCCGCCCTTTTCTTCTTCCCTTTCTGGTTTCTGACATCGGTTGCTCAGATATATATTCCCTTTTGTGTGCGCCATCTCTCTCTCTTTCGTTTTTTATTTTCTGCGTGGCTCCCCTTCTCAGTGTGTGTGTGTGTGTGTGTGTGTGTGTTTGTATTGAGTGTGTATTGTGTGTTCTTTCTTTTTGCTCTGTTTCTTCTCTCATTAGTCGTTTCGTGCACTTCCATCACCGGACTAGCACCCCCTTCACTTCTACACCCACCCACACACCTACACACCTTGTCCTGCGTGACTGGTTTGCCACTTTACACACGGACTCATCCATATCCAAGTGACTTCCTTCCCAACTTTGTCCGAGTCCTTCCCCCCCCCTGTCCTCCTCTTTTTATTTGTGAGTTGCTGCCTTCTGTGGTTTTCTTCCTGTCTTTTCACGTTTACAGACGTCTTTCAACTCCCCGTGCCTCCTCTCTGTGTGTAGCTTATCGTAACTTCACTTCTCCGTGTCTGCGCCGTTCAACATCTCTCTCTTTCTCTCTCCCTTCCCCTCTTTCTTTCTCTCGTGTTGTGTTTTTGTGTGCACTTCTTTTTTTTCCTTTTTCCTTTCGTTCTTTCACGCTTCTTTCTCTGGTTTGTGTGTGCTTTTTCTCCTTTGTGTTGCACCCCTCTGCTTCTCTTCACCGACCTCTCTTTTTGCCCTTCTCCTCTTCCTACCTTCGTCTCTGTTTTGGGTGTTGCCCTCGTATCTTCCTGTGCTCTGTTCTTGTTTCTTTATGGTTCTCCTTCGTTTCCGACAACTCCGTCTTCCTCGTGATTCTCTTCTTTTTTATCCTTTTCGGAGCTGATCTTGTTCATTTTTGGGTGTGCATTGCGACGACTTGTCTCTCGGGTGTTTGACGTAGTCCGCGCGTTTTCTTGCGTTTCCCTTTCCACCTCGGGCGTGTCTGGGTTTCTCGTTATCAACGACGCGCTTCACGTACGCTGTCCCAACTGTGTCTGTGCCCCCCTCCCCCTCCCTCTTGTGACGCAGACCTCCTTTTCTTTTCCCTGCGTTGTCTTTGTCTTGTTTTCGTCTGCTATCGGAGTGCAGAAGAGAAAAGAGAAGACCCGCAGTCTCAACTTTACGAAACAGCAACAGAGTCCGCAGCTGGCACGGGTGCCCCCCCCCCTCCCCCCTCTTCCCTTTCCTCCACGTCCTTGACTGTTCTCACTCCTCCCCTCCCCTCCCCTGTTGCCTCTCATACCCCCCCCCCTTCGACTTCTGCTGCTGTGGATTTTTGTCGCCTTCCTTCCTTTCTCCCTTCTTCGTCCCCTGTTGACGCTGGGCCACACGCGCGAACCGGAACAGAGACGGAACGCATCGCCCTTGTTGAGCAAACTTCACGCGTGTGCCGCAAAACGACATTTGTGCACGTCGCATAGCCTGTCTGTCCGTGCCTGCTTTTGAGCCTTCTTGCTGGTGGTTTTCTCTTCCCCGACAACCCGGTGCCCGTGCCCTCTCTCTCACCTAGGCTGTGTGAGACAGAGACACCACCGTGCTGCCCGAAACCCGCAAAGGCTCATCACGCGTCTTGCACGCGGGCCAAGTATAACACGCAGGAGAAGAAGATTCCCGTAGGGATACGCGAAATCGCAAGAAGAACTCCGACAATCAAACGTGAATTGCCTCGTCCCCTCCCCTTCTCGTTTTCTGATCTTCTTCTTGTGTTCTCTTTTTTCTGGATTTGACTTGGTTTGCTTTCGTCTTTCCCACTCTCCCTATTTGGACGACCTGGCCACACAAGTATCGGACTGTTGCGACGTAGCACATCTCCTCTCGCTTCACCACCCCCCCCTTCCTTGCTAAACCTGCTTTCAATAGTGCGTGTGTGTCGTGTGTGCTTCCTTCCCTCCCTCCTGCCGTGTGCACGACAATCCGGCGTCGATCATCGCTAACTCCTCACCCTCGCTGCTGATTTCTTCACCGCAAGTGTGCCTTCCCCTCCTCCCCCCCCTCCTCCCCTCTCTCCCGTTTAGACTCGGCGTGGTACTCGCTCGTTGCCAGTATAGCTCCGTCTCTCTGCCCTCCTTCTCAGCGAGACACGTACTTCTTTTCTTGTCCTTCAACGCCTCTGCGTTTGCCGTGCTTGCAGTCGCCGCCCCCTTCCCACCCCCATCCCTTCTCTTCTGTTGTGTTTGGTTTTTCTCCTTTTCGCTCCTTCTTTACGCTCGTTTTCTTTTTTCTTTCTTTCTGTGCGTGCGTGAAGTCACCAGCGCCATTGCCGCGGCGCATGTCAGGTTACACGACAGAGTGTACACTCTCACCTTCTCACTGTTTTTGTTTCGTCTCCCCCGCAGTCTGTCGGCTGCACTGAAGACTCTGTTCAGTCCTCCGCATCACTTAGCACACATCCCAACACAAACACCGTCACCACCCCTCCCCCGTCACAACCTTGTCTTTTACTTCGCTCTCCATCTGACTACAACTGTGTTGTCTGCGTCCTTGTGTTTGTGCGTGTCTGCGTGCATCGCAAGCTCCCGCACTGTGCCCGACACTCTCGCCTGTCGTCGCACTGCTGTGTGTGCATTTGTGAGCCTATTGGCTGCGTGCATCCGTGTACGTGTGTCTTTGTGTGTGCCCAGCGTGCTGAAGGCCGTCAACTGCTGCGCCTTCGGTGTTCGTTCCTCTTTTCTCCTTTTGCCGATACAGTCACTGATAACTTGACACCTGCACCGACGAAAGGCCGTCTACCAGCCAACAAGTCCAGTCTTAGCCTCTAAAGTGCCGCCACCCGCTGCTCGTCTCCCCGCCCCCCGCACCCCCCCTCCCCGTCATTTGCTTCGGCTTTCCGTTTCCCCTCTTGTGGGCTGCTGATTTACGTAACACGAATCGCTTAGTCATCTCGCTGGCAGTCCCGCATCCGGCAGCGTTCCCCCCTCCCTTTCCTGTGTCGGACCACCGCTCTCCGTCAAACCCCTCATTTCTGCATTCTTTTCTCCTTTTCTTGGAGCGTCGCTGTCGTCGCTAGTGCCGTGATCACTCGAGCTTCCTCAGCGAGGTCCCGACCCCCTCCCCCCTCCCCCCACCGTGCGCGTGCTATCTGGTCTTCTTCTTACGTGTCTTTCAACTCTCTTCTCACCCCTTTTTTTTTTGCTCTTCACTTTGTGGGTTGTCCTTGTTGGTCTGTGTTCTGTCTTGGGTTTGCTCCTTATCTCTTGCCTTGGTGGGCCTTTTAATTTTTACTTGGTATCACGTTCTTTTTCTTTTGCGTTTTTTTTGTCCTCGTTCCCTCTGTCTGTCTGTCTCTCTCTGTCTTCCCCGTATCTTTTCTTCTTCATTGCTGTCCTTGTCGTTGTTCTTCGCCCTGTCGTCTCGCTTCGATTCCTTGTGTTGGTCTCCCTCTTCTCTCAAACTGATTCCCCGTTCGCACTTGTCGCTCCCGCGTTTTTCTTTTTTTCTTCGTGTGGGTGTGGTCATCCCTTGTTGCGCCTTGCGTTACTGAGAGGACCGCTCTCTCTCTCTTTCCTCATCACTTTGTCGCTTATCACCGAGTGCGTCTGTGTGCGTCCGGGCTTTCGTGCCATCGTTTTCTTTTTTCTTTCTGCCCCCCCCCCCCCCCCGCCTCTCGACGTGCTGGTCGTCTGTTGTTAACAGTCGTCCCTCCCCGTCGTCCCCCTTCGCCCTTTGCGTGTGTGCGTGCGTGTGCTGTTCTGCAGTGCTGACCACTGCCGGTGACCTGCACTCTCTTTGTAGCACGCCTTGCACTTCTCATGGAAAAGGCACTTCAGCTGCTCATCTCTCAGCAGACACGGGATGCGGGCGACCAAGCGCGTAAGGTGCCCACCCTACGTCCTGCGTGCGTAGAGACAGCCGCTCTCGCCGATGGCAGCCGCGTCTCCGTCCCCGCTGTCGCCGCAGCGACTGCACTCAAGGTTGCCGCAGCGACCACCGCATCCGGTAGCAATGGCACGGAGTCGCTGAACGGCGCGCGTCTGGCGCGGCCGATGCCTGGCTTGCTGCTGACCAACATCAGCCACAGCGCTGGCAGCAACCCCTTGACGTCACCGCCGTCCTTCAGCAGCAACAAGCCCGCGGGCGGCGCGCGCAGCGGCAGCAGCGCCGGCTTCAAAAGCGTGCTGGGGGCGGTGACAGCGGAGAACTCCCCGTCGGTGCTGTTCACCGGCCTCAACTACCGCCAGAAGCTGCCGAGCAGTCACGCGATCGGCGCCTCAGGCGCGTGCCACGCCGATCCCCTGCTCAGCTGGGCGGCCCCGACGAGTTTGCTGAAGGTGCTCGACCAAAGTGTCGACGCTGTCTCGCCGCTCGTACTGACGCTGGATAACGGCCATCGCAGCTGCGGTGCGGGCACCCCGCTCGGTGTTTCGGAGAGCTCGGACGGGTCCGTGTCGAGCAGCGACGACGACGGCGTGAAGGCCAATGCGGTGCCAGCCGCCAGCAGGGACACCGCAAAGGAGGAGAAGCGCTTCTTCCGGATGGCTCCGCGTACGGGCGAGTTTGTGCCACTCATTGAATGGCTGCTGCGCCGTGGCGAGCGCGGTGACCTCGGCATGCCGGCGGCCGCGCGTCGGGATGGCGCTGGCAGCCGCAGCGGCAGCGTGGAGGTGTCGCAGGCGACCTTCTTCAACGAGGACTACATCGCAAAGCTCTGCGCGGCTGCCATCCGGTGTCTGGCAAAGGAGCCGTCGCTGCTGGAGCTGGAGGTGCTGGCGCATGACACGCTCGTCGTTGTGGGCGACATCCATGGCCAGTTCCAGGACCTCTACACGAGCGTGCTGTGCCAGCAGTACGACCGCCGCCGCTGCAACCCCGACAGCCGTGACCGGCGCTTCCTTTTCATGGGCGACTACGTGGACCGCGGCCCGCACAGCCTGGAGGTGGTGCTGCTGCTGCTGGCGCTGAAGGTGGAGTACCCGACGCTGGTGTACCTGACGCGCGGCAACCACGAGGAGGAGAAGACGTCGCGCGTGTACGGCTTCCTGACGGAGGTGACGTCGTCGCTCGGCGCGGAGGCCGGGACGGCGGTGTGGAGCGCCGTGAACAAGGTCTTCCTTGACCTGCCTCTGTCTGCCCTCGTCACGACACCGCGGGTCCGCTTTCTCGTCATGCACGGCGGCCTCTCGCCTGCGCTGAAGACGGTGGAGCAGATTGCCGCCATCGACCGCCACGCGTACAACACGGGCGAGCTGCCCAAGGAGGCGCACGACATCGTGGACGGCCTCCTCTGGTCCGACCCCTGCATCAGCGCCGGCAACTTCGCCGCCAGCTCGCGCGGGTGCGGGTGGGACTTTGGCCCGGCCGCGTCCGCCACCTTCTGCAGCAAGAACCAGCTGAACTTCATCTGCCGCGCCCACCAGCTCGCGATGGACGGCTACTTCTGGACGCACAACGACCGCGTCGTGACGGTGTTCTCGGCACCGAACTACTGCGGCATCAACGACAACCGCGGTGCTGTGATGGTGGTGTCTGGCGAGGCAAACAAGCCCTCCTTCGAGCAGTACGACTACTTTGAGGACGAGATGGACTACCCATGCCCCGACGCCCACTTCCCGTACTCGTCGTACTTCTTCTGAGCCGCCGGACCGGCCATGCCTCTGCCTTGGCGCAACCGCGACGCCGAGGTGCTGTGGGCGCACACTCCCGCTTCGTTTCTCGCTTCCGTCGCTCACCCGTGTGTCCCCCTTCCTTTGCTTGCAGGCGTGCAGCGACGAGTACGCCGCTTAGCTTTTTGTTCTCGGCTTTGACTGGCTTGTGTTTCCTCTGGTTGACTCGGTGTGTGTGCTTCCCCCCCCCCCCCCGTACTTCTCCCGTCGTCTTGTGCCTGTGTGAGTGTATGTGCGGATGTATCTGTGTCTGTGTATTTCGGTATGTGTGTGTATGTGTGTGTGCGTCTCGCATGTGACTGATTGACTCCTCTTGTTGGTGGTCTGTGCAACTGCTCACGCTGCGCTTCGTTCGTTCCCCCTTCCTTTTTTTTTTCATGGAGCAGATGTGCATGTATCTCGATGTTTACATCCCCCCACTTCCCCCCCCCCCCCACCCCCTACGCTCTCGCTCTCTCTTTCTCTGTGCCCCCCTTGTTACGGAGGCGTCACCCTTCGTCTTCCTCTCTCGAGCGCCCTTGGTGGCTTCGACGATACAACGGAGCGGCGCACCTCACGCCGCCTCGTCCTTGTCGCCGCTGCTCTTCCCCTTCTTTGTCTTTCTGTTTATATTTCTGTGTCCGCGAGTGCGTCGCTGTTCTTATTGTGTTGTGCCTGTGTCCTCTTCGGTGAAAGGCCTTTGCCTTTCTCCGAGTTCTCTCCTCGACCCGGCACGCCTCCGCCCCCAGGAGGGGCGTCGCTGCGTCATTTCGTGTGGTTTTACTTTTTGCGTAGGTGTCATGTGTTAGCTGTCTTTCGCCAAAACAATGTAAATTAATGCAAAACGTCCCCACGGACACACACGCGTAAGAACACAGTCGTATGCACGAAGCAGGCTGCCGTGCTCGTGCAGAAGGCCCACCACGCACTGCTGAGTGTTGGTGTACCACTTCTTCTGCAGCACGTGCCAGCCGCGGTGACAGACTGTGTGCTGATGTGTGTGCGTGTGCGCTCACTTGTTCGTTACGTCCCGCCTCTCCAGGCCCCCTTCCTTTCCTTCTTTTCTTCCTTTCCGTGTCTTGCCACTCTCTTCACCAAACGAAAACGCGTTTCTCTCCCTCCCCTGTGTGTCTCTGTGTGTGTGTGTGTGTCTCTCACGCATTCCTTCTCCTCGCGTGCTTCTCTCGTCGGCCCTGCTGCAACCCACTTCACTTCCCCCCTTCCCCCACCCCCTCCATCCACCCGTCTCCCTCTTCTCGTGTCCCGCTCTCTCATAGTCTTCAGGTTATTTCTCCCTTGCCTCGTGCGGGGGGGGGGGGGGTACGCGTGTGTGTGAACGTGCGCGTGTGTCTGTAGGCCTGTGCCTGTGCCCACGCTGACCCAAGCACACCCCTACGCAAACACACGCGCGTACAATGTACGTAGCTCCCCCCCCCTTGTTCCCCATCCGCTGCTTCTTCATACCCATCAGCTCAACCCCCTCTCCCCCTGCGCACCCTCTGCCAAGCCGGTGATGCGGCGCGGACATGGCCGTACGCACAGAGGGAGGAGGGTGACGGGTGCGGAGGACGGCCTCAGAGGACGCCGCGGGCTTATGGAGTGGAGTGAAGGGGGTTCAAAGAAGGAAGGAAGGGGAGGGGGGCGGGAAGGCAGAGGAGGCGGCTGAAGGACGTGCTGCTGCTGCCCTTGTCCCCCCTCCCCCCTCCCTGTGCCTCTCGCATGCGTGTGGAGGCGGCAGCACCCGTTTGATTGATTCTCCTTTTTCTTCCTCTTCCATTTTCCATATCCGTGGGCTGCATCGCTGCGATGGTGCGCAGTGTGCTGTGACGCCGCCAGTGTCCGTCCTCTCCTTCTCTCTTTCTTTCTCCCCCCCTCCCCCTCCCCTCCCGCCCCTTGCCAGCATCGTACCCGCTCTTATTCTCCGTCTCGATTGTGATGCCCTGCTCCATGCGCCTCGGCTGCCCCGTGCTTTTGTTCTTTTCACGCCTCGTCGGGTGCGGAGTGAGCGACACCGCAGTTAGACACCTCTTTCCCCGCACCGCACCCCTTCCCTTCCTCCCCCCCCCCCCTCCTCTCCCCCCCCTCTCCCCCTCCTCGCCACTGTCGCTCTGTGGTGCAGCCCACACGTGTGCTATACCACCTTTCACGTGTGGTTCTTCAGAGCCTCGCACGGGAGGGGAGCGGGGGAAAGGCGTGTGTGAGGTGGGATGTGTGCGGTGGTGCGTGCTGCGGTGTGAAGCGGTGGCCGCTCGAGAGACGGCCAGGCTGCTTGATGGGTGGGGGGGGGCAAGCCGATGGGAGAGCGTGGCGCGGAGAGGCAGACGTCATCTCCCACTGCCGCCCTTCGAGCATGTGCAGCAAGACATGCGCTGCACGGTGCCCCCGCCGCCGCCGCCGCCTCGCTCTCCTTCTCCGGCTCACATCGACAACAGAAACGTAATACAAAACTATCACGTGCTCGTACCCTGCGCCCGCTCTCTTCCTTTTGTCCGCTCACGCGTTGCGAGCGGCATGGGACGTGCGCTGCCAGGCGCAATCCGTCCCCCACTTTTTTCTTTTTCTCCTTGTAGACTCCGCCGTCTCGCTGGCGTTCTGCCGCGGCTTCAAGCGCCTGTCGTTACGTCGGTGATGTCAACGCCTCTGGCTTTCGCTGCCGCAGCGGAACGGCAAGTGGTAAGCGATGAAGGGGACGGCGCCCATGGCGTGGAGGGGGTGGATGGGCCAGAGGCAGATATGATTGCGCGCGTGTGTGTGATGTTTTTTTTTTCTCTGTGCGTGTGTGTGCTTTCTCGTACGTATGCGTGTTGCTTGTCGAGCGGTCACACGTGCCCATCACTCTGGCGCCAACCCCCACCCCTCCCCCTCCCGTCTCCCGTCTCTCCCCTTCTCCCTTGCACCGCACCGAGGCGACGTGGAGACGCCCTCGTTGAACGCAACTCCGTCCAGCACCATTGGGATGGCGGTGCGAAGGACTTGTGTGCATGTGTCTGTAGGCACACATCCGCACCGCGCCTTCCTCCTTCTGAAACATCCAAAAAAAATCGAAGAAAAACAAAACAAACAAGAAGGAGCAGCAGAAGAAACGGCTGTCCTACTTGTGCGGCGCACACATGATACTGTGTTTCACACATCAAAGAGCGCACCTGCAGTGCCTTGACTCCCGTCTAGTTCTCTTTCATATATCCTGACTTTTCTTCAGTTCTGCTTTTTTTTCCCCCTTGAGCATCTCTTCGTGTTTGTGTCCGTCTGCTCAACCTTGCGTCTGTGTTGATGTCAGAGACATCTTTCTCTCTCTCTTTCTCTGCCTTCTACTCAACTCACAACGGTGCGGCCAACCGAGCTCGCCACGCCCTCTTCAGATATCTAGCCGTGTCTTTCACGGGAGCCTTGAGACGCCGTCCGTGGACGCAGTTCTCGCGTCCTCAGCGGTTTCAGTTTCCTTATTGAGTGGGTGTGTATGGGAGTGTGGGTGTGTCAGTCAATGTTCTGCTGCTTTTTTTCTTTTTTTCTTTTTGACCTTTCAACACGACTACAGATATCACCTCCGTTACGTTTTTCTTTTTCCTTTTGCCTTTTCAATTTCTTCCTCGCGTTCCCGCCTTCCCCCATCGTGAATGCGCCCCTTCCCCCTCCCTCCCCGCCCTTTCCTTTACCTGTCATATGTTGCCACTTGTATCGAGACGCAACAACGCACCTGCACACGTACGCCCCGCTCACCCCCCCCTCCCCCCTCTCACCGCTACCACTGCTGCCATATTGCTGCTCTCGTAAACATACACAATTTTTTTGTTTACTTTCCACACGCCTCGTCGCCCTCTATCTCCATAAAGATTTATATTTCTCTTTCTCCGCCATGAGCACTGTTCTTCCCCCCCCCCCCCCCCCCCGTCCCCCCCCCCTCTCACCTCTCGCCGTCCACGTCGAGCCCCTCCCTCCCCCCCGTCGCACACTTTCAAAATATATAAAAAGGCAGACTTCTTCCGTCAGCAAAGGGTCGCTCTCCTCCTGCTCGTTTGTTTCTCCTTGCATCGCGACGCACGCATCTCATCGTCCCACTTTCATCGGCTAACCCATCCGCCCCCCCGACTGCGGGGCTCCTTCGTCGTTGCGTACGTCTCTGCTAGGGTGTCACTCCTGCTTCCATTCTCCTCGTCTTTTTCCTCGCGTGGCGCGCCTTTCATGAGTGCCTCTTTTTCTTCTTGATCTGCGTGTGTGTATTTGTGTGTTTATGCGTGTTTTGTTCTCTTCACCGTGTACATGTGTCTCTGTGTGCGCTTGTGCTTTTGTTTTGTCTTTTCTCCCTTTGCTTCCCCATCACGTGCTCATCTCTTTCTTGCGTGTTCCAACATGTCCTGACGGCCTGGATTGCTCTGTCAGCGTCATCGACCTCGCAAACAACTTTCTTTTTTGTTCTCTTCTCCTTTTCGTTGTCCTCCGTCTGTCCGCGCATGTGTAACGTCACAGCCTTTCTGTTTCCCCAATCTTCATTTTTCTGTCGGTCACGCCTTTCCTTTTTCCCTCGTCGTTATTCCGTCTCTCTTTGTTCTCGCTCCGTGGTGACACAGGAGTGTCTCCTCCCCCCCCCCTCTCCTTCTCGCTCCCACTCTCCTCTCGTCACGCTCTCGCATGTGACCCGAGGATCTGATGAGGGCAGTCCACCACGCCTAGTTGTCTCTTTTCTCACTCTCCGCGTATTTTTCTCTTGTTCATTTTCTCGCGCACCCTTGCGGTGCGTGCATGTGTGCGTGCTTGTGCGTGTGTCTGTGTACGTCGCCTGAAGTCACGCGACTCTGGCTCACGAAAAAAGCTGGTCACGGTTCGACGCGGCATCTTTGCCCTCTCTTCCCCTCTCCTTCCATTCCTTATCGATTTCGCGGTTGAGCAGCACACGTCGACAGATGTTCGCTTTCGTTGTCTTCATCTCGTCACCAGAGCGACGCTCATTACCTGCCGCGCATACACATGCTGCTCAACGCAAATTTTGCCGCTCGTTCGACCGCGATGCGTCTTCGATCACGACGGGGCATCAAAAAATAATAATAATCTTCTACTTCTTTGTCAGAATGCATCACCGCTGCCTCGCCGTGCAAGGAATGCAATAAACGTAAGCTTTAAGACACACACACAGAGACATAGACACGCAAGAGTCAGTCCGGGGGGTCAAGGATAACAGCATGGGTGGAGACAACGCGTGTCGAAAATGCACGACAGAGGACATACGCATGCTCTTCTTTTATATTCACCGTCGGCACCATCGTCTCTATCCATCGCCTCCTCCTCCCCCCCCTTTTCAATCGACTCTGGTGCGTGCTGTGTTGGGCTGCTCGCCATATCATGCAACATGCCATAATGAAAGACTTGCTTTCAAGCATCGCTCCCCTTTGTCTCGACTAGTACCTACCGGACCCCCCCTCTTCCTATTTTTCCCCCGTGCTCACGGCGGCGTGGGGCTGTCCGCTGTTCTCCTTCTTTCCTTCCTTTGTCGTTGACATTTTTTTTTTTCTCCCCCGCCCTACCTCTTTCTCCTTTCCATTCCATTGTCCGTGTTGCTTCTTCCTTTCTTTTTATTTTGTCTTGTGCGCCTGCACCCTCCGTGTCCCGACTCTCCCTCCCTCTCTCTTCGCAAGTGTCTCTTCTCCGTCCATCTGCTGTCCTCCTTTCCCATCGATCCCCTCCCCTCCCCTCCTCCTCCTCCTCCTCCCTTGTTATGTGCTTCTCCTTCTCCTTACTCCTCGCGCATCGTCGTGCGCTCTCAATTGTCTTTGTGTCCTCCGCCGCCTGCTGTGTCGCCCTACCGAGTGCCGCCGACGTGACTCTTTCTTTCTTTCTTCCTCTCTTTCCTTTTTTCCCCCTTTTTGTGCTTGTGCTTGCTTCTTGCGCGCCTGTGTGTGTGTGTGTGTGTGCACGTCTTGCGCTCGTGTGGCGTCACAAATCTGCTTCTGCTCACCGCCAGACGGCTAAGACCCCCCCCCCTTCTTTCCCTTCTTCCCCTTCTCCCTGGGAAACAAATCATACAATCGCAAAAGGCGAGGAGAGGCGAGGAAAGACTGTAGAGGCGGTGTGGGCAGGAGAGGCGGGGGAGGGAGGGAGTCAGGGGGGGGTGTGGGCTTGTGTGTGTCTGTGTGACAGTCAACAGCGTACACACTGCTGAGAGAGGCAGCGCTGTTCTCAAGCCCCTTCCCCACCCTGCAGTCTTCTCCTCCTCCCTCCCCCCCTCTGTCCCTTCTCCATCCGCCTCCTCTCTTCTGCTCCTCGCTCTCCCCCCGGCTGGTTTTCATCGTCGCGTCCCGCCGAAAGCTCTGGCACTGGGCTTTTTTTTTCTTCCTCTCTCTCTCTGCGAGGTGCGCTGTCAACGATGACGCCGAACGCGCGGTGGTGGTGGTGATGCTGCGCGCTGTGCTACGCCTATTGCCCCCTCTGTGTGGCTGTGGCGCAGTGCTTTCCTTTAACTTGGCATGTGCTGGTGGCCGCTGTGCCCGCACCGCTCACGGACTACTGTGTGTGTGTGTGTGTGTGTGTGTGTGTCTGTGTGCCACCCCACGCAGCGTGTGCCCCCTCCCCCTCTCCCCTTTTCTGCTCTTTTTTTTTCTTCAACGACGGACTGTAGCCCCCTCCCCCCCCTTCCCCCCTGACTGGCGTCTTGTCTTAGCCCTTTCGACGTGTCGAGCGGGGCTGATCAGGCAAAGTTCTATGCAGCTGCGTTCTCTTTCCTTCGTGGCGAGCCAATTGGGGAGGCCGAGACGTCGGACGACTGCCCTTTGTGCTTCCTGGGGTACTGCCTCGCAAAACCCTCTCTGTCTTCCCCGTCCTCTCCGTCAGCACCACCTGAGGACCACGGCATCAACGGCCGAGTAGAGTCGCGCGTACAAGGCGTGGCGCGGACGTTGCTGCACTGTGGCTGTCTCTCTCTCTCTCCGCGTGTAGCGTCGTCGGCAAGAATGCAGTTGTCACTCCGAAGGTGCGTCTCTCCTTCAGCCAGCCGTTACTTGTTTACCTCGCCACCCTCCCCCCTCCCTCCCTCCCCTGAGCCCGTGGTGGGAAGGACCCGTATGTGTACGAACGGTTTTTTTTTTTTGCTTCGTCATTGTGCGAGGGCGAGACCGCGGGTCTACAGCCCGGGGTTGTCGCACGCCGTTCGCCCGATCAAATTCCCCGCGTTCCCCGCGCGTACGGTGGCTCGTGCTTTCCCTCCGCTGTGCCCGGCTGGACCCGCGCGGCTCGCTCCGCCCCTGACGCTCCCAATTCTTCTCCTTGCTGTACCCAACTTCCATCCCCCCCCCGCCCCCCCCTGACTCCCCCTCCCTTCCGCCACGTGAGTTGGCGCACCGTACACCACCATGCCATCCTCTCTCCGTTCTCCCTCTCTCTGTATGTGTGTGTGGTGTGTATAGGCGGGTGGGAACCCCGCCCCGGGTGTGCCTCCACGTGGTCTGCTGTGTTCTCTTGTGCCTCAACGTAACCCGTCGGTTGCGTCCCCCTGGACATGCGTCGGCATCGTTCCGTGAAGGCGATGCGTGGCGCACCTCGGTGTCGCACCCTTTGCAATTTGATATCTGCGCTCTTGCATCCATGTGCTTCGTGTCCCCCCCCCTCCCTCTTTCTCGCTTCACGCTGATCGTATCTGACGCTAATCTGGCCGCGTACGTGCCCGCCTCCTCCTCCCGCCCCCCGCCCCCCTCACGTTGCGGTCGGGTGGGCAACAGGTTGTACCGGCCCACCTTCGCAACCCGCTCTCCATCGTCCCGTCGGTTTCACGTGCTGGTTGACGTCCCGTGAATCCAAAGCGCTTCCCGTTCCGTGGTGACGTGTTGCTCCCTTCCCTTCCCCCCCGACTCCCCTCGCCCCCCCCCCCTGACAGTCGCGCCACTGTATCAGCCTTTTTCTTCTTTCTTTTTTTTTTCCTCACCGGATTCGACGACAGGGCTTAGCCGCCGGCTGCACTTGACGCCAACAGACAGAAGAGGCCGTAGAATCTCCTTTTTTTCTTTTTGTTACCCAGCCACGCCGCGAGCATGTACGCAGTGCCACCCCCCCCCGTCATCCCCCCTCCCTCCCTCCTGACGGGGCTCGATGTCTTCTCCCGCTTACCCCGTTGCACACATGCGGCGGCGTCGGTGCACCACACGTACCATGGGTCGCTTCCCCCCGTGTGTGCTTACTTTATCATTTGGTGTGTCGTGCCTTGTGTCTTTTTCTTCTCTTGTCTTTCCTATGTGTGCGTGTGTGTGTGTATGGGATAGCGTCAGTCCTGCCCCCCTTCCGCCCCCCAGTCTCTAGCACAGCGACAGGCCGCCGCAAAGCTGCGCCGGTCCTGCTGTCTCGTGCCGCATGGGTCACAGCACTCGCCGCACTCTCCTTCTCCTCCCCCTTCCCCTCGAAGTCTCAGCAACTGATAGCCACGTACGACCACCCCACATTTCGCGTAGTGTCCGGGTGTGCCGTGTTTTGCGGATTTCTTTTTTTTTCTGTTTGCCTCAGCGTGTGTGGCTGTGCGCCTGTGTGGGTTATTATATTGGCCTCTACTGACGTCGCCCTTGCACATGGAACCTGCCCCCGTCCCTCGAACCCCTCCCTGCGCTGTACCGTGCACATCACGGCTGCAGTGCGTGCGCGGTGCGGCGTGCCACCTGCACGTTCGCCTCTGCTGCCCCCGCTTCTTTCCTCGTCGGTATCGGTGTGCTGCGTGAATACAGTTTCTGCCCCCTTCTCGTTCTTCTTCTTCCCCTCCCCCTCCCTGTGTGTTTCAGTGCTCCGTGGGTCCTCCCGTGTATATGCGTGTGTGTGTGTGTGCGCGCATGCTCATTGACGGAGTCTCACTCGGTCCCGGAGCCCTACGCGCGCCGTCTGCCCATTCTTTTTTGGGCACCTCGTTCGGTGCTCGCCCCCCCCCCGCCTCTCTCTCTCCTTTCCATCGCCCGCCGACCAAGTGGCTCCCTCGCCGCCCCTCAACACCGGTGCTGATGTGGCCAGCTTGGGTGCCGCTGTATACTCGTCATCTTTTTCCTTCTTGATGCTTCGCCCCCCCCCCCCCCTTCACTCGCCTCTCCCTGTGTGCTCCTCGCGCTTTCTACTTTTAGCCCGTCCTACCGACCCAACAGACGCCGGCTTGTGTGGGGGGGGGGGGGATGTGTCGGTGTGTGTGTATGTATAAGTGTGTGTGTCTCTCTGAGTGTCTGTGCGTGTGTGTGTGCCTGCGCGCATACGCAACGTGACTCTGAAAACAAACAAACCAAGTCAAACCGAAACAAACGGCGCGTGCCGACAGCACCCGGCCATCAGCGAGGCATCTTCTTCTCCGCGCTTCAGCGGCTCACCGGAGGAGGACCGTGTGATAGTGTAAAGGGGCGGGGGGCCCAGAGCTGGCTCCTGCTGCCCCTCTTCCCCCTCCTCCTCGCACCACTCCACTGCGAATTACGTGGTGGCGCATCGCAGCAAGCCCTGGACGCACCGCCTGTCTCTGGCGACGAAGCCAAGGTGAACCCATCTTGTGTGACAACGCAATGCCTCAGCCACGGCTGGGCGACACGGGAACCGCCAGCTGTGCCCCCCCAAAACGATCGTCTTTCTTACATCGCCCATGATGCACCGCACACCTCCTCTGTATCTCTCTCGCTCCTCCCCTTCCTCCTCCTCCACGTACACGCATAGTCACAGAAGGTCGCGACTCGCCTCCCTCCCGCAAGGTCCGCGCACACGGGGGGTACGCCGTCTCCACCACCACCACCACCACCACCACCACCCATCCCACCTCTTTCTCCTCTGTGGTTCCTCGCTCCAGTCGTGTCCCGAGCTATGGACCAGAAGCAGATGCAGAAGCTGCTCCTCATGGGGCCCGGCGGAGCAGGCAAGACGTGCATGCGCAGCATCATCTTCGACAACTACCTTCCACGTGACGCGCTGCGGCTCGGCATCACCATCTCGCTCGACCAGAGCCAGGTGCACATTCTGCGCAACCTCTTCCTAAATCTATGGGACTGCGGCGGTCAGCACCGCTACGTCACCGAGTACCTCAACCGGCAGAAGGAGTACATCTTCCGCTACGTGGGCGTCATGCTCTTCGTCTTCGATATCAACAGCATGAGCCGCGACTGCCACACCGGCGTCGGCGCTGGGGCGGCCGGCGGGAGTGGCGGGCCCGGCGCTGGCAACGACGGCGGCAGCGCGTCGACGGACTGGAAGCTGCCGGAGATGCTGGAGTACTTCCGCGAGGCGATGCGGTTCATCCGGCAGTACAGCCCCAAGGCGAAGGTGTTTGTGCTGCTGCACAAGATCGACCTCATCCACAAGGACATCCGCGAGGACATCTTTGAAGCCCGCAAGCGCGAAATTCTCAGCTGCATCGACGCCGGCGACAGCACCGACATCGAGTTCTTTGGGACGAGCATCTGGTCCGACTCCCTCTACCTCGCCTACAGCTCCGTGGTGCGCTCGCTCGTGCCGCACAGGGACGTGCTGGTGGAGACAATGCGCGGCATCGCAATGGCCTGCGACGCCGCCGAGGTGGCTCTGTACGAGCGGAGCACCTTCCTCTGCCTTACGCACGTGAGCCGCAAGACCGCCGCAGACGGCACGACGGCGCTCTTCATGCAGGACAGCGGCGAGCTGCGCACGACGGAGGTGAGCGAGACGGTCAAGCACTTCAAGTTGAGCTGCATGAACAACACGACCAGCCTTGGCGGCCTCAGCATCGCCACGGAGACGTTCACCGCGCTGCTCTGCCCCTTCACGGAGTGCACACACGTCCTCGTCGTCTCCGTGGACCCCAAGGTGAACGTCGAGCTGCACCGGCTCAACGTCAACGCCGCACGCCGACGCTTCCAGCAGTTCCTCGACTCGGACGAACCGACCGCGTGTGCGATGCGTGAGGTGCTCTAGGCGCGGTGGATGTCTGCTCCGGCAAAGGGCTTGACGACAGGAGGCACTCTTCTATGCAAGCACCCGTCTTTCTCTCCCCGCCACCCCACACACACCCACGCAATGTCGCGCCACGTGCCGACCCCGATGTGCTGGACTCCGCTGCACACTCGAGGCCCTTCGCGACCTGACCACACGGACGGTCGAGCACGTCTCTCTCGCCTCCGCACCTCCCGCCCCGTATCCCTCGTCCTGCGAGTCCCCCCACCTCTTTACCGTTCGCGTGTAGTGCTGAACCTGCTGCTGCGCCGTGCTGTGCTGTGCCGCCGTCGTGCTTGCTGCCGTCTGCTCGTCCGCGAGGGCTTTGGCAGCGGCTGCGTGTCTCAGAGCATGGAGCCCGCTCCCTCCGTCGCTACTTGCTAGTCTCCATCTCCTTCTTCACGTCTGTTTGTGTGTGTGTGTGGCCGTCGCTCGCCGTCGTGGCACAGCGAGGGCAGTCGCGACGGAGTGGGGGCTGCGATGGAAGCATTAACACGTACACGCACACTCCCTCTGTAGGAAAAAAAGAAAAGGCGGTGTGTGAACTGCCGCTGCAACCCGACGCACGTGCAGAAGCGCTGGCGACAGCAACGGACGTCTTTGAGCCGCTCGCACCTCCTTGGGTCTTGCTGCAGTCACTCACACACTCACACACACACGCATATCTTCGTCTGAGAAAAGGCCACTGCTGCGGTGTGATCTGTGTGTCTGTGTGTGTCTGTGTGTTGAGCGAAGCAGCCGATGCGCTCGTTGAGCCACCCTTCCCACCCTTGCCTGCCACACATAAGACACCGTCAACACCTCCCTCCTCGCACTCCCTCGCACTGCTACCCCGTCTTTCACGCCGCACCTTGGCAGTTCACGTGTGAAGCTCACAACCACACACTCCTCCCTGGTCAAGGCCCACAACCGCCCACCGCCTCTCCTCCCCCCAACTTCTGACTTCCTTCTTCTAAGTACACTTTCTAGTTCGATGGCGCAGGCCGCGTCGGCCTCGCCATCACCGTCGCCGGCGGTGCCACCGCCGACGTGGATCGGTGGCCACGCCGTGACGTCGCCGGCCCGCTGCTGCACGGCGCAGGGCGGCCGCTTCGTCGTTTACGCGGCCTCCGACACCTGCCTCGCCATTGTGGACGTGCTTGCCGAGCAGCCGGACACCGCGGCCCTCGAGGCGCGCTGGCGGCAAGCCACACGGCTGTGCTCCGTGACGTCGCCGGAGGAGTCCATCACCTTCGTAGCGGGGCACCCCGAGCGCGCCGTCGTGTGTGTCGGCACGGCCCAGCACGGCCTGTACGTCACGTCGCTGACGAACCCATCGCTGACGGAGGCGACGAAGCTGCCGCGCTCCGTGACAGGGGACTGCACGTACGGCGCCGCTTTCCTCTTCACGGAGGAAGCCAACTACCTGGCCTTCTCCTCGCTGCTGCACAGCCGCCCGTCTGACCCGACGCCGCACCGTCTCTCTCTCTGGAACCTCGACACCACGACGCTGCTGTGGCGCGGCGCGATGGGGCCGCTCCGCAGCATGTGCAGCTTCGCGTACGACCTTTCCTTTGCCGCATGCAGCACCGGCAAGGTTGGCCTCTTCAGCGTGCAGAGCAGTGCCGCGGAGGGGCAGGCGGATGCACCACCGGTGAAGCAAGGTGATCGCAACCGACTGACGGTGCTCAGCCGCTACTGCAGCGCTGTCGAGGAGCTCAGCGACGTCACGTACGCGTGCTGCACCGTCAGCCCGGTGAAGGGCGAGGAGACGTACCTGGCCCTCACGACGACGGGCTTCCTGGTCGCCTTCAGCGCTGCGACGGGGTCGGTGGTGAGGTGGATGGACTGCAAGGTGCCGGCCGCCACGTCCCTCTGTAGCATCGGCAAGGACAGCCTGCTGCTCACCGGCGGCGTCGCCCGCCTCTTTCACTCCGAGACGTGGGAATTCCAGGGAAAGGTCAAGTGGCACGACACAGGCGCCACGGACGCCGCCGCCGCCGCCGCCACCGTGCAGCCCGCCACTGCCGAAGAGGCGTCGCGTGTCTTCACGGGCGGGGCGAGCGCCGGCGACGGGGCCGTGGCGCTCTTCCACAGCGGCGGTGGCCTCTCTTTGTACACGACGGAGGCGAAGGCGGGCACGCACCGGCTCGGCCTGCACCGCGCCTCCGTCTTCGCCACACCGCCGCTGATGGCCGAGTCCCCAGCCGAGGTGTGGGCCCTGACCACGTCGCTCTGGTGCTGGTGGACCCCACAGGCGGTCCTCTTCGTGACACCGCCGGGCTGCGCGCTGCAGTGCGCCTTCTCGGTCTCGTCGAGCTGCGCCACGCTGCACCCTGCCAGTGGCGCCGTGATCGTCTTCGACACGACGCGGCGGGCACTCGTCGCGTACGGCCACACCAGCGACGGCCCCGGCGAGCTCGCGAGCAGCGCGCCCCTCGACGCCGACAACGCCGTTGTCAGCCTCTCCAGCTCTATCGCTGGGGACGCCGTGTATGCGCTCGTGACCTCCTCCTCCGCAGCAAGTGCCACCGCATCGCGGCTGTGTTACTTCCGGTGTGGCTGGGTAGCCAAGGAAGGGGGCGGTGGGCGTGCGCTGCGCATCGAGCAAGTGCGGGGGTCCGGCAGCGGTGCCACTGCACGGCCCACCCTGCCGCCGGGAACGCGCTCGGTGATGGTGTACAGCAACGCTGGGGCAAGTGCGTCTGACAGCGACGTCGTGGTCGCTGTGCAGCGCAGCACCATCACCGTGCTGCCGGGTGCCGGCGCAGACGCGGAGCAGACCGCGCTCCCGACAGGCCCGATGTACACGCACGCCGACCCCATCGCGCGTGTCGTGCAGTGCCGGGACGGGCTCGTGGTCGCAGGGGCGGCGACGTGTGCACACGTGCAGCTGCGCGGCGGCGCGGCGCGGTGGGTGATGAAGCCGCTACCTGACCCCGACGCTGCGGTGCCAGTTCATGGGGGACGGCGGCCGGAGAAGAGTGCGACGGGCCCCGCGCCGCTGATCGCCAGCGCGGCAGCGCGCAACCGCCCCGACGTTGTCGTGGTCAGCCGACCGTCGCGGCTCTGCGCGTGGCAGCTCACGGGCGATGGCGCGACGCTGGTTGCCGGGCGGCCAGCCGGGCCGGCGGTACACGCGGTGTGGAGTGAGGAGGACAAGGAGGCAGCGGGCCTCGTCGTTTGGACGCTCGGGCCCTGCGGCGTGGAGCGGTATCGACTCGGGCCCCTCACCCGCTCGGCGATGCTGCCGGTGAGCGTGGAGAAGCTGCTGCCCCGCCCCAAGGAGCCGGCAGCGACGACAACAACGCCGGAGGGTGTAAAGCGCACACGAACGCCTGGCGGCGTGCGCAAGGCCCCTACGCCAGCTGCAGCTGGCACACGGGTCGCGTCCCACCCACCACCAGCGCGCTCCGCCTCTTCGAAGAAGTCCTCACAACCTCTCAAAGCTGCTTCACGGTCACCATCAGCCGCAGTAGCAGCTCCAGCCGCAGCAGCACCATCAGCCGCAGCGGCAGCTCCAGCCAAGGCGGCAGTCGTGCCACGCCAAGCCCGCACCCCACGCGCGCTCGCATCGACTGCCGGCGACGTGACGCGGGCGTCCGCGGCAGAGGCGCGACGGCTGCGCCGCACCGCATCCGCCGGCGCGCCATCGAGTCGGGAGCTCAGCGACCGCTTCACGGAGCTCACCGGCTTCTACGCACAACAGAAGCGCGATAAGTCTGTCGGCGACCACGTCCGAACGCCGCGCTCCGCCGTGTCTGGGCGCGCCTTCCTCGCCTCCACGGAGAAGGGCCCCGCCACGTCTGTGATGGAGGACGGCGGCGGTGTGCCGCAGCCATCGCACACGCCACGCGCGGAGGCCCCGGCGACCGCACGCGTCCCCGCCGACTCCGTCGCGGAGGCGGTGGTCGTGTCGGCACTGACGATGGACTCGCAGGTGCTGCGTACGGCCGTGGCTGCGGCGGCCCCCGCGTCGAGCCCACCCGAGGCCGCTGCCGGTGCGTCGGAGGCGAAGCGGGACGGCGCGACGGCCACCGGTGGAGGCCCGGCGGCGTGCACGGAAAGCCCACCCCCGCGCCACGAGGCCCGCCGCGACACGCGCCGCCAGCTCTCGGACGCCGACGACGCCGTGCTGCGCAGCTCCGCCAGCAACCGCGCCTCGAAGGCTTCGCTCGTCGCTGGTGCCTCGCCG
>CAWUFJ010000012.1:32922-93060 GCA_963921375.1 Tiliacea citrago
GACGGCGCCAACGACGTCTCGATGATTCAGGAGGGCCGCGTCGGCATTGGCATCATCGGGCTCGAGGGGGCCCAGGCCGCCCTCGCCGCCGACTACGCCATCCCGCGCTTCAAGCACCTCCGCCGCCTCTGTGCCGTGCACGGCCGCTACGCCCTCTTCCGCAATGCCAATTGCATCCTCCTCAGCCTATACAAGAACCTCACCGTGTCGATTGTGCAGTTTTTCTTTGCCTTCTACGCGGGGTTCTCTGGGCAGACGCTGTTCGACGGGTGGCTGCTGACCTTCTACAACGTCGTGCTGACCAGCCTCCCGCCCTTCTTCATGGGCATCTTTGATAAGGACCTCCCCGAGGAGGCACTGCTGCAGCGGCCAAAGCTGTTCACGCCGCTCGCCAGGGGCGAGTACTTCAACTTTGCCACGCAGGCGCGCTGGTTCGTGGAGTCGGGCATCACCGCGGTAGTCCTCTTCTACGCGGCGTACCCAACCTTGGTGTACCAGGAGGGTGCCCATCAGCGCTACACAGGGGGCGAGGTGGGCACGCTCATCTTCTGCGGCATGATCCTCGTCATCCTTGCGCGCTTCTCGCTCCAAGTACGCTACTGGCAGTGGCTGCAGCTGCTCGGCATTGTCGTCTCAACAGTCCTCTTCCTGGCGATCCTTCTGGTTTACTCCTCCATCAAGATCCTCTTCGGCACCACCTCCTTCTACTACCACGCCATAAACCTCATGGCGACAGCCAAGTTCTGGTTCTACATTCTCTTCTACGTGGGCACGGTCCTCGTGGTCGTCCTCGGCAGTATGGTCTTCCAGCGCCACCTCTTCCCCACCCTGCGCGACGTGGCGGAGCGGCAGTACGCCCTTCAGAACAGCGGCGAGCTGTAAAAGGGGGTAGGAGGAGGAGGGGGAGGGGGGAAAGGGGGGGGGCCGGCCGCAGGCGAGGCAGAGAGGCATGGACGGCCGCCCCGGCGGCACGGACGTTTCAATCTTCGCCTTCACCTCCCTGTCCCTGCAGGATCATCGTCAGGAGCTGGGGGAGGGCACATGTCTGAGGCTTAGACGCAGCCTCCCTGTAATGGGTGTGTGTATATGTGTGTGATGAGATGGGATGGGGGGTAACCGTGAGGAGGAAGTTGGGTGGACCGTGCGGAGAGGCAGAGGGGCGGCAGGCAGAACGCTGAGAGCAGCGACTTGGCACTACCCTTGTCTCTGCTGCTTCTGCTCGTCCTCTCCCTCCTTCGGGTCTTACTCCTGTCTCCGGGTGTCCCTGTGTGGATGTGTCATGTAGGGCCGCTCTCTTGTGGGGGGGGGGCTTGCCCTACGTCGATGGGATGTCTGAATTTTTGTTCTGGTTGCGGCTGTTGGCTGCGCGCACGTGCGGTACAGCTCGCTGCGTGTTGCTGATAATCCCTTTTTTTTTTCTTTTCCCCCCTTCTTCTTCCTCTTCTGCTGTGAAGAGCGCACGGTGTTTGTGTATGTATGCCGGTATCATCATTGTGTACAGTCTGTGTCACGCGCAGCCGTCGTCGGCGCCTTAGTATTGGGTCAATAGAGCAGGGCCGGGCAAGCGGGTGGTGGTGGGGGGGGGGGGTAAAAGACAGGGAAGCACAGAGAGCGAGTGGGGCGTCTGCGTGAGCGAGGGAGGGGGAGAAGCACGAAGACGAGGGCTCCCCACCCTCCTCCCACCCCCCTCCTGTCCTCCCCCCCCCTTCCCCACAGCGCCGGCCTCGATATCGGTGCCTCCATTTCTTAGTTGTCACTATTGGGCTCTCTTTCTTGTTTTCTCCTCTCTCTCCTCTCTCCCTCCCTTGCGACCCCCTTTTTCTAATTTGGTCGTGGTCTTATCTTTCCCGCCCTTGCTGTGTTGCTCTCCATCGTGTCGATGTCAGCCCCTCCTCTCGCAGTTCCATGGTGTGCCCTGTTGTGGCTCTTTGACTGCCCGCAACGGTAGCGAGTCGCCTCCTACGTTTCCTTTTTGTTTTTTTGGTTCTACTTCCCCCGCTGGTTGCGTCACCACCACCACCACCCCTTTCAGCAGCAACAAGGATGCGCTGATTTTGCAATGGCTCCGATGCCGCTGCTCTCCTCCCTTCTTCACCGTCGCTCCTAGGACCCCCTTCCTCCCCACCCTGACCACTGACATCGCATCGTCGCTACGCAGGCCGCTACGGCAGTGACGTGCAGGCGGAGGGGTGGGAGGGGAAGGAGACGATGCGGGTGCCTGAAAGACATCCTCCCACCCCTTCCGTGAAGGTTTTGTGTCGACCGCGCCGAGCTCGTCTGGATCAGTCACCTTCTCGTGCTGCATGTGTGCGTTGTTGTAGGTCTGCCCTCCTCTCTCTTTGTCGGTGTGTGTGTGTGTCGGGTGCGTGGGATAAGGATCTGAGGTGGGTGTGTGTGTGTGTGTGTGTGTGTGTGTGTGTGTGTGTGTGTTGTTGTGTCGCTCGGAAGCCGTCCTTCCCTCTCACCCCTCACCCCCTTTCTCCCTCTTCAACTCGTCTTCATGGTTTTCTCCTCCTCCTCCTCGCCCCTTGCCTTCCTCTGCCTCTCTCTCTCTTTCTCCCGGTGGGTCTTTCCACCCTCACCTTCCCCCCCACTACCACCCCTCCCCCCCCCCCTCCCCCCCCCACTACCACCTCCGCCATCTCGAGCGCCGCCCTTCCTTCCCTTCCCTCACCCCTGCCTCTCCTACTCGTTCCTCCTGCCTTCTTTGCGTCTCACCAGTGCCGCCTCGCACGTCCCTCCACCTTCCCCCCGCCTTCTGTCCCTCGTTCGCTCTTGGCGCGTTCGTCATTGCATTGCAAGTGCTCCGCCGCCTCCCTCACCCTCCCCTCCCCCCTCCCTCTCTCTGTGTGTGCTGTCAGCTCTGCGGTCAGCGCTGGGCCCCTCATCTTTGCTACCCTCTGCATCCTCCTCTTTCTCTCTCTCAGCGGCTTTGACAACCACCGGGACTACCTCGGACTGCATGATAGACTATCGAACCTCCCCTGCGGACATGGCGGCAGCTGCGTGTGGGTGCCGCCGTGCCACACACACACACACACACACAGAACAACAAAACGAACCACACAGATGCGATTGCACACGCCTAAGCACACGTCCGTAGCACGCGCACGACGCTCTGTGCATTCCCGTGTCGGGCCTTTTTTTTTTCATGTGAAGTGCTCGTGATAATGTCTGTGTATGTGTGTGTGTTAGGTATATAGAGAGAGTGGGTAAAGGGGAGGTGGGAGTGAGGAGGAGAAGGCGGCGAGGGCTGCTGCGGCGTGGCGAAGACTACGGCCACTGACCATGGCAAATCGCCCCGCACACACGGTGGTATTGGAAAGCCCTGCTCATGTTTTTTGAAAATTCGCGCGTGGCTCTCCATCCACGTCTCCTTTGTTTTTGTTTTCTGTCGTTGCACCACCACGGTTGGGCTTGTGTCGTAGAAGAGAAACTCCATTGAAGCACCGGCAGCTCTCTCTCTCTCCTCCTTCTGTCTTTCATCTCCTCCTTTTCACTTTCTCACCGTTCTTGGTTCTCCTTTCAGAAGCTGTGGGCCGCCTCCGCAGCTCCTCATGCAGCCTCGATGCCCTCTTGTGCCGGTGCTCGAAGGTGTGCACCTGCACAGAGTGCTTGCGTGTACAAGAGGGAGTGAGAGAGAGAGAGGGGGGGGGTGTACGTGAGTGCAGTTCTTTTTTTTTGTGTGTGTGCGTGCGTGTGTTGTTGTTGTCGTGGCGGCGCGCATCCAGCTCTTCCACCGCGCTCTGACGCCTTCATCCCGTCAGCCCCCTTCCCCTTTGTTTCTCCTCCTTTCCCTCTCCGCTTTCCTCAAATTGACACCCTCTTCCATCTTCTCCATCATGCATTGTTCTCTGCTTCCCTTCTGCGACCCTCGCAGGTTTCACTCGCACTCGAGGGCTCTCTCTCTCTCTTGTTCATCCTGCATATCCAATGCTCCAAGACTTCTACGGAACCCCCCCTCCCCCCCCCTGCCGCCTTCCCTCATCTTCCCACCTGCGTGTCGTGCGCACGACTGGGCACGAGAGAGAGAGGAACAAGGAGGGGGGAGGGGGGGGAAAGGAGGCGAGGGACACACAGCAGCGTGGTGTCGTGCCGCCCCAAGAGGCGGATACATCAACAGTGACGTGTAGTGGTACTCTAGCGTTTTGTTTTCGGTTGCCTTGTTCTATTGTTTTTGTCTTTTTTTTTCTTCCACTACAGCGGCTGCTGCTTGCGCTCTTTGTTCTTTCTTTTCTTTTCTTTTTAAGGACACCACTACTTGTGCTCTTTTGCGGTTTCCTCCATGGCCCACCCCCCCCCCCCCACCCACCCCCTTATATGGCCCACACACACCCCACGACCCCCACCCCTCCCACGAACGTCATGTCGTGGCGCTTCGCCGACAAACACTAATAGCTCGCCACCTGGCTCCCTTGCGTGTTTTTTTCCGCATTCAAAACCCCCCCTCTCCCCCTCCCTCCCTCTCTCCCTTCTCCATCCCCCCCTCCCCTCCCCCGCAGCTGTCGCCCGACCCACTGTTGTCTGTGCGCATGCGTTGGCACTCGAATGCTCCGGCGCCGCCGTCTTGCTGCTCGCAGGGCACGTCTTGGTTTTCAAATTCTATAGGTCCCTTCTCCCCACGCACACATCATGCAGCACGCCCTCTACCGCGCGCTTGGTGCTGATGCGTGTGTGTGTGTGTATGTGCCCGTCGAACTTCGTTGTTGTGTCGCTCCCCGCTGCACTCTGTCCTGGGTCGCCTAACCCTTTCTCTTTATAGCTCATTCATCCCTGTCCTTTGTTCGCGCGGCAGCCGCCCCTCGGCCCCCGCTCCTTCCCCCCCTCCCTGCCTCTCATCCTTTCCCTCTCTCTGTGTGTGCGTGTGCTCTTACCTCTCTTGGCTCGAACGGATCAACATCTCCTCCCCCTCCCTCCCCTGCCCTTTACCTTTCTGTGTTTTTTTTTGTGTGTGTGTGACTGCTTTGGTTGTTGCTGTCACTGTCGTTGTTGTCTTTTCTTCTCTCTCTCTCTCTGTGTGTGTATGTGTGTGCGTGTGGGCCCTTGAGTGAGTCCTTCACCGAAGCCTAGACGTGAGACGCCATCTTCACTTCCTTCTCCGTCTCCTTCCCCTCATGTTTCTCGTCCACTCGTGGTTGAGTTAAACCGGGCTACGCGCATGCATATCCAAGTGTACGTCTGCTGGTCTTTTTTTGTTGTGCCGTCTTTTGGAGCTGTGTGTGTGCGCAAGCACGCGCCGCGGTGTCCACGAGGCCTTCGCAGACAGCTCGCGTAAGCGGTGCCGTCGATGGATTCTCCTTCGCCGTGCTGCTTGACTGTACGTGAACCCTTGTACTCCTTCCCCACCCCCATCCCCACTCCGTGCACCTTTTTGTGCCGAAGCGTGGTGGGTGGGTGTGCACTCGCACTCGCACCCACACAACTTCACAACCACACAACCGCACACACACACACACACACACACAAAAACATGCCTTCTTCCTGGTGTCTTCCTCTTCATACATGTGCTTGTGTTTATGCGGTCAACATGTGCGTACGTCAGGCTTACCACCTCCCGGGTCTCTATCTTTTTTGTTGTTTATCCCTGCCCCCCCTCCTGTCTGTGTGGTTGTATGTGTGTCTGTGTGTGTGTTCGCGATGCTGTTGTAGCGCGCTTTCTTGTCTTGTCGTTGCTCCGCCTTCTGCTGTCGGCAGCCCCTTCTCCTCCCCCCCCCCCCCTCCGCTGTACCTTTTGTTCCACCTCCCCCTCCTCCTCCCCTTTCCCCTGCTCTCGTTGAGGGCCCCCAGCTCTGTCCGTCTCTCTGTCTCGCGATCGACGCGGCTTCACATCGACCGCTGATGCGCTTGTCGCAACGCAGGCATCGCCTCGAACTGTCTTGTGTGCGACATGTCTTGAATTTGTCTGCTTTCCAAGCCAAGCCGCACGCGCTCGTCCCGTTGCCTTCCCTCCCTTCCCGTCTCGGTCCTCTCTGCGTGGCGGTGTCTCCGCACAAGGGGCGACAACCCGGAGCTCGAGAAGGGCACCCCGGTAACGACAGGAGGGGGGAGGGGAAGGGGCGGGTGGCAAGAGAGCACCAAAGAAGATAGAAAGGGAATGCGACCCGTCGACCTGCGACGCATTACGCCGTGTAGCCCCCTCCCTCCTGCGAGCTCCGTCCTGCTCGACCCCACTCCCTCCACTCCCACCCCCACTCCCGATCGTCGTCTCTTCGGAACGCAGCTGCACAGAGCGAGAGAGAGGAGAAGACGACGATTCCGCATAAGAGAGGAAACCGCACAGAATAAAAGAAAACGGTGCAACAACACGGAGGCCAACGTCAACGCGTGCGGGGTGGAGACGGCGTCGTAGAGAAACGCTCAACAATGATCGTTGTCGACACGTCTCCGTGTGCATATGTGTGTGTGTGTGTGTTATGGTGGTGGTGGGGGGGGGGGTCTACGACACGAGGAACCACAGGCGGAGAGGACTCTGCTCTCTGCCCTCCCTCCCTCCCTCCCTTCCCTAGGCTCTGCAACCTCAACACACCGCCTCTCCCCCTCTCCCCCCCCTCTCCCCTTCCCCTCCATCTCCCCCTCCCACACAAACACTAACACATCCGTAACAATCCGTGCCATCACATGCCAGAGATACAGAGGGGGTACGCACACGCCTCCCCCCCTTCCCAGTCCTCGAGCCCATTTTCGGGTGTATATATACACACACACACACACACGCTACACATACGGCCATGTCTACTCTTTCCTATCAGCAGCAGTACCAGCAGATTCTCTCCGACCTCGCCGAGGTGCAGCGGGAGGACGTGTACGTCAGCAACCTCCGCGTGGCGGAGGACGCCAAGGCGCAGCAGGCATACCACGTGCAGTACTGGCTCTCCCTCTACGTCCGCTACGTACGGCTGGCCCGTCAGCTCACCATCGTCCATGACACGGAGCTGCAGCCCCAGCGCCGCGCGGATGTGCGCACGTTGCTGGACAGCTGCCTGGGCCGCCTGCTGGAAGCACGGCACCACATTGTGGAGCACTGCGGCGACTACGTGGCGCTCGACGACACGCTGGAGGAGATGAAGCTGTCCCCGGCGGAGCTGGAGCCGCCGCTGCCCACGTACCTGCTGGAGGACCGCCGCGAGACGATCTTCCAGGACCGCGCCTACGTACTCTCCCTCCAGCAGCACTACCGCGACACGGAGCCGGACGTGGCCCCCGTCGCCCTGGCGGCCGCGCAGGGTACGCCGCTCTTCACACAGGACCCCACCAAGTCGCTGCCCCCGCTGCCCACAGCGACGGACAAGGCACCCGCTATCTTGAGTGCGCCGCCGGACGCGAAGGCGGGGCCGATGCCGGTGGAGGAGGCGGTGCGCGTGCTCCAGCTCGCAGAGCGCGGGCGGCAGGCGCGGCAGCGGGCGCGGATCCAGCTTCGGCTCCAGCGCCAGCAGGCCTACGCCGTCGCCCACGGCTCGGAGCTGAGCTCGCTGACGGGCAAGGACCGGGCCGCCACGATTGTGCAGAAGGTCGCGCTCGCGTACCTGCAGCAGAAGCGTGCGCTGGCACGGCAACGGGGGGAGGAGGAGCTGCTCAACATGGCCAGTACCACAGCGATCCGCAGCAACGCTGCGAAGGTCGCGGCCGGGGTGCGGCACGACGACCGCAAGGCGCGGCAGCGCGTCAACCAGGCCGAGTTGCGGCAGAAGACGCTCGAGATGGAGCGGCAGCTGAAGAGCCAGGAGGGCCCCAAGACACTGGAGGTGATGCTGGACGAAGTGCTCATGCACATGGCCGTGGCCCGGCTCGACGGCAAGGCGAAGGACGGCGTCATCGACGTTCCCACGGCAGATGACGGCGGCACACTCGTGCTGCTCGGCCGCGGCACGCGCAAGGGCAGCGCCACAGGTGAGGCGGCCGCCGCGGCGGGGGCCAGCGCGGCGGGGGGCCGGGCGAGCATGTCCGGGACGGGAAAGAGCGGCCGGCCCTCATCGCGGGGGTCGATGGGGGACGCGAACACCACGATGAACACAACCGGCGGCCGGCGCGCCTCGAAGCGCGGGGGCGAGGGCGACGCCGCGGCGGCCGCCACCCCCGCCGTCCCGCCGAGCGCGTTTCTTGATCACGTGACGTCCATGACGGAGCGGCACCAGACGCTGTGGAAGGAGCAGTTCCAGCAGACCCGCATCGAGCGCGGCGAGCTCGACCAGCCCTACGACGAGGCGCTGCTGCGGCGTGAGCTGCTCGACGGCTCGCGTGGTGTCATGCACGACTTGCGCCAGTGCGTCGACCAGCTTGTGCAGATGGAGGTGGCGAACCTGAAGGAGCGCCTCGAGGCGGAGAGGAACGCCGGCAAGAAGAAGAAGGGTGGGCGCAAGGGCAAGAAGAACAAGGCACCCAAGAAGCCCAAGCTGCGCGATCCGACCAAAGGCGAGGACCTCGAGTCCTACCTCAACACAACCGTGTACGAGAACAAGCTGCAGCTGCCCCCTGCTGACGTGCGGCTCTCCTCCTTCATTGGCCCGGTGGGCGTGTCGGCTGGTCCGCTGGATCGGCTGCTGCGCACGCAGACCGTCGACAAGGAGGTGGAGAAGAAGTGGACGCGCGTGCTGCGGGGGTGGAACGAGGAGGTGGAGCAGCAGATCGGCATGTCCAAGGACAAGATGGAGGCCCTCTTCAATGCCTACGCCCAGCAGTCCTCGTGGCTGCGCGACCCGTCCGCCGCAGAGGTTCGCGCCGCGGCGGCCGACTACGCGGTGCTGCCGCTCGGCTCGCAGGTGGTGCACGACCTCGCCCCGCACCCGACCGGGCTCCTGCTGTACGGCGCCGCGGGCTCCGGCAAGACGCTGCTGTCGTACGCCATGGCCAACGAGAGCGGCTCCCGCTTCTTCAATCTGTCGCCCGGCAACTTCCTCACGACGAAGGGGATGGCGAGGATGGTGCAGATCGTCTTCTACACAGCCCGCATGAAGGGGCCGTCGATCATCTACATTGACCGCATCGAGAAAATCTTCGCCGGTAAGGGTGGTAAGGGTGGCAAAGGCAAGAAGGACGGCGAGCTCATGCGGGGCAAGAAGCTCAAGAAGGAAATCGTGAAGGGCATAGCGACTCTGCAGCCTACCGACCGCGTGCTGCTCGTGGCCACGTCGAGTGAGCCGTGGTGCATTGACGTGGCGGGGCTGTGCAAGTGCGTCCAGCGCGCCGTGCACCTCGCACCGCCAGACTTCGCCTCGCGCGAGGTGCTGCTCGATGCGTTCATCAAGGCGCGGCTGGCGGCGGCGCACGTGACGACGCTGACGGCGACGGCGGAGGCTGCCTTCACAGACGCCCTGCGCCACGTGGCGCTGCTCACGGACGGGTTCTCCGCCGGTCAGCTGCAGGACTGCGTCGCGCAGACGCTCACGTCGCACCGGCTGGAGCGGCTCGCCCACCACCCCATCACGGCCGACGACTTTGTGCAGGCCCTCGCCGTGACGACGGGGCTCAGCAAGGCGGAGCTGCAGCGCTTCCACGACTTTCAGGCGACCCTCCCCGTGACGATGCGCCGCGCCAACGCCGCTGAGGACTTCCAGCCAGCTGAGGAAGAGGCGAAGCGTCGCTGAGTGGGTGGAGAGGGAGAAGCGGGGTGAGGAGAGGGCCGCGAGGTCGCTCCGTGTCCTGTGCTGATGTGTGTGTGCGTGTGTGTGTGTGTGTGTGTGCTTGAGAGAATGATTTTTAAAAAAGCTTCATTTTCTTGGACGACAACGTGTGTGTATTGTGGTACCTGCTTGCGTATCGCTTGATCGATGTGCGTGCACATACGTGCGCGTCAGCTTATGTGTGTTTGTGTGTGCTTGTGTGGCGTGTAGCATGTACAGTAGCTTCCATCTTTTTTTTTTTTTCGTGCTTTGGTGCTTGCATGGGTTTCTGTTTCGACCTGGCGTTGCCTTTTCTCAGACACCTTGATGTGTACTACACCGACTCCGCACGCCACGACTTTGACTTTTGCGAATGGTGGAGATGAGAATAAGCGGAACGGCTCACGCTTCTGCCGTAGGAGCACGCCGACAAGGCTGCGGCGTGTCTCTGGTTGTCGCCCTTGTGTCTGACACAGGCTGTCATTCGCCGCCCCCCTCCCCTTCTCGTATGCACAGGGGAGGGGTGTGGTGATGGGTCTGCGTGTGTGTTTGGTGCTTGATGGGTGGCCCATGCAAGCCATCTCCAATGGTGCGAGGCTTTCCTTGAGAGACACACAGGGCCTTCCCTGTTCTCCGGGCGTGCACGACGGCGTGCGAAGGCACAAAGCTCAAAGTTCCACGACCAAACATCTCCCCCTCCCTCCTCTCCGGTTGCCCTGAGCCTTCACCCGAAGCAACACAGGTAGGCCTCACACGTGAGCCGTCTCTTGCACGACCAGTGACGTCATCAGCTCCTCCTCCTCCTCCCATACATCCATCCTTCACCACCACCACCACCACCATGCCAGCCGCGGCCCCGCGTCAGTCGTGGCGTGGGTCGCTGGGGCGCCTGCGCCTCGCGGGGTGCCCCCGGCTCGAGCCGGTCGACACCACCACCGACATGCCGCGCAACGCCGTCATCGTGCTCGACCACACGGCCATCAGCGAAGTGGTCGCCTCGACGATGGAGGCGTTGACCGGGGCAGGCTTCAACAATCGAATGGTCGTGCCGGAGCTCGCACTGGACTTCTTCGACACAGACGACAAGCTGAGCGTGCAGGCCGTGAGGGCGGAGGACGGTGGCTCGCCCACGGCGGCCGCCTCCGCCGCCGCACCCGACTCCGCGCTCCGGCGGAAGTCCCTCATCCACTGCAACAAGCTGCGGCAGAAGAAGAACGTGCTGCTGGACCGCGGCACGTACCGCGTGGCGGTCCAGCGGGTTGACCAGTACGACGCGGACGTGATGGAGGAGCTGGGCATTGACCCGAAGGCGTACGACACGCGACTGTACGTCCTGTGTGCCCTGTACTTCCGCAAGATGCTGAAGCGGGCCACGATCATTGCCTCGAGCGACCCTGTCGTGGTGGAGCTCGCCACGCAGTACGACATGCCCACCTGCGCGCCGGCCGACATTGTGAAGTGTGGGCAACTCCTCTCCACGACGCCGCAGAGGCTCCGATGAAGGCTCCACCACCGTCTGCGTAGCCCGCGCACCGGAAGCTCCTTGGCGCGGGCCCTGAACCCCGCCAACAAGAAGAATGAAGTGTTCAAAGGCGGCCACTGGCCGTGGGCGGAAGAGCCGCGACTGGAGGGGGAGAGGGGCGTAGCCGGGGCCGTCGACCTGAATCAGCGCCGGCCTTGCATTGAGCGATGATGGTGGTTTTGGTATACGGACGCTTGTCTATGTGTGTGTGTGTGTGTCTGTGTAGCTGTGAATGCCTGCTTGGCCCACACTCACGCCGACTCCAGCGTTGACACAGAACAGAAAAGTTTTTTTTTGAAAAAAAAGATAAAGAGAAGAGTCGTGCGTTTCTGTGAGCCTTCCCCCAGCCAGCAGAAGGCTGAGTTTGCGTCCCGCATGTGCACACCGTCTATGTGTGCTACACCGATGCCCCACCACCCAACCTTCAACCCCCCAACTTTCAACCCCACCCACCCCCAAGCTTCTCCATCGTCACAAATCCCCACGGCATATCTCCTCACGCCCCCCCCCCCCTCTCTCCCAATATTCTCTTCGCTCTGGTGACGTCTGTACACGCGCGTGCAGTTGCGACGCAACTCAGGCTGTGGCGGCGCTGTCGGAACTTCTTCCCCCTCGGTGTCGCTGCGTGCAGCGCCCGACATTCTATCACGTCGAGCCTCGTCCAGTTTCATTTGATCACCATCACCACCGTCTTCCACCAGAGCCGGTCTCCGCTTCCCACCCCCCCTCCTTCTCCATCTCCCCTCCCCCCGTGCTTTGATCGGTGCCTCGGCACGAAGACGGCCGGGCCCGCACCACGCACGGTGGACGGCGAGGCGTTGCCTCGGCTCGTGTGTGTGTGTCGGTTTCCCCTTGTGCCGTGCGTACGACACCGACGTGGTGCCTGCATGCACAGGTAACCAACAAACATAAAACAGCAACAAAAAAAAAGTCTGCAATCGGTGGGAGTTGCTGTGGGACCCCATCAGTGCCTTCGTCCCTGCCCATTGTCTTTTTCCCTCTTTACGTGTGAAGCCGCAGCTGCGCTGTGCAGGACGGCCCTCAGAGAGACCGGCACAGGGAGGAAGAAGTCCCCCATCGAAGGACGTCATCCCTGATCCCTCCAACGGCGTGCAACAGGAAGTCTCTTTTTATCTTGCGTGTGTGTGTGTATGTACAGTCTGGTTTTTGTGTCAGCCGCCTCGCCGACCATCTCTCGGGGACGTTGACTGCCTCGTGCACACGCGCCTTCCCCCCCCCCCACCCCCCTTCTCCCTCTCTCCCGCACTCCCGCTTCACCTTCACCTTTACCTCTGCCCCCCTCCCCGACGACTCCTGGTGTAAAGGCTCGCTTTTTTTTTCTTTTTCTCCCCCTTCCTCCCCATCATCATTCATCTCGCCAGCTCCGCGCAACTGTCTGTTGTCCTCCCTTCCCCTTCCCCCCCCACGCGTCTCAGACGAGGCCCTCGTGCGCCTGGACGTCGTTGGCGGTCTTTGTTTCCTCCCTCCCTCTTCTTCTCCTTCTCTTTGCGTGTCCCGTGCCCTCCCCCCCCCGCCGCGTTGGGCCTCTCTCCGCCCATCCTTTCATCTTCTTCTCCTCGCTCTGTGTCTCCGCAGCTGACACGTCCTTTCCGCGTCCGATAATAGTTTTGAAGTGCATTTTTCGTCCGTGTGTGTGTGTTGTGTGTTGTGCTCAACCTTCCACTTCGACGGCTGCGTGCATACAGACACACACGCACACACACACACACACACACACGCCTACAGACCTACACACATCTGCTGTGACACTGGTGTACACGGGGCCGATACATAGCACCCTCCCCTCCCCCTCCCCCTCCCCCCTCAGTCACAATGCCGAACACGACATTGGAGCGTCCAGCCCTGCGGACGCTCTCGCCGACGCGGGCCGCGCGCCACCCCGACCACTTCCCTCGGGGCAACTCTCCGTTCTCCTCCCCCGTGCTGTACAGACACCATGATCCCTTCAAGGACTCAGGCACCGGCAGTCACTCCGCGTTCGGAAACGGCAGCGTCCCGGCTGCGTCGCCGGCAGCCCTTGGTAGCTCCGCACGGGCACGCTCCGCCTCATCACCGGCGTGCGAGAGGGCAGACGGGCGGCGCTCCGCCATTGCAGCTGTCGAGCCGTTGTTGGACTCACCCGAGGCGCTCTCCCCAAGCACCCCGAGTCTGCGCCTGTCGCCGCACAACACGGCAGGCGGCCTCAGACGGCACCTGTCCGGTCTCGCACCTCCCTCTCCGACCATCGCCGCCGACAGCGCGGAGCGTGCCGCGGAGAGCACGACAGAGGCCCCTAGCGCGCCGGGGCCAACGCCCCCCCTCTCACCGCGCGCCCCGCGCCGACCACCGGCGACGCGGCCGCGGTGTGCCATTGCCGTCTGCGATCCCTTCCAGGAGTTCCCACCCGCCATCCCGCAGCGGCTGCAGCGCTCACGCACCGCCTCCTCCACAACATCGCCCTTCGCTCCCACCACCCCACAGCTGTCAGGGTTGGCGGCCGCCGCCACGACACCCCGCCGAGTTGTACGGCGGAGCAGCCAGCGGTCCAGCTCACTGCGCGCTTCAGTGGACCGCGTCTCGGCGCATCTGCCGTCGAGCCAGAGCTTCTCGTCGGCCGCGGCGGCCGTGCGCGGGGGCAGCAGCCTCCAAAACTCGCCTGAGAGCCGGGACGAGGAGGCGCTGACACGACGGAAGCCGCACTTCTTCCGCACGGCCCCGCATACAGGCGAGTTTGTGCCACTCATCGAATGGCTGCTGCAGCGCGGGGAGTGTGGCGCTCTAGGCGGGGTGACCACCACCGCAGCGGTAGCAGCGCCATCTCCGTCCCCTGCGCTTGCGAAGGAGATGGTACACGCCAGCGGTGGGGGCAGCGTGGAGGTGTCGCAGGCGACCTTCTTCAACGAGGACTACATCGCAAAGCTCTGCGCGGCTGCCACCCGGTGTCTGGCGAAGGAGCCGTCGCTGCTGGAGCTGGAGGTGCTGGCGCATGACACGCTCGTCGTTGTGGGCGACATCCATGGCCAGTTCCAGGACCTCTACACGAGCGTGCTGTGCCAGCAGTACGACCGCCGCCGCTGCAACCCCGACAGCCGTGACCGGCGCTTCCTTTTCATGGGCGACTACGTGGACCGCGGCCCGCACAGCCTGGAGGTGGTGCTGCTGCTGCTGGCGCTGAAGGTGGAGTACCCGACGCTGGTGTACCTGACGCGCGGCAACCACGAGGAGGAGAAGACGTCGCGCGTGTACGGCTTCCTGACGGAGGCGACGTCGTCGCTCGGCGCGGAGGCCGGGACGGCGGTGTGGAGCGCCGTGAACAAGGTCTTCCTTGACCTGCCGCTGGCCGCGATTGTGCAGACGCCGTACATGCGCTTCTTCGTGACCCACGGTGGCCTCTCGCCGGGATTCGAGAAGGTGGAGGAGATCATGACGGTCGAGCGACGCAACTACAGCTGCGGCAACGTCACGGCCGCGCAGGACGACATGATCACCGGTCTGCTATGGTCCGACCCGACCTGCGACGTAGCGACGTACAAGCGCAACCCGCGCGGGTGCGGCTTTTTGTTTGGCCCGTCGGCGTCGTACAGCTTCTGTGCCGACAACAACTTCGACTTCATCTGCCGCGCCCATCAGGTGGCAATGGAGGGGTACGTGTGGACGCACAACGACCGCGTCGTGACGGTGTTCTCGGCCCCGAACTACTGCGGCGTGAATGGGAACAAAGGCGCCGTCCTCGTGGTGAAGGGGCGCGCGAGGCTGCCGATCCTCAAGCAGTACACCAGCGTTGAGGATGACGAGCCGGCCCCGCAGCCGAGGGCTGACTTTGTGTACTCAGCGATGTTCGCGTAGCGTGTTGCCGTGAGCTTCCTCAGGGACTCGAAGAGGTGACGTGTCGCAGCCTCTCGTCCTCCGCTTTTTTTTTTTCGTGTGTGTCTTGTTGCTGTTGTGTGAAGCGTGCCTTGTCTCGCACTCACACTGGACGACAGCAGGCCGATTGGCCCATGCTCCGCCCACACGCCATCTAGGCGGCGCCCCATCAATTCAGGTGGAGAACAAGGAACACAGCCATGCATGGCGGGGAATCTTGTTGATTTCAGACTTGTGGTGTCGATGTGCGACACTGCCTCTTTTGTGTGCTCATTTTTGTTGTGGTTGTTGTTGCTGCTTTAGCTTGCCTTGCCGGTGCGTTGCGGTGCCGCTACGCGGCGCTTGACACACACTCAAACACGCACACACACACACACACACAGACACATGGACACATGGACACACGGACACAGTGCGCGCCAATGCTGTCTTTGGTGGCGCCACGTACCACTACGGCGCCCGTCGCACTTTGAGACTTTCGTGTTTCGCTGTTGCTCTTTCCGTTTCAGCTTCAGGCGGCGTGTGCGCAAGCTCGTCACGGTAAGTGATACGTCCTGGTCTCTGTATTTCTTTGTGTGTGTGTGTGTGTTTGGGTTGGTGTGCATATCCCCATCCTTGATCTTCACTTGTGCTTCGTTACGTCGGGGATCCCGAAGGCGCAGGCGCCGACTCTGCTCTCCGTGTCCTGGTGACGCACCCTCCCCTCAGCGTTTTTTTTTTTCCTGTTTCTCTCTGAACGCTGCGGCCGTGCGGGGTGGACATGGCTTCATTTGTTTTTTTTTTACTCTCCTCTCTTGCTTGCGGCTGCGCTCACATACGCGCAGTGTTGACCCAATCCTCGGCTTGAGCTGGCAATGTGTTTGCGAGTGCTCTTTATGTTTCGCTTTTTTTTCCATTTTCTTTTTTTTCTCTCTCCCAAAGCTGCGCTCGGAGCTCAAAGGGAGGGACGCACGACACTGTGCCTTCGCAGTTTTCCTACGGCGATCGCCTCCGCAAGCCGCGAGCGCCACCCCCCCTCCCCCCTCCCCCGCGGTCATGGCACGCTTCTCGTCAAAGCGCCTCTGTGTTACCTTGTCCTCTTCATTTGCACTCCAGTGCGGCGTACGACACGTCCATTGTGCTGATCAGTGTTTCCCCTTTTTTTCTGCTTGCTTCCTAGTGTATCATCACCAACACCTCTCCCCTCTCCCCTCTCCCCTCTCCCCTCTCCCCCCCCCCCCCCACCACACACACCCCACACTGAGGGCAAAGCTCTTCTCGTTCTCTTTCTTCTTCTGTTCTGTCACTGTGCCTCAACTCACATCGGTCAGCGCGTTGCCGGCGGTCTGTCTGACGTCCGCTCTCCCCTCCACAGCCCGGATTACGGCGCTCTCACAACACTCCAGCCCCCCCCCCCCCACCTCCCACCTCCCGAACAACTCTCCCTGCTCTGGGCAGACGCCACCCCTCCCCCCCCCTCCCCTCTGCCACGGCCTGTAACCAGCCCGGTGCTCCAGCCGTACTCTCCTAAAGAATGGGCTAGTGCACGTTGTAGTTGGACGGCGTGTGTGGAGCCGCCCCGCCCCTCCCCCCGCTGGTACGGAGGGCACGCGTTCCGCACGCCTCCAACGCCATTTCTTCAGCTCTGCACGCCACCCTCCCCACCCCCGCCCACTCCTCCACGCCTTCTCCCCACCACTCCTCCACGCCTCCTCCCCGCCGCATCCTCCATCCGGCACCACGACCAACGCACACACACACGCACACGGCACAGTATTGGAGTCGCCTCGCGTCAAAAAGCTGGACGCGCACAAGGCTCTCCACTTTTGCACCATCGCAACAGCAGAGCGAGGCGTGTGTGCGCCCGTCACTGCCAAGGAAAGGAAGGGGGGGACGACAGCGAGCAGCCACCCCCTCTGCCGCCCTCTCCCCTCCCCACCCCACCCCACCCTCTCATCTCATCTCAGAGACATTTATTTTCCCCCCAAACAAAAGTTTAAATATTGAGGCGGACGGCGCGTGGGGTTCGATCTTGCGTTGAGGTCGGTGCACAGAGGCACACCAGCATGAGGACACGGCAAGGACTGCTCTGACACCTTCCCCAGTGGGCCCGTGACCTCGTCTCCCCCCTCCTCACCGTCCTTCACCTTACCACACCTTGGACCGGAGGAGAGCGGCGAGGCACTTCAGGGGAAACGGCGGACGCCCAAGACGCCCCCTTTTCACTCCCCCCCCTCCTCCCCCCAATCCCCATTCCAAGAGACACCTTTGACACACGGGTACCAGAACCCGGCGGCGTCATTCTTGCACACAATGCTCGACAACGCAACGGGCGCCAACGGCGGGGCGGCGCGGAAGCAGGGCGGCTTCAAGTTTGCCCGTAAGACAACGTCGCCGTCGTCCAACGGGTCATCTCGTCACGGCTTCGAGTACCTCAAAAACGCGAACGGTACGGCATCCGAGTATAGTGACTCAGCATCGATCTTCGGTGCCCAATCCCCCACCCTCGTCAAAGGCCAGCGGCCGGAGGAGCAGCCACGAGCCGGGCAGGTATTGGAGGCGCTCCGCACCAACAACGACAGCATCGCCTCCCACTCCTACTCCCACGGCTACTTCGAAGACGTGGCGGAGCTGAAGCGGGGGGCCCGGCACCAACGGCTGACGGCATCGGGCACGCCTGGGTTGGGCGTACAAAGAGAGGAGCCAGAGACGCAGCCGCACCGCATTGAGCTGGATTCCCTACGCCAGTCGATGCTCAGATCTTCGCGCGCTTCCAAGTCGTGTGCAGCGGAGCAGACGTCGGAGGCCAGCGCCAGCGCGGGGCCATCATCGCACCTCTCCACCAACACAGCCACACCGCCAGCGTCAGGGGCGGAGTCGCAACTCTCACGTTTGGAAGAAGTGGTCCAGGGCCGCGCTGGTGCTAAGGGGGCCATCTTGACAAAGTACGTGGAGTTCTCCCGGAACAACAGGGCATCGGATCACACCACGGCGTCTCCATCGCCCCCTCCGACGGTACCGCCCGCTCGGGAGCAGAGCAGCAACAGCAGAAGCAGCGGCGTGCCACGGTACGACCTTCTCGCCAAGCCGAGCCTGCTGCCACCACGTGCGGTGGACGGGTCCCCGCTCCTAGGGACGGAGGGCTCCGTGCAAAACTGCGCCCCTTTCATACGGCAGCCGCAGCCGCAGCCGCCACCATCGAACTATGCAGCGAGGAGCGCAGGCGCCGGCCGCAGGCAGGACGGGCGCGGCAACTCCGCGAAGAAGTCCACCGCCAAGAGAGAAAAGACCAAGCCTTCCTCGAAGGTGAGGCACACCCGAGCCCCCCGCAACGCTGCCACGCTGAACGGTCCGCAAACGAACGCGTACGGACCCCTTGAGGCCTCGCTTGAGCGACGACTGTGCCAACCAGCGGCCCCGCGTCCGGTGGGAGAGGCGGCGCCGACGGCGGGCGGCGCGACGATGTGTCGACCGTGTCGCGCAGACCCCGATGTGACGCCGCCGCAGCGTATTCCTGAGCTCCCCACGCAGTACCCCGAAAGCCTCGCCCCACGTCAGCGGACGGCGCAAGGCGCGCCACCCAACCCCTCGTTCTCGAAACGCGTCCTCACATGCTTGCAGACCCTGTCGGGCACCGTAGGAACAGTTGCTGGTGCTGAGGACATAACCAACAACAGCAGCCGAAGTGACGGCAGCGTCACCCAAACCGATGAGGAGCAGGTGCAGACGATGACGGCGGGGTCGCCTCTGTACTCATACCCCTCCACCAAGACACCCGCCACACCGGCCGACCCGAGCGCCGCCTCCCGCGCAAACGGCGGCGTCGCAGCGCAGCGCAAAAGCAGCGTGCTGCGGAGCGGCATGGAGTGTCTTGTCTTTGACACCTGCTCGTTGCTCGAGTCTGAGCCAGGTGTGATGAACCTCGTGCTGGAGCGCTACTGCATTGGTATCCCCTTCACGGTGCTGGATGAGCTGGACCGCATGCATAAGGAGCGCGCCAACACGGCAAAGAACGACGCAGCGCTGGCTGCGGCGGTCAACCGGCTCCAAACCGGGCACGACCGCGACTGGCGTCGCCGCCGCGCCCACGAGCTGCGCAACTGGATTGCTGGGAGCCTGAATGCAGAGAAGTCCCACCTCCTCGTGCAGACCCGCTCCGACGTGGTGGAGGAGTACGAACGGCGCGCCTCGATGAACGATGATCACATTCTTGGCTACGCCGTGTACCTGCACCGCCACCTAGGCGCCTCCGTCCACTTTGTCACCGAGGACAAGTTTCTGCGCATCAAGGCGAAGTCGGAGCTTGGCAAAGTGTACGCCTACGCTGACGTGCGACGCCTCGTGGGGATGCCACCTATCCCAGCGGTTCCCCCGACGACGGCTCAGGCCACCGCACCAGCGGCTGTCAACGGCAAAGGAAGGCAAAAAAAGTAAGGGCCATTCAGATGGGCTGCCGCAGGGGGTGTGACGGGTGGCCGAGGTGTGCAACAAAGGAATGAGGAGGGCGTGGTGCGCGGCAGAGCACACACACACACACACACACACAACCTGTGTCTTACGACTGCGCTGTGATCTGATGTAGTTTCAGCTTGTGAACCGCTAGCGTGTGGGGCCAGCATCACTGGCTCTCTTCACTTGTTGGAGTCCCGTATGCTCCAAATGCTGATGGACGGGCGGTTTTCTGTGCTGTCTTGGTGCGGCGACTCTGCTGACCCCCGCAAGGCAGGCCTTCTTGTCACCCCCCCCCCCCCCCCCCCCCACCCCCAACATTCCTCTCGCTCTCCACCAGCACCTGGAAAGACATGCGACAAAAAGCGCATGTCAGGGCTCTCTTTAATCTGAAAGGGGAGTCCGTGTCGATGCTTCCGCGGGGGGAGGGGGAAGGGGGGAGAGGGGCTGGGGTGTTCAGACGTAGTGCCGCTGCGGTGCTGGCCGTGCTGCGTGGACGCTTCGTCTTCGAAGACGCAGCTACGCTGGGCTGACTTGTGCACTGTGCTGGGCGTGCTGCACCCGGATGGGTAGGGGGTGGGGGAGGGAGGGGGGGGGGGGCAGGGCGTGGTGCGTTTCATGGCGTCCAGCCTCTTGTTTTCCCTGGCCCACGTATCTTCCAGCGCGGCGCTACCCTGCGGGATAATCTCACCATACATCGTGTCCGCACGAGTGGGCCAACGGTGGTTGCGGCGCTTTCCGTGTCTCGACGCCCATGACACGCGCCTCCTCGCCATGGGACACGGGACCGTGGCTCCTTTCTTTGTCGGCTTTGAGGTTGTTGTTTTTTCTTTTGGAAACACTGTGTGGTGCTGCGGCGAGCGCGTCGCGGTTGAGGAGCACTTGTTGGCACGAGGCCCAGGTGCGGCGCAGCCTCTCTCGCATCTCCCCCCGTCCGACGGAAGCGTTGTGCCCACGAGACGGCAGAGAGCGACGCCGTGCGCCGTCCCTCGTGACGGCAGGCGGAATGCAGTGGCTACGTGGGCTGAAGCTGCGCCTCGCAGTGTCCCCTCCTGGTGTGCGCTTCTACTCGTCGCTGCTGGCGCCAGTGCGTGCGTTGTGCCCCTTGCTGAAGGACGGTGCAAGCGCATTAGCTTGGAGGGGAGGGGAGGGGGTGGGGGTAGAGCGACACGGTCTCCGTGTGATTTGTGCAGCTCCCTCTTGTCGCTTATGGACACAGGTTTTTTTGTGTCTCACAGACGTGACCAGCGGACTTTCTTCTCTCCCTCCGGTCCTGTGGAAGCCGCGCGCGCATTCCGTCTGATGCGCTTCATGCTCCTTTTTTATTTTTTTCATCTCAGCAGCTCTCAAGCCTCCGCCTCTCCTCCGCCGCGTGGAAGAGGCACACACACGCACACGGGCACATGCGGAGTAGAGTGTGTGTGTGTGTGTGTGTGTGTCACCGTGATGTTCGAGTACCACCTTCGCGCCATCCCCTCTCTCTCCCCCCCTCCTCCTCACCAGGGTGTATCAACGAGGTGATGCTACGGCGAACCGCGCTGCGCCATCAGACTAGATCACGTCAGAGCACAGGGAACACAAAGCTCAGTCATACCTTTGTTTTTCGTTGTTGTTTGTTGTTGCTCCCGCTGCACCCAACATCGCCATCCTCCCCCCTTCCCCCCCCCGCAAGGTGAAGGAGCGGTGTGTGTTACACAGGCGTCGCCATGACTGCCACATGCACGTAGACGCACAGAGAGAGAAAGAAGAGGATCCGTACACAAGTGTGGAGGCGTGCGGGACAGTGCTACACTTCGATCGGCGTTTTCATCTTGATTTGCGTATGTGTGTGTATGTGTGTATCTGTATGTGTGTGTGTGCGCCTATATATCTGCGTGTGTGTGTTTAACATTCAAGAGTGGAAAACAAAAAAGATGAACGGAGAAGAGACAAAGCGAAGAGGCCAAAGCGCACGCCATCGTGCTCACGCACACCCACTGAAACACCCCCACGTGATGTGGAGGACCTTCTTTAGACGGCGTTGTCCGGCTGTGTGTGTGTGTGTGTGTGTAGGTCCACGCCATGCCCACTACCTGCTCGACGCCCCCCTCCCCCCGTCCACCGCAACGGCGGCTGAACAACGCCCTGCACGGTCATGGAGGCGGCATGCTCACAGACCCCCGGGGCTGTCGTGCAAGCCTGGTGCCGACCACAAAACTGCGGGCTTCCTCACGTGCCTGCGCTCCTCCGGCCTTGCATCAGCGCTGTCTGGTCTCTGTTCTCTTTCTACCTTGCCACTGCCCCCCCCCCCTCTCGCCCTTCTCCCCCTCTTGAAGGTGCCTGACGCTTGCCACGGCGTGGCAGTCTTAAGGACGAGAAACTCATTAGAAAATAGAAGGACAGCAGAGGCGGTGCGTGCCGGCCTCCTCCCCCCTCCCCCTATCCGCGGTCTTTGTGGACGCCGCTGGGTCTTAAAGGCTGCAGCATCCCTGCGACGCTCGGGCGAGTGTCTCTGCAGCAGCAACAGCACAACACCGTGGAACGGTCGCGACCACCATAGCCGTACTGGCATTTCGCCGCCCACGGAGACTGGCGTCATAGACGGAGCAGCTCTTGAAGGAAGAGATACGGAGCCACGGAGAGAGGAGAAGAAGAAGAAATCAAACTATTGAGCTGCACTGTCCCCTCGCGTGCAGGGTGTGAGAGGAAGGGACGAACACGTGATGCGCCTCTCCGGCCTGCCCATCATCATTGATGAGTTCCCCGCCTCGGCAGGTGGGAGCGGACGGCGACTCGGCAACAGGGGCGTGAGGGCAGCAGTCGCTGTCACAGACATCTTCGTGTTGACGCACTTCCACACGGATCACATGAAAGGGTTGAGCTCTACGTGGGCGGGCGGCATCATCGTCACATCAACGGTGACGCGCCATCTCCTCCTCAGCAAGTTCGATGGACTGCGCGGGCGTGTCGTTGGGCTGCCGTACTGGTGCCGCACCCCGCTCCTCTCCTCGAGCACGGCCGACCCTGCCACCTCGGCGGTGGTGCACGTGACGCTGTTGCCAGCCTTCCACATCCCAGGCAGTGCCATGGTGTACCTCGAAGCCCCCTCTGGTGTCACGTACCTGCACACCGGCGACTTCAAGTACGCCGCAGAGGGGGCGGCCGCACCGTTGTCACCGCTGCGCATCTTCTTTCGCAGCCACCGTGTTGATCACCTCTACCTCGATGACACGTGGCTGCACCTCGGGCATGCAGAGGTGACGATGCCGTGGTCACCCAACGGTGATGCCGCTCTGCATGGTGGCACCCTCGGAACGAGGGAGCCCTCGGGGCCCCAGCTCAGATCAGGGGTGGTGGGCAGTGGGATCCGCGTGCTGAGCAAGCTGCTGGATGCGGACCAGGTTGAGGAGGCGATCGAGGCGATTGGGCGACGCATGGACCATCAACGCCACCTGCACGCGCAATGGCTGTGCCAGGAGCACGAACGTCAGGACGCCACTGCAGCCCAACCAACAGACGCGCGACCCGCTCGTCAGCCCTTCGTGGTGCGCGTGTACTTGCACAACCAGTTCGGAAAGGAGATGCTGGTGCAGCAGCTAGCGATGCGGCTGCGCACCCGTGCGATGATCGACGATGCCCGCTACACCCGCCTACTGGCCGTGGTGGAGACGCTCGAGGAGGAGCGGGAGGACCTCGCAGCCTTCGACGGTGCTGCCGCGCCTGCAGCGTCGGCACTCTCAGCTGCGGAGCAGGCCTGGCGCGCCGCCGGTGGCGAGGCCGCGCAGTACCCGTACAATCTTAACTGCTTCGTGTCCTTCTCACAGGCACACCAACTGCAGGCACCTCAACAGCGACGACAACAGCAGCAGCAGCAGCCGGCGCTCATTGAAGTAGTGAGCAGCCGTGCCGCGATTGCACCGGCAGCGCTGGAGGAGGCCGCCGCCGCGCGGAGTGGCACACCGCACTACGGTGTTGTCATCTCGGGTTGGGCCAGGCTGCAGTCGCAGACGCAGACGCGCGGCGCGGCGGCCAGCGGGCAGGTGTGGCACATCCCCACAACCCTGCACAGCACCCCGCAAGAGGTGATCGACCTTGTCGCCCTCCTCCGCCCGCTCTCCGCCACACCGCTGCACTACCGGCCCAGCCGCGGCGCCGTCGTGTTGCAGCGCCTCGGGCCGTACCTTCGCACGCCCTTCGTGAACCGCCACGACATGGCGGGTGCCGCGGCACTTCTAGCTCCGGCTGGTGTGGGCGGCAAGGTGGCGTGGCTGCCGTCTCTGCCCGTCTCGCTGCTCCTTGCCCAAGGCGTCGGCGGTGCCAATGCCGCGACAAGCGGGTGCGGCGCTTGTGGCAGCCCCTTCTCTGCGGACGGCCTCGGCGCTCTGGAGCAGCGGCCGCAGCGTGGCTACCGCATCCGCGTGCCCGCACAAGAGGGAGGCTCGGCCCCGTACTTCTCTGCGCCGAGCGACGGTGGCGGCGGCGGCGTTGCACAAACTTCCAGCACGCCTGCAGACGTGGTGCACGACAGTCCTGGCGCGGTGCCGAAGCTGCTGCCAGCGTGGCAGCTGCGGGAGGTATCACCGTGGTGCCTCAACATGCTGCCAGGCAAGCGCGCCAGGAGTGACGCTGCGCCACGCGCTGGAACGGGCAGGGAAGCCGGTGTTGCGGCTGCGGCGGCCAACGCCAGCGTGATGTCGGCGTCCTCGTCGCAGGAGAAGTACAGCGTCACGGGGACGCGGGCAACCCCGAGTCGAGCTACCTTGATCGGCTCCTCCTTGTCCGACCTCGCTGATGGGCTGCTGGCGTGAGACGCCGCACAGACACAACAGAGGGTGGGTGCGCAGCATCCGCATCTTCCGTCAACGTCTTTTCTTTTTCTTCTTTCGTTGTTTGGCTAGAGATTCCCCCCCTCCCCCAACTGCTGTTGGTGAGTCCCTTTGGGTGTGTGTCGTGGTGCAAGGGAGGACACACAAACACACACACACGTGTCGTGGAGGAAAAGAAAGAGACCGAGCAAACAAAACAAACAAAAAGAGAATCGACGCAACGCTGCGTGGCGATGCCCAACCTGGTGCACACGCCCACAACGCAGTCTGCGGTGCCCTGTGGGTTGACTCGAGCGTCTAGGCTCTCGTGTGCGTGTTCTTCCCATGCGCCTCTCAGCTTACGACTTCTTCTCGCTGCTGTACTCGGAGCCACCCTACACCGTGTGCACTACAGCACCCCACAGCAGACTCAAAGGAATCACACGAGACACCACAACTCCAACCCCCCCCCCCCCCACACACACACCACCAGCCTTCAGCGCCTGAACTTTAGTTGTGCAGCCATGTCCAAGACCGACGAGAACGGCAATGAGTTGATGGAGATTGAGGAGGTGGCCGTCTCCGACGGTGGAGCAGCCCGCTTTGCTGCTGTCGAGGTCAAGAGCGGCGAGGAGCGCTTCAACGTCGTCTGGCAGGACACAGGTAAACTCCTGCGCTTCGACGAGGGCGAGAACCAGTGGAAGGAGCGCGGGCAGGGCACGGCGAAGGTGCTGCAGCGCAAAGACAACGCGTCGAAGTTCATGTTCGTGTTCCGCCGCGAAGGCATCGGCAAGCTGGCCGCCCAGCACTACCTTGTGAAGGGCATGAGGGTGACGAAGCACGCACAGGGCGAGAAGGCCATTGTGTGGTCTGCCTTCAAGGACTTCACGGACGATGAGGAGGGCTTCCCAGAGAACTTTGTGCTTCGGTTCTCCTCAAAGGAGTCGGCGGACAAGGCCGTGGCGGAGATGAAGGCTGCCATCAGCAAATCAAGCGTGTAGAGCCGCCCCCCCCCCCGCGCCTCCTTCCCAAAGTGCGACACTCATCGAAGTACGCGCGCGCGTTGCGCATCGTTGATGAGAAGGGAGAACAACCAACAACCAACAAACAAAAGAAAAGAGGAAGAAGGTGTGGGTAGAGATGCGTGTGTTCTCTGACGCCGCACCCCCTCCCCCCCCCGGCAGTGTTGTCCTCCTCTTCCTCCTTCCCCTTCGCGGTTGTAGTTGTCTTTCCCCCCTGTCCCCCCGCCTCTCCTCCCTCCTCCCTCCTCCCCCCTCCCCCCCCCTCAACGCAGACATCCCAACTCCGATCTTGGAGCTCTCCCTCTCACTGAGACATGAGTCTCTCTCTCTCGCTCCCTCTGTCTCTCTATGTGTCTTTGTGTGTGCGACCGTACGGTGTAAGTAAGAAGAAAAGCGAAACAGCAGCAACGGCATACACACATACATCAACATCATCATGTTTGAAGCAGACGACGGAGGGAACGTTGCCCCCCCCCCCCTTCCCCAGAGGAAAGTCTCGCAAGGGACCAGTGTCTTCTCGTCACTCTCACGATGCACCGTGAAGGGGGGGGGGGTTTGCGTTTGTCCCCCCCCCTCCCCTTTGTCGACCCGCCGCCGTTTGACGCACATCCTGCGTGCGTCGAGCTCCTGGCCAGGCTCTCCCCGCCCTCTCTCTCGTGCCGTCGTTGCGGGTTGTAGGGGATGGCCGTCCACGACCTCTCAAAGCACCTGCCCCCCCCCCCCCTTGCTCACTGAATCTCGTTTGGCACTCCACCCTCCCCCTCCGCTCCGCTCCCTCTTCCCCTCATCGCTTTGCTGCGTCTCCGCGTGCGCTGTCGTCCGTGAATCCTCTCGACGTTCCTGTCTCCTCACACAGGCGAAGTCTCCCTCTCCCCCTCCCCACCCCACACGGAAACGGTCACACAGACACCAGCCAGCACGGCTCCCTGCCCTCTCCATCCACCCTCCTCCCCCACCTCTCTCTCTGTGTCTGTCTGTGTATTGTGCTGCTTGCCACGTGCACGCCCCCCCCCCCCCTCCACCATTACCGCGGCGTGGATAGGCACCGCACACGTGGCGGGCAACGCAATAGACACACACGACACACGACATACATTTATGTCGTGTTACTCTCCTCCCCCTTTTTCTTGTTTTCTTTTTCAAATACATTTTTTTATTCTCTGTGTTGTTTTGCCTTTTCTTTCCCCCCCCCCCCCTTTGCTCGAAAAGGAATTCGGTGAAGGGGGGGTGGACATCAGCGAACTTGCTCTAGTGCTGCCTCCTGGTTTGATGTTGTTCTCTCATTCATTCGCACGCGGCAACGACGCCACGCACATGTGTACCGTGCGTGTACTCCCGTCCGCATGACACCGATAACTCCGTCACTTGACCGACCAACCTCTGCCATGACCCCTTCGCCACCGCATCGTGAGGGCTTTTTTTTTTTCTTGAGGGGCGGTTGTGGTCGGAGTGTCTGTGTATGTGTTTCTGTGTGTCTGTGTGTGTGTGTACAGCAGGAGGTGGTGAGAAGCGCTCACAACCCCCCCCCCCCCGCGGTGGCCGTTGCTGCTCCTGTCAGGGCGCCGCACAGAGGTGCGTGAGCCAGTCAGGTGCGTCTCGCAAAGCATCAGCCCGCCTCACCGACACATCATCCCCGCGAACAATCACAAATACATTTTTTTGTTTGTTTAAAGAAAAGATGGAATGATGGAATGTTGCGATGTGCTTTTAGAAGGCACACGTCTCACCACAGAGCACCGAATATGTAAATGGACAGCACCCGAGAAACTCGCTCAGGAGGACGTTGAGAGAGAACTCGAATGAACGTCTTCCCTTCCCCCCCCCCCCCCTTCCTCCTCCTTCTGACGAGGGAGTGGTAACGCGGCATCATGCGCGCGGACTCGTGGTCGTTCTGCGCAGAGCAGTGGCGGCAGGGTGGCGTCAGCCAGCCCCACACACAACCATGGCGCGCATACAACCCTCGCACTTGCTTCAATCACCCTGCCCCCCAACCGCCTCCCCTCCCCCTTTCCCTATCCGTACCACACGCACACACACACACACACACGTCGGCATGCAGCTGCGTCTCATGTAAAGCGGACTCGGAATCCCCGTTTGACCAACCCACAACATATTTGTCTCTCCTCCCACTCCCCCTCCCTCCCTCAGCTGACTGGCTGCGCATCTCCCGTGCGTGCTGTTCTCTTCTGTGTTGCTGTCCTGCACGCCTCACTCCCCCCCCCCCCAACCCCAACTCTCCCCTTCCCCCACTCCCCCAGACCAATTGTACAGCTGGTATCTACCTACCCCCCTACCCTCCCCTTCTCTTGCTCCTTTTGTTTGTCTTGCCTCGTGGCCCTCGACTCGACTCAACTCAACTCGACCTGGATCCCCCCCCTCTCTGTCTTCCTTTCGTTTCGTTTTTTCTTTGTGGTTGTTGCTGCTTGTGCGTACGCTTCTCGCTTTTTTTTTTCTATTCGGTGTGTGTCTGTGTGTTGTTTGTGTTGTCTGTCTGTGTGTGTGTTCGCCGGCGCAACACCCATCCACACATCGGACTTGCTTCTCGTCCCTCTTATTTTACCCTTCCCCCCCCTCCTCCCCCTCCGTCTCTCCCCAACCGTACGTCTGCCAATCTACTCGGCATGGACCAGCTCAGCTCCCTCTACGTGCGCATGGCGAGCGGCGCCCACAGCCAGCTGCACAACCCCGCCTCCGTCATGGGCTTTGTCGACCAGATGCAGACCCGCATGGAGAAGAGCTCCGCACCACGCAAGAACTACCTCATCGACCCCTCCACCCCACACAGCGACACCGTCATTGCGGAGTCGTCCGCGCTGAAGCCGAGCGTGGGGTGGGTCACGCTGCAGGTCACAGAGGGCATCCGGCGCGGCATCCACGAGTGGAGCATCAAGATCGAGCACCACGGCGAGAGCAACGACGGCAGCGGGCTCATGCTCGGCATCGTGCCCAAGAACTTCACCAAGTACGACACCTTCATCTCGCAGGGTGGCGGCTGGTGCCTCAGCCGGGCCGGCAAGTTCTACGGCCACTGGCGCCGCACCGACACCGCCGGCGGCGTCTTGACCTTCGGCACAGGCAACCGCATTGTTCTGACCCTCGACTACGACGCGGCCGTCATGACGGTGCGCGTGGGCGAGAAGACCGTCGTTGGCGAGCTCAGCGGGCTGACGATGGAGGTGTTCCCGGCCATCTCATTGCACTACCGGCATCAGCACGTTCGCTTCGACCACCACGCCGTGCGGGAGACGGCGGCGCAGCACCTGCCGTGGCTGCAGCGGCAGTCCTTTCCCTTCGCACCCGCCTTTCTCCCGCTGAGCCACGGTGAGGTGCAGCGGCTGCCGCTCAACTCGTACCTCTTCAGCAACATCTTCCAGCATCACTCGTCCTTGGACGGCGGTGGCGGCGGCACTGGCGACATGTCGTCGGTCACCTCGACGATGGTCGACGGCAACAGCTACGGCGTGCGGCCCTCCCTTGCTTCGATTCTGAACGCCGAGCGCAAGGACGCGGCGGGCACCGCGGCGGCGGTGGCGGCCGTGCGCCACGCCGAGCAGCGGGCGATGCGCCTCTACACCTCCTCCGAGGCCGCCGCCGCACGGCTGACGGTGCTCTCGCGTGCCTTCGCGGCGGTCCGGCGGTACGTGGCGGTGGTGCCGGGCAAGAGCCGCTTCCTCGCCCCGCACGTCACGGCCGAGTACCTGCGGCAGCGGCTGTACTCCGCCGCCCGGGAGTCGAGCCTCGGCAGCGGCAGCGGCGGCGGCGGTGGCCCAGCGCTGACCACGTCGGGCGGTGGTGGCCTGTCCGGCGGTGGCTACGGGGGCGGGTCTATGGGAAGTGGGGGTGGCGGGGCGTCGCTGCGGGTGGCCGACGCGGCCGGCTACGACGCCGCGTTGAACTGCGGCGCCGTCATTGTGGTGCACCTCTTCATCCGCGCCGTGGAGAGTGGACAGGCGCTGGCCACGCCGCTGGTGCACAGCTTCCGCGACCACCTCCTATCCCTCCCCATCTTCTCCCTCGTCGAGTACGACGGACCGTCGAGCGGCGGCAGCCTCAGCGCGGGCGGCGGCGGCGGTGGTGGGGCTGGCGGCTACGGCGGCTTCGGGGGCAGCGGCGCAGCCCGCTCCGCCCTCGCCCCAGACACGGTGCAGCTCGCCGTCGACCACATTGTCCAACTCGTCGAGTCGTCGCTTGAGCTGACGGAGCCGGCGGAGGCGAAGCCCCGCAGCAGCGCGGTGGGGGCCGCCGCCGCCGCCGCAAACACCGCCACGGCACCACCGTCGCCGAGCTCCTCGACAGTGACGCCGCTGACGGCCGCGCTGCTCGAGGTGGCACTGCTGCTCGCCCTGCAGCGCGGGCTCGTGAGCGAGGTGCTGCGCGTCTCGCGCTACCTCCTCCGCGTCCCCAGCGGCCTCTTCTCGGCTCCCCTCGTGCAGTGGCTGAGCCGGCATGCGGCGGGGCTGACGCCGCAGCAGGCGCTGCCCGACGTTGGTCGCGCGCTGAAGCGGGCCTGCGAGGACCCCTCGGCGTTTGTGGCCACCCCGGTGGACCCGGTGACGACGGTGTTGTCGGTCGCATACGGCATGGGGGCGACGTTGTTTGTGCACACGGCGGACGGGCTGACCAAGTACGGCCCCTCCGCCACCGCCGCCCCGTACGTCCTCGTCGCAGAGACGCGGCAGCCGACGGCGTACTGCATGGGCAGCGCAGCCTCGAGCATGGCCATCACACACACCCGCGTGCTGCTGCTCACGGACCGCATGGCCGGGGAGGAGGTGGCGCTCGTCGTGTACGGGCTGCAGCTCGATGCCTTCCAGGTGTTGCGGTGGTCGGACGTGCACAGCGCCTGGCCGCGCGGCCCCAACGCTCACCCCCAGCTCGTGAGCGCAACCGAGGACCGCGTGCTCGTCGTCTTCGAGGTGCGCCCGCCACAGCAGACCTCACCGGCCCGCGCACCGAACGGCGCTGCGGCGGCGGCCGGCACCCCCGCCAGCGCCGTCACGCACAGCGGCCTCGCACGGCACTCCGCCACGTCCAACCCCTTCTCTGGGACGACGACGTCAGCCGGCATCACAGGAGCCTCAGCGGGCGGCCCGTCCTCGTGGGGGGCAGCAGGAGCAGCAGCAAGTGCCACGGCGGAGGGCGCCGTGGCGGTGCACTGCTACAACGCAGCGACGGCTGCCTCGCTGGCCGCCGCGCCGCTCTGGACGCGTGCCCTGCACGCCCCCGCCACCCCCGCCGGTCTGTCGTTGCACCGCTGCCTCGCCCTGCGCAAGCCGAGCCTCGTCGACTTGGGCAGCCCCGAGGAGCACCTCACCGTCGCGGGCGGGCAGGTAACGGTGGAGCTGTGGGTGCAATTCCTCGACAAGGAGGACGCCGCAACCCTCTACCAGCACGGCGACCGCAGCACCAACGGCGAGGTGTTCCTGGAGCTGACCAAGTCGGAGGGCAGCTACTGCATCCGCGGCGGCTACCGGCACGAGACGCGCGGCTCCTGCCTCGTCAGCGCGCCGCTGCCGCCGACAGCGGAGAGTCGGCCGTTCCACATCGGCCTCGTCTTCAATGGGCGCTGGCGGCTCTTCTTCGACGGCGAGGAGGTCGCGGGCAACCGTCAGGGCCCGCACGTCTCGCTAGACTCGCCGAAGCAGCGCTGGACGGTGGGCGCGAACTGCACGTGCATGCTGACCGGGCTGCGGGTGTGGCGGCTGGGCCGCACGGCGCGCGAGATGAGCCGCGACTACCGCCGCTCCCTCGTCGGCGACGAGCCGGGCCTCGTCACGCAGCTCCTCTTCAACGAGAAGAGCGGCAACGTTGTCTTCAACTACGTCCGCAACGTGAAGGCCTGCCACGCCGTGTGCAGCGGGTCGGTGGCCCGCGTCACGTGCGACGCGCACCCGTGGCGCAGCTACGGCGCAGCCACGCCGAGTTGCGCGGCGGCCGACGGAACGGCATCGACTGCGTCGCCGTCGGATGGGGCGCCGGCGTGTGCGCGGCTGCACGAGTGGCGCGACCTGGCGCTGAGCACGTGCTGCGCCACGCGGCATACGCTGTTGGTCAGCACGGCCGTTGGGGAGGACAGCCCGTACGCCCTGCGGGAGGGCGGCCACGTGCTCATGTTCTTTGACCTCGCCACGGGTGTCGCGCACCACAGCCTCTTCTTCCTCACGCGGCGCAGCCCGGTGCGGCACATGATGCGCGCCGACCCGCTGGGGCGGCTCTGGGAGCTCTTCGAGGTGGACACGGGGCTCGTGAAGGGCGAGCAGGAGGCCTCGTACCTTCTCTCGCTGCTCGGCAACGCCGGTGCTGCCGTGCCGCGCTCGCGGGAGCGCGTGCTGGCTGTCGCCCCGCTGCCGCTCATGGAGGACGAGGAGGCGCTCGACACGCTCGGCGCTCTGGCCGGGCAGGAGGAGGGCGGCGACGACGACGGCATTGATGGCATGGGAGGGGACGAGGCGGCACCAGCCACAGCACTGGCCGTCTCCGCCAACGGCGCAGGGCCAGCCGCGGCGGCGGCGCAGCAGCAGCAGCAGGCGGGGCACAGCCTTGCGTCCCTCTCCTCCTTCGCCTCGCTTGTCACGCACCCGTCGGCGCCGGTCTCCTTCGGGGCTGTGGCGGTGTGGCTGCTGAAGCTGCTCGCCCTCCACGCCGAGGCCGAACCCGGCGGCGTACAGACGCTCTTCTCGCCGCTCGCCGACGACGTTAGCCGCCGCTGCGTCGCTGAGGTGCAGCTCATCCTCACGGAGCACTTCCGCGTGGTCAAGTCCAACAACGCGCGGCGGGCCATGGCGCTCAAGAGCTCCGTCTCGTGGGTCGTCGTTGCCGCCGCGCTGCGCGTGCTGCTCCGTCTCGTGCGCCGCGCGCGTGCCTTTGGCCTACACCCGACCCCGCTGGGCCTGACGGTGGTGCGGGAGGGCAGCGAGACGGAGGGGGCCGACGCGTCGGTTGACGGGCTGCTGAGCCCGACCGGGCAGATGTCGAAGGCGACCATGACGCTGCTGCTGCGCGAGCTGCACGCCTCCTCGCTGCGCCGCCGCGCCAGCTCGTCCGTCATGCGCTCACGCCGCATCGTGGTCGCGGCGGGTGGCGGTGTTAGTGTGAACGGCAACGGCGGCGGTGGGGGCTCGAGCTTCACGGCGGACGATGCCGATGCCGCTGCAGCCGCGATGTCCTCCGCTAGCGTGGACAGCTCTACCCTTCTCGGCCTGCTCGGTGACGTCATCAACGAGGAGGGGCTGACGCTGTCGCCTGAGGTCGTCGCCCTGGCACGCACCGCCACAATAGAAGGCGTTGAGCTCTTCCTGCCAGACGTGCGGCACCGCGCGCGACTGCTGCGCGACCTGCTGCGTGCCTCCTCCGGCACCGCCATCACCAGCACTGGTGCCTTTGCTGTGACGGGTGCTGGCAGTGGTGCGTCGCGTGCCTCCATGACGTCGGTGCCCACGGCAGAGGAGCGGGTGCCGGCGATGGAGGTGCTGCTCGACGCCGTGGCGCAGAGCTTCACAACGGTGCTCGCCGCGGCGCCGCTCGTCAGCGCCGGCGACGACGGGCCGCTGTTGTCGGAGCCCGGGAGTGCGGCCTCGCTTACCGAGCTCTGTGGCACGCTGCGCACGCTGCTGGAGGAGTCGTCGGTGCAGTGGCGTCGGATCTGGACCGTGCCCGGCGGTGCGGCGCGGCCCACTCGGAAGTTCGCCGCCTTTGCCACGTCGCTGTCCGAGGCGATCGCGTCGCTGCAGCTGCTGTTGCTCAGCGCCTGCCAAGGGTCCCGCTGGGAGGTGGCGCTGACCCAGATGTACGCGAGCGGCGGGACTGGGCTGGCGGGCCGCACCACGGACCCCAGCGGCAATGGGGCTGGGCAGGTGGGCGAGGGCGGCGGTGGCGCGGCGGCGGGCGGCAGCGGCGGTGCTGGGGCTGCTGGTGGTCTCGCCGCTGGCGCCGGTGGTGGGGGCGGTGTCGGCGCCGGAAGTGGTGGTGCTGTTGGCGCTGTGGGTGCGGTGACGGGCAGCCCGGACAGCGTGGCGGCCGCGGCGCTCGACCTGCAGCGGCTGTGCTTCTCGCAAGCCGCGGCGTACCACCCATGCGTGCGGGCGTACTACGCGGCCCTCTTCGAGAGCACCGAGGCGTGCCTGTTGCTGTGCGTGCAACTGCATACCGGCTCGCCGCCGACGCAGCCCATCGGTGCTGACGCAGCTCGGCACGAACCTGCGCCGGCGTCGCTGCCGGCCGTGCTGTCTAGTCTGGCGCCGACGTTTGTGAACGCGCCGCTGCACACCGCCCTGAGCGCCATCCCGCTCGTGCTCGCCGCCGAGGACGCGGAGTGGTTCCTCGGCCGGCTGGAGCAGCTGCTCGAGCTCTGCGAGACGCTGCTGGACCGCATCGGGCTGCCGACACGACCGAGCAGTGACGCGGACATGTTTGCCACCGCCACCGCGAGCACGGTGGGGCAGCACAGCAACGGCACCGGTGGGGGGAGCACGACAGCCGCGCGCCGACTTGTCTGTTCCCTACGCGAGGCCGTCTTCTACGCGTCTGTGTGGGTCGCGGCCTTCTTGTTCAACAGCACCGCCGTCTCCTCCGCGCGCGTCAACACCGACGCGGTGCGGCGGCGGCTCGGCCTGGCCTCCGTGACGACGACACCCATGACGCAGCGGCAGACGGCGAAGCTTACGGGCCACGCGGCGCTTGTGGCGGCGGCCGCGGCCGCGGCGGGGCTGGGCGACGTGCTCGTGGCGGGCGGCGCCGCAGTGGAAGCGGAGCTGGCGCGGATCTGGGGCCACCCCCTGCTGGAGGGCGGCCTGGGGCCGCACGCAGACTCGGCGGCGGCGGCGGCCACCACGGCAGCGAGCAGCCGCGCGCAGTTCATGCGGCAGCTGATCAAGAACACGGCCTACTGGACCGCCAAGCAGGCGAAGCTCGACCCGCTGGCGGCCAAGTCGCACCCCGCGCTCGGGCCCCTCATCACCTCGATGGCCGCGGCGGTGCTGCACCTCAGCGCCCTGCCCCTGCAAGAGATGCAGGGGCCCCGCGTGGAGCAGCTCATGTGCGCCAGCATGCGGAGGCTCTCGCGTCCTGTACGCACCGAGCTGCTGAGCCGCCGCACTCCCGGGGAGGGGGAGGAGGACGGCTCAGCCGCGGACGCCGTCGGAGAGGCGCGCGGCCCCAGTACCAGCAGCCGCCCTGCCACCTCCACACGCTCGCTCAGCCGCGCTGAGGCGCTGGGGCAGGTGCTGGCCGAGCTGCAGCAACGGTGTGAGCTGCTCCTCCAGGTGCACCCGTGCACGGAGCTGTGGGCCGCCGATGACGCGTTGCTCGCCATCTCCACACTGGAGGAGGTGGAGGGGGAGGAGGACGGCAGCGCGGCCGCGCGCAGACGACTCTCCACCACCACCGAATCCACAGCCACCACCTCGTCGCCGCGCACAAACGCGCTGTCCCTACGCGGCGGCGGCGGCGGCGGCGGCAGTGGTGCGTTCAAGCGCGGAGCCACCTCCAGCACAACGACGATGGCAACCGGCGCGTCGGCGAAGCTGCAGGCTGCTGTGCGGGCGTGTGCGCGGCGCCGGCTGCGCTTCCGCGCCCACGCCGTGTCGCACCCGAGCTGGACCCTGCAGGCAGCGACGCAGCTCGTCATGAGCGTCGTGCTCTCGCAGCACGTTGACTTCGAGGCCCTTCGCGCGGGGCTCCAGCAGCGGGTGGACCTGGCCGGGCTTCGGCGGACCGGCATCGAGCACCTCTTCCGACTGGTGCAGCGCGCCCCGTACAGCGCTGAGAGCGCGGCGCAGCTGCTGAGCAGGCAGGCACGCGGGGCAGGGACGCACTACGAGGACGGCATCGCCGGCTGCGACCGCGTCCACGTCGGCCATATCCGCCGTGTCCTCTTCGACCTTGTGCGGTGGTCCATGACAGACATGCCTGCGCTCCTCTCCACCGCCACCACGCGGGGCTCGGGCGGCGCCGCTGTCTCGCTCGCCATCACGAGTCCCGCGGCGGTGCTGTGCAGTCTGCTCGATCGCAGCTGGCGCCCACGCGACTTGGCCTTCTTTGTGCAGCTGCGCGTCGTGCCCACGATGATGGAGACCTTTGTGTCCCTCTTCGTCATGGCCCGCCGCGGGGACGAGGACGGTGGCGCGGAGGAGGCGGGCGACACGCAGAGCCGGAAGCGCCACCACTCCGGTGTCGGCGGCGCCGAAGCGGTGACGGAACGCGGACGGCGACTGAGCTCGCTCGAGCTGCGCCAAGTGCAGCTCACGGAGCGGCAGCACCGCGACCAGGTTGTTGCCGCGCAGCAGGCACGCCGCACGAGCAAGAGCGCGCTCGTCACGGCCATCACGCTGACTCAAACGGGCGGTGCCGGCAGCGGCGCGGTGCACCACCCGGTAGCTGGCAGCGACGCGGCGCTGCAGCAGACGACGCTGGAGGCGATGCAGGCGCGGGTGTGGCAGTGCCTGAAGAACTTGGCGCTGCAGGCCACGGCGATGCTCACGGCCGACCGCGTGGTGCAGCTGTCGCGGGTGGAGCAGAGCGCCGTCATGACCTTCCTCGCCGGCCACTTCACGGCTATCGAGGGCGAGCTCCGGCGTTGCTGCGACGTGCTCGCGCGGGCCGTGCGGGAGACGCCGACGCTGCTGGCGCAGGCGGGGGATGCGGCGGTGGCGGAGCCGCTGGTGACGGTGCAGGATCAGGTGGACCTGCTGCTCAGCTTCCTCGCTGCCGTGGCAGGCACCCTCAGCACCCCGTCCGTGTCCGTCCCCATCGCCGCGCCCGCCTCCACGAAGCCCACGCACGGCAGTCCGTCAGCGTCCGCAGCTGGCAGCGAGGCCGACGACGCGGACGGGCCGGACAGCGCCGCGCTCTTTGTGAGCACGCCGCTGAGCACCGTCTGCGCCTCCATCTCCCAGACGCTGCTGGAGCTCGTCTTTCTCGACCTCGTGCACGCCCGCGCTGTCAGCTCCGAGTCCGGTGTCGGCTGCGTCGTGCGGGACGCTGCGGCGTGTGCGCGGGTGGCGGCGCTGCTGCTCTGCCGCTGCCAGCCGGCAACGGTGCGCGTCGTGACGGATGCGTCGGCGGGGGCGTGGAGGGACATGTACGCCTCGCCCGTGTTTGCGTCCGTGCCGCTGTCGGCCTCGGCGTCCCTCGGCCGGGGCCACTCGTGCATGCAGACGTGGCTGGACCTCGCCACTTACGCCCTCGCGACGTCGGGTGTGAGTCGCACGACACAGCACGTCGTCCTCGGCTTCCGCCGCCTGCTGCACCAGCCCGCCTGGGCCGCAGAGCTGCAGGGCTTTGTCTCAGCGTATCAGCGGCTCGTGCACACCTACGCCGCCTCCGTGCGCCGCAGCTGCGTCGGCGGCCCTGCCGAGGCCGGCGGCGGCGGTGGTGGTGGCGGTGAGGGCACCAGGACGGCAGCGACAGGCAAAACAACGGAGCTCTTTCCCGATGCGCCGACGCGCGGCCGCGAGTTGCACGTGGTGCAGCTGTACGTGTGGGCCGCAGTGCTCGGTGGCCAGGTGCTGGCGCCGCCGACCTTGCCCGGCGCCGCGGCCACCTTCGTCAGCGAGCGCGACGGCGCGCAGGCAACGTCGGCGTGTCTGGTCGAGGTCGAGACGACGGCACCGTCCACCGGTCCCCAGGGGGCCGGCACACCGGCCGCTGCAGGCTCCGCGTCCGCAGCAGGGGCCTCGGTCACAGGTCGCCGCGTGTGCGGCTCCAGCCATTACCTCTCCAAGGTCGCGACCGCCGGTGTGACGGAGGGGGAGCGGGTGCGGGGGCTGATTGTCGTGCCGACGGACACGGCGGAGCGCGGCGGTGGCGGCGAGGAGGTGCCGCTGTCACCGCAGCAGCTCTTCCTGCCGCCGTGGGAGGAGGCGACGGTGGTGCCGCCGTACGCGGGGCTCGTCGAGGACTTCATCGCCCCGGCGCTGCAGCACTGCGTGCCGCTGCTCGGCGAGAAGCTGGATGCGGCGGCGGCCTTCACAAGCTTCGAGCTCACCTACATGATCGCCCTCATGCACCTCACCGCCGGCGTGACCCGCGCGCGGCCGGAACTCGCCCGGCAGCTCATCGAGTCCGGCGCCATGCAGCCGATCCGGCAGCACGCCCTCCAGGGCATGGTGCGGCTGCCGTTCCCGCTCAAGTCGCTGCGGGAGTGGGGGGCGCTCGTCGCCGCCCGCGCAGCCGAAGGCGCGGCGGAGCGGATCTACGCCGAGGCGGAGAACGACGGGCTGATGGGCGGCTTCAGCGGCGACGGCGGCGCGGGGGCCCGCGTCGAGGGGTCGGCGTCGCTGGCGGCCGCCCTCGCCGCGGTGTCCGCCACCGACACGAGTCGCCTCGCTGGAGGGGCGCGCAGCCATTACTCGGGGGCGGGCGGGCCGCCGTCCCCCCCGACGGGCCAGGCGCCGTCGTCCTCGTCCTCGCACGCCCGCACCGTGCATGGGGTGAGTGAGGCGCTGCTGGGCGGCCTGCCAGCGATGTGCTCCCCGCCGCTCTCCGCCGGCAGCTACCAGGCCTCCTTCCTCGCCGGCTTCACCCCGCCGCCGCCGACGTCGTCGTCCTCGCCGTCGATGGGCGGCGTCGGTGGTGGTGGAGGGGCACCGTCGGCCAACGCCGGGGCGGCAGGCTCGTCGGCCGGGAGCTACCTGCGCGACTCGAGCGAGTACGGCCTGTCGCGGCTGGCGCGCAGCCTCGGCGTCTTTGGCGGGGCCTACACCGGCAGCGGTGGTGGTGGGGCCGGGGCTTCCCCGTCTGCGTTGGCCGGCGCCGGCGGCAGCGGCGGTGGTGGGGGAGTGGGTGCGACCTCCGCGCAGATGCGGGCCACCGCGGGGGTGTCGGTGACGACGGTGTTGGGTGGTGGTGCGGCGGGCGGTGGCGTGGCGTCGCGTATGCCGCCCCGCACAGAGGTCGGCGGTGGGTCACCCATGTTCCTCTCCTTCCCGATGTGGCCGGCGCACGGAGGGGAGGCCGCGCCCGCGACGCTGGAGATTGTGCCGTCGCGCGCCGGCGTGCAGTTCCCCATCTGGGAGGACGGCTTTGCGATTGAGCTGGCCGTCCTGCTCAGCGACGGGGACACGTACCCCGCCATGGGCGACGCGCTCTGCGTCCCGTGCTCGTGGCCGCGTCCCGGCAGCGCTGTCGGTGGTGACAGCAGCGGCGGCGGCAGCACTGCGGCAGCGGCCGTTGCCGAGTTCCCGTTGCTGACCTTGTACACGTCAGCGCTCTCGAGTGGCGGCGCTGGTGCGCCCGTCCCGTTCCTCCGGCTCAGTGTGCTGGAGAACGCGCTCACCGTCGTCGTCACCCTGCCCCGCTCTCCAGACGGCAGTGGCGGCGCGGGGGCGGAGGGGGGGAGGCCGCCGCTGCGGTGCACGGCACGGCGCACGCTGCGGCGCGAGGACTGGTACCACTGCATGCACGTCTCGGTGATGTGCAACGCCCAGAGCCTCGCCGTCTCACGCAACGGCGAGATGTCGTCGGTGGACTGGGGCGGTGTGGCAGGGGTGGGCCGCTACGCTGAGGTGCTCCTGCGCAAGGAGGGCGCCATCAGCAAGGTGGTCCTCGGCCGCCCCGCCGCTGCATCCTCCACGTCGGGGCCGCCGACGCGGGTGGTGGATGGGCCGCTGGCGCTGGTGGGCGGCCTGCGCCTCTGGAGCACGTCGGTGTTGCGCACCTCGCTGCGCGTCGTGGCCGAGCTCGTCGCGCGCGACCGGGCCCTGCAGTCGATTGGCCTGCAGGAGAACGTGTGCTACCTCGACCTCAAGGAGGGCACCGGCGCGGTGGTGGAGTCCGTCGACGCGCAGCGCCGGTTTCGCGGTGTGCTCGGCGGGGCCGTGCGGTGGGCCGCTGAGCCGCTGCCGCTGGGCTTCTACCCGTCCATCGAGCTCAACACCGGCCACACCCGCGCCGGGGTGGCGGCGCCGCTGTCGAGCAGCACCCGCATGCCGCGCGCGACGATGGCTGCCTTCGTGGACGCCCTCTCGCTCTTCTACTTCGAGCGCTTTGGCGGGGATGTGCTGTGGTCGCTGCTCGCCCACGTGGCCCGCTACGCGACGGTCACGGCGCTCGAGGTCGGCATGAGCCCCGCCTACGCGTTGCACAGCATGACGCAGGCCGCAGGCGAGCGGCGCTTCGACCCGCGGTGGGTGCTAGACCCTGCGCAGAAGGTGCCGTACCAGCTCTTCCGCCTCTTCCAGTTCCACGACCGCGGCTACCTGCCCAACGCACACCAGCAGCTCATCCACGGCGTCGTCCAGCGACTTGTGGAGGTGCTCGTGGCAGCCGACACCAAGGAGCTGGCATCCGCGGCGGCGTCGTCCTCGCTGCTGTGCGAGCTGGTGTCCGACACAAGCGTCCTGCTCCGGCAGGTGCGCCGCGATGATGGGGAGGTGTTTGTGGTCGAGGTGCCGCCCCCGTCGAACACCGCGGCCACCGCCGCGACCACGTCGCTGACGGCGTCGGTCCCGGTCGTCACGCCGCCGATGGTGCTTCCGCTCGCCTTCACCAACGGCGGCACCGGCGTGCTCACATTTGACGCGAAGTACCGCAACATGGAGCAGGCCACGGTGTACAAGGACATGGAGCTCAAGAACGTGGTGGCCAAGTACCCCGACGGGCAGGGCGGCTGGCCGGTGTGCACGCTGACGGCAGCCGAGACGCCGTGGGCCTACCTGCGCAGCGTGCCCACGTCGATGGCACACCGGCTCACCGCAGACGGAAAGCCCTCCGCGGCTGGCAGCGCGACGCCCTCCTCCTCGATCCTCACGGTCACCACCAAGTCCCTCAAGCCCGCCATCCTGCACGCGACGGTCAAGGCCGTGTGCGACGCCTTGCGCGGCATCGCTGGCAGCGAGCGGCGCGGCGGGGCCGGTCTTGTCGCGGAGCGGGCGGCGGCGTCGCTGCTGGATGCGCGGGTCGTTGTCTTCCTCATCCAGCAGAGCAGCGCCCGCTCCAGCGAGGACGACTGCGTGCACTTTGTCCACGTCCTCACGACGGTGCTTCGACTGTGGCGTGCCATGCCGCGCGTGCAACCGCATGACCAGGTGCCGCTCGCCATGGCGATGTCGCACCTCAACATCCCCCTCTGCAGCATCATCCAGCACATCAACACCGACACCGACCTCGGCTCCCTCGTCTCGGCGTCGACCGGCACATACAGCCCGTACGTGCAGGGGCTGCTCGGCCTCCTCGTCGCGGCCGTGCACGTCGACTGCGCCTGGGCAGGGCAGACGTACGTCGAGCAGCTGCAGGACCGCTGGCGCTGCCTCTGGGCTATGTGGTGCCGCGCCGTTGTCTACCGCCCCAGCAACTCTGCCGACCCGCTACGACGCCGCGTGCTGAAGGCCTCCACCACCGCTGCCGCCGCCGCCGCACCGGGTGTGAAGGGCGTCGCAGCCACGCTGCCGGGCAGCCTCGCACGCGACGGCAACACCATGGCCGACATGGCTGCTGCCGCGGCAGAGGCGGCAGAGGCGTGTGGCAGCGCGTACCGCGAACTGTTTGGTGCCCCCTCGGCGTCGGCCACGGCGCGTCGGCGGCTGATGGGTGCCTCGCCGAGCAGCGACGACAGCGAGTCCCTCCTGCGGTCCGTGACCCACACCCCGGCACAGGACGTCAGCGTCGGCAGCACACGGGGCGGCGGAGCAGGGGAGGAGGTGTACGCGGACGACGTCGAGGGCGTCAGCGGCGACGTGCTGCGTGTGGTGGAGCTCGTGGCGGTGCAGCCCGCCGGCGCCTCGCCCGTCACCACCGCCACCACCGTCGCGCGGTCGTGGCCGAGCGGTGTAACACGCAAAGGCAACGGATTGTGGGTCGTGCGCGCTGGAGGCGGCGGCAAGGGCGGTGCCGGCGGTGGCGGGGACGAGTCGAACCCCTTCGCCACTCGCGGCGGGGCCACAACCGTGCGCAGCTCCGTTGGCTTCACCAGCGGCGTCGTGTACTGGGAGGTGTACGTGGCGAACATCAGCCGCGCCGAGCACAGCGCCACCGCGCTGGGCGGGGCTATCAAGCTGGCCTCGAACATCGTCGTTGGCGTGGCAACGGAGCGGTGCGTGCCGCCGTCGCAGGCCACCGGCTGGGCGAGCAGCAGCGAGGGCCGCGATGGGTTCCTCGGCAGCGACGGAGAGTCGTGGGGCTTCGACGGCGGGCGGGCGCTGCGGTGCTGCCGCGGCTACGCCGTGGAGTCGAGCTCGCGCACGCGGTGGAAGCTGGACGACGTCATCGGCTTCGTGCTCGACCTGCGGCAGAACAAGCTTTGCTGCCTTCACAATGGGCGCCTCGTGTCTGAGTTCGGTGATACCTTCCTGTCTGACGAGCAGCGCGCCGCGCACCTCGCGGTCTTCCCGGTGATCACGTGCACCGGGGAGGCGAGCTGCGAGGTGAACTTTGGGGCCACAGGCTTCGCGACCACCCCGCCGCCCGGGTGCCTGCCGGTCGACCTCTCCATCTTCGTCGGCGAGGAGGCGTGCCGCGTGTGGAAGGTGGTGCTGGCGGATGAGCTCAGCGCGACATCGCCAGGCCCCGCGGGCCGGACCGGGCGGTCTAGCCGCCTGCCGCTCGCCCACCCCGCGCTGCCGGTGGTGGGGCGGCACCTGACGCGCTACACGCAGGGCCGGCAGGGGCCGCTCGATGTTGCCCTCCTCTGCCTCGACGGCAACGCCAAGCTGCTCAGTGCGCGGGAGTGCAAGACGGAGGACGCTGCCAGCCTCGTCGTTGGCAGCGTCGCCGTGTCTGCGGGCCGCTGGTACTTCGAGGTCGTCCTGCCCGCCGAGCCCAACTTCAGCGTGGGCTGGTACGCGTGCAAGGCGCTGGAGGAGCAGGGGGGTGGGGGCGGTGGTGGCGGTGGTCGTGGAGCCGCGCTCCCTGGGTTGACGGCGGGCAACGGTGGCGTCACAGGCGGCGCGGGCGGTGCGGGTGGGGCCACCGGCGCCGGTGGGGTTGGCGGGGCGGGCGGTGTCGGCGGCGGCGCGGGTGGTGGGGCCGCTGGCGGCGCGGCCACGGACGGGACCGGCGGCCTCGCGTCGCCGCCGTCGCCGGCGCGTGCGCAGCTGGGCAACGACGGCGCCTCATGGGCGCTCGACGCCGGCCGCATGATGGCGCGGCACAACCGCCACCAGGTCAGCCTCCCGCGCCGTTCGTGGAAGTGCGGGGACGTGATCGGCTGCCTGCTCGACTGCGACACCGGCACGGTGAGCTTCAGCGTCAACGGCGAGTTCCTTAAGCCCCCGCACGGCAGCAGTGGCAGCGGCGGCGCCGGGGCCAGACGCAGCGGGCCGGTGGTGGGTGTCAGCGGGGTGCCACGCCGCACGTCCGACAATTCCGATGCACCCACTGCGGTGGTGCTGTCCTCCTCGTCGATGTCCTCGCCTGCCTCGGTGCCTGCGGCCACGGCTGTCTTCACCGAGGTGAGCATGCGCGAGACGCGGGGTCTTGTGCCAGCCATCCTGCTCGAGCCCAGGGCCTCGCTGGTGTGTCTCTGGAACGAGGACGAGCTGCTCTACCCGCCGTCTGCCAGCTGCGGGGGCTTCCGCGCACTCGGCGGAGCGGGGGCGGTGTGTGAGGCGCTGGTGGAGACGGTGGTCACGTCGGCCTCCAGTGACGGGCGCAGCCAGGCCGCAAAGAAGTCCACGCCGCAGCCGCAGCAACAGCAACAGCCAGCGGGGCGTCGAGCTGATGCGTCCCCCACCGTGGTCGATGCCGCAGCGCTGCAGCGTCTGCTACACTACGCCAGCAAGGTGCAGGAGCTCCACCCCACCAGCCTGCGCAGCTACACGATGCCGTCGCTCTTCGCCACGCGCGAGAACGGCGGGCACGGCACGAGTCCCGATGTCGTCTCGCCGCCGTCGTCGCACCACGAGCACGACCTCGCGGCCGCCGTGACACCCAGCCGCGCCATCTCTCAGCGCCAGCAGCAGCGCGACCTGTGCACGGCGAGCGGCCTCAGCGCCGCCGCCCTGCCGGCCCACATGATGGCGCTTCTGCTCTTTGGCCACCTCGCGGCCCTCCTCCACCCCTTCGCCCACGCCGCGGCCCTGTCGAGCACCGTCGAGGACGCGCCGCTGGGCAGCGGGTGGTCGCTGACGGCGCTGCAGGAGACGTTGCGCGAGTGCCAGCGTCACACCCCGCCGTGGACGGCGCTGCGGGTGCTGCAGTGGTCGCTCGACGCCTCCAACGGGGCCGGCGACGCCGTGCGCCTCAACGTGAACCGCCGCAAGGCGTTGACGGTGGTGCGCGACGCCACCGCTTCTGCTGTGCGTCGGCTGCGTGACAGTCTCTTTGGCCAGGTGTACCAGCTGCTGGCCAGTAAGCCGCCTGCGCTGTTCACGACGAACAAGAAGCTGTGGACCGTCGCCTTCTACGGCGAGGGTGCCGACGACGTCGGTGGGCCGTACCGTGAGTGCCTCACGCAGATGTGCACCGAGCTCATGAGCACGTCGCTCTCCGTCTTCCTGCCGAGCGCGAACATGGCGAGCGAGCTGGGCGAGGTGCGCGACGGCTACGTGATCAACCCGATCTGCGCGCCGCCGCTGGAGCTGCACATGTATCGCTTTCTCGGCCGCCTGATGGGCGGGTGTCTGCGCGGTGGCGAGCCCCTCTCCCTTTACCTGCCCAGCGCGCTGTGGAAGCTCCTCGTGGGCGACGAGGCGGACGACGCGGACGTGGCGCGGCTCGATGCCGCCACCCTGCACGCACTCGAGTATGTGGAGCAGCTCGCGGCAGCCCCGAGCTCGGGTGCGAGCACGCCCACCGCGAGCGATGCGGAGCGCAACGCGGAGCTGGCTGAGCTGTGCCCCGGCGGCTTCACCCTCCTGAACGACGCGGGCGTCGAGGAGGAGCTTGTCCCGGGCGGTGCACAGATGCCCGTGACGGTGGCGAACGCCGGTCTCTACGTGCGGCTGGTGCGGGAGCGCAAGCTGTACGGCACGGCCGCGGCGCAGCGGCGTGCCCTGCAGCAGGGCTTCCACGAGGTGGTGCCGCTGTGCAGCGTGTCGGGACTCAAGTGGTATGAGCTGGAGGAGCTCGTGTGTGGGCAGTGCGACTACGACCCCGACGCGCTGCTGGATGCGGCGCGGTACGAGGGACTCTCCGCCACCGACCAGCGCATCGGCTTTCTTCGTCGCGTGCTGCGCGGCTTCACGCGGCACCAGCGTGCCCTCTTCATGCGCTTCGTCAGCGGGCGCGAGCGGCTGCCGCCGGGAATGCACCTCAAAATAATGCCGGACGACGCCGCTCGTGGGCCGGCGATGCCGCCCATGACCCCGTCACACCCGCAGTCCAACCCGCTGTCGCAGCAGCAGCAGCAGACGCCGCCGCCCTCGTCCTCGCGAGGTCCGGCGGGTGCTCCAGCGATGACACCGCAGCCGCCCCCGAGCACCGACTTGCGCCTCGGCGCCTCCTTCCAGCGACACAACGCGGTGGCCCAGAGCCGCACGAGCAGTAGCACGGCCAGCATGACGCTGCCGCCCTCACCGCCGCAGCTCGGCTTCACGCCGCCACCCGCGCAGCTTATCTCGCGGCAGGTGCCCCCACCGGCGTTGCAGCCCGGGCAGCTCCAGCCCGACCTCCTCAGTGCCAGCGGTGGTCCTACGGCGGCGGGTGGCGCGTCACGGGGGGCAGCCCGCCAGCCCACGACGCCACGCGGAGCGGAGAGGGAGACGATACCGGGTGGCGGCGGCGATGAAGTCGCGCAGTACGATGACTCGCGTCTGCCGCACGCCTCGACGTGTTTCTACTGGCTGCGGCTCCCGTGCTACAGCTCTGCCGCCGTGATGGCCCAGAAGCTCCTGTTTGCGATTGAGCAGTGCGTCGACATCGACGCCGACTTCCGCGTGCACGACGCGGACGTGGCGCAGCAGGAGGTGGGGCCGACACTGGCGCGGGTCAGCAGCGACGAGGACGACCTCTTCGAGGACTTCTCGCACCTGCGGTGACAGGCCCGCTGCGAGAACCACTCTTGTTATTATTATTTGTTGTTACTGTTGTTGTTGTTCTTTCTTTCTCTTCCTTCCCATCCATCTCTCTCTCTCATGTGTGGTTGTGTGGTGGTGGTGTTGCTGATGTTGTTCGATGTACGACTAGCTGTCCTATAGTGCTGACGCACTGCCCGAGCTTCTTGACTCGGTTTCGTTGCAGGGCTGGATCAAATGCAAAGAGACGAAACGCGACGTGTGTGGGGGAGGTTGGTGGGAGGGGGGGGGGAAGGCGTCTCCTAGATGGTAGCGTACATGACGCTGTTGCGTCACGCAAATCGCTGATCGTCCCTTGGCCCCCTCCCCACCTCCCCACCTCTCTCTCGCTCCACACTCGGTGTGTGTATGGGTGTGGTAGGGGAGGGGGGGGATGGGAACAAGCTAGTACGTGCTAATCATGCACCACGCACGGAACGGAAAGAGGAAAAAAAAAACCGAGGGGAGCAGGATGGGCCATGGAGTGCGTACGTGCACCCGGCCTATGGATCTTTGCCCGTAGGAGCTCACCCTCGCTACGTGTCACCCTTCGCCTCGCTTCTCTCCGTCCCATCGCCGCACACACAAACACACACACATGCACACACCGCCGTGCCCAGCTCCGAAACACCTCCCTTTACACACACACACACACACACACACACACACCACCGTGTACTATACGCCATCACACGAGGTTTGCTCCACTCGAAGCTCAACGGTCTCGTCGTCCGTGTCTTCGCATCAACCCCCCCCTCACTTGCCCTTTTTTCAATCATGGCCTACCCCTACGGCAACGCGGCGTACGGGCAGCCTCCGGCTCCGGGTGGCTATGGACAGCCTCCGGCCCCAGGCGGCTATGGGCAGCCTCCGGCTCCGGGTGGCTATGGGCAGCCTCCGTCCAACGCGGCCTCCTACGGGCAGCCGCCGGTTCAGACGCCGCTGCCGTACCATTCGCAGATGGGCTACGGCGGGGCCCAGCCGCCAACGCCGCAGTACACGGGCGTGTACGCGCCTGCCAATGACCAGATGAACCGCAACCCGGAGCTGATGCAGTGGTTCCGCGTCGTCGACACGGACAACAGCGGCACCATCAGCGTGCCGGAGCTGAACGCGGCCCTGTCGGGCGCCGGCGTCCCCTTCAGCCTGGCGACGACGGAGAAGCTCCTGCACATGTATGACAAGGACCACAGCGGCGAGATCAGCTTTGGTGAGTTCCAGGACCTGCACCAGTTTATCATGAGCATGAAGGAGGGCTTCCGCCAGCGCGACACGAGCGGCGATGGCCGGCTGGACGGCAACGAAATTCGTGCTGCCCTCACCGCCGGCGGCTACCAGCTGTCGGAGCAGACCTTCCAGGCGCTGATGCGCAAGTTCGATCGGCAGCGGCGCGGCTCGCTCGGCTTCGATGACTACGTGGAGCTGTCCATCTTCATCTCGAAGGTGCGCAACGTCTTCTCCTTTTATGACCGCGAGCGCAGCGGGCAGGTGACCTTCACCTTCGACGCCTTCGTGGGTGGCAGTGTGTCGATCCTGTAGACGGCGTGAGGAGGGGGGGCGGGGGAGGGCGGAGAAGATGTGTAAGGAGGGGAGGAGAGGGGGGAGAAACCCGGGGAGTTTTGCTGCGGGGGGGAGGTGGGAGACGGAGTGCGGTGCTGCTGCACCCGTCGACACCCTTCGGTTCGTGTGCTCTCTCCGCCTCTTCCACGACCGCCCCCCCCCCCCCCCACCCGCACTTTCCCGTCCCCTGTGCCCTTCTTGTCTTCTTTTCGCAGCGTACGTCTTGCTCTCTCCCCCCTCCCTTCCCCCTTCCCTTCTGACCAACTTCTCAGACTCCTTGCCTTGCTGCTGTATGAGCTCCGGGTCCCTACGCGAAAGCGTGCGGACGGACGTTGAAGTCACCGGTGCTTGCAATGTTCCTCTGCACGTCTGCCCCCCCCCCTCTCATCTTCTCCTTTCCTTCCTTCACCCCCCTCCCCCTCCAAACTTCTGCCTCTGGGGCCCTCTTCGCCTACGTGCCGACTGCTGAGCGCAGCAGAGCGTCAACACATCGCGCTTTTACTCGTTGCTCTCGTTGCCGGCTTGTGCTGTGGTGGTTGTGTGATTCACCTCCAGCCTTTCAGCGTGTGTGTGTGTGTGTGTGATTTCTGTTTTTTTTTTTTCTTGTACGCATCGCGGTCACACCAAGCACCAAGCGAGACAAGAGAAGATCAAGTGTTACGTCTTGCTGCCGTCCGCTGCTGTCTCTCTCTGTCTCTCGTGCTCGTGGGACACACAAGTGGAAACGCGGAGGTGTGTTTGTGTGTGTCTTTCAATGAGGGCATGCACACCCGATGACGGAAAGGCGAGTAACGCAGAGAGCGCACCCCGTTCTTTCTGTATTGCCAAAGCACCTGAGGAGCCGCCGGCGTTGATGGTGATGCAGACTTCGTTCACGAATTCCGCTCCTCCTCCTCCTCCTCCTCTCTCTGTCTCGCACCCCTCAATGGCATCCTCTGCTTCCCCCTTCGAAGTACCACCCACATACACACACACAGAGAGAAGGAAACAGGCTCGATCCTCTCGTGCAAGCACGCACACACGGACAGAGAAGGGGAGACCACCACGCTGCATCGCTGTTATCGCTTTGATCGACACTCAGTTTGCACTCCTTCCCCCCCCCCCCACAACACTCACGCCCCTCTAGTCTTCACGCCGTCGCCATGGCAGCAGCGGGATACCCGGGCTACGGCTACCCGACCGCAGCGAGCGCGGGCGTGTACGCGCCGCAGCCCTACCAAGCGCCACCACAGCTCCTCAGCTGGTTTCGCGCCGTAGACACCGACGGCAGTGGCCGCATCAGCGTGCCCGAGTTGAACGCAGCCCTGTCAAGCGCCGGCTTCCGCTTCAGCATCGGCACTACAGAGAAGCTCCTTATGCGCTACGACCTTGATCGCAGCGGCTCCATCACAATCGAGGAGTTCGCGCACCTGCACGAGTTCCTCTCGGCCATGCAGCAGGGCTTTCGCCAGCGCGACGTCAGCGGCGATGGCCGGCTGGACGGCAACGAAACACGCGAGGCGATGCGGTTGGGCGGGTTCACGCTCGGCGAGGAGTCCTTCCAGGCGGTGATGCGCAAGTTCGACCGGCAGCGGCGCGGCTCGCTCGGCTTTGACGACTACATTGAGCTCTCCATCTTCATGGCGCAGACGCGCGACGCATACGCCTTCTTTGACAGCGACCGCCTCGGCATGGTTGTCTTCAACTTCGATACGTTCCTCGGCACTGCCGCCACTCTCATGTGAAGTAGAGGTCGAGATAGGGGGAGGGAGAGTGTACATCCTCTTCTTTCACGTGTGTGTGTGTGTCTGTGGTCTCTTGACTCACAGGCCTGCACAAACTTCTTCTATTTTCACACTTTCACACACACACACACACACACACCGGGTGCGGTGTGGCGCCGTCGTGCAAGCTCGAGTGCCTCTGTGTTTTCGTTTGCTTGCTGAAGAGTTCTGCGGAGGTGTTGGCCCGCTGACGGTCGGCCCGCTCCTCGCCTCGCTCACTTCTTCTTTTCATGAGGAGAAGAAGGAACGCGCACCGACGTGGGCGAGTGGGGGGGGGGCGGGGGTGTCCGACCGAGTCCCTTGATACGCGGTCGCTCTGCAGCCCCCCCCCCGTTAAACAGTGCTTCGCCATCAGCTTGTCCAGCACAAACCCACCCACACACACAACAACGACAATAACACCAATCTCCGACTTGTCGGCCCATGCTGACCCTCCCCCCTCCCTCGTCGCCTGCTGGGGCACCTTACGCGGCAGCGAAGCAAGGCTCCCCCCATGAGCACGTGCCCCACAGCCCGCACTCTCACCCCCCTCCCCAACCCACCCCACCTTATCCTTCCCCCATGACCTGCGAACTGCACACAACCTCCGTCCTCTGCCTACGACACACTCGACCTTCCACCTGAAGCACCGCAGACCTGCGACGCACGCCCCCCCCCCTCCCCTCTGTGAGGCCACCAACGCCGGGGAACGACGGCGCCGCCTTCGCAGCGCCATAGAAGGCACCTTACGAAAAGGAAAGAACATAGAGCAGAAAACCCTTCAGCAGCATCACCCCTCCAGTCGGTCGGCGGACCCCGCAGTTGGCCGTCACACGCCACACGCAACAAGGCAATCGTACGCGCTGACAACCAATGGCCACCGCCACCGCAGCCGCCGCCGCCGCAGCAGCAGCCCCTCTCTCCGCGTCAACCTCCTTGCTGACCCACCCGGTCACCGCAACAGCGGAGGAGGACGTGCAAGACGCGGCACTCGACGAGTACTTCGCCGCGTGCCACACCTCATCACGGTCGGCCAGCAGCGATAGCGACGGCAGCAGTGGCAGGCCTCCCCGCTCCGCCTCCGCCACCGCGACACCCTCGGTGAGGACAGTGCTCTCGCCGCTGCAGGGGAGTGCTGCCCGCCCGCTGCTGCATCTCCACCGTCCCTCCGCCGCGCCGCTGCACGCCGAGCCTCTCATCACCTTCCCTTCCACTCTGGATGAGGAGGCGGCCCCTCCGCCTCGCCGCGCGGCCCCACGACCACCGCCGGCGCCGCCTGCCACCACCACGCCAGCGACGGGGGTGTCGGAGGCCGTGGCACGTGGTGTCGCTGGACAAGCCCTGGCACAGCGCCTGCAGTACACTGCACTGCCGTACGCACCCGCTAATGCGGCCCGGTCCCAGAGCGGTGCTCCTATCGGCACCACCACCACCGCCGCCGCCGTCGCCGCCACCGACGTGGTCTTCGACTTCCACCTGCCACCGCCGTCGCACCCCACGACCACATCGGCAGCCAGCGCAACTGCAGCGCGAAACAAAAGGAACACCTCCCCATCGGCGAGCACCGCTGCAGCCCCACCCACAGCGAGCACGACAACGATACGCACACGGGGCCGCTCGAGCGGCCACCTAGCGGCAGGGTCCCCCGCGACGGCGATGCCGCCCGCCCGTGTCGCGGCTCGCCAGCGCGCCGTTCTCTTCGACGTGCTCTGTGCCGTGCGCAAGCACCCGACGGCGAGCTGCGTGCTGGACGCTGTGTCGGTGTGGCGGCTCCACGATGCCGTGGTCGGCGAGGCGCGGGCGGAGAGCTGGGCCACCTCCTTCATGAGTGCGCTGGAGCAGCTGCTGGAGGTGGCCAACGATGTCGCCGCCGTGGAGGCACACGAGCGGGCCTTCCAGCGGTACTCCTGCACCCACAGCGAGGGTGCCGGCACGCAGGCAAATCGTGGCGTGCAGGAGGCGTCGGTGGCGCTGGAGGCCGCTGCGGCGCAGACGCTCAGCCGCCTGTGTGGTGTCTTGCGGTTGCTTGGTGCCGATCTCGTGCGGTGGGTGCTGCAGCTGCAAGAGCACCTGCTCGCCGCCTGCACCAAGGACGCCACAGCAAGTGCCTCTTTGCAGGAGCAGCAGTCACCTTCTTTGTTGTTGCCGCTGCCCGAGTCCGGCGCCCTCGCAGAGCTTGTTGCGGCGGTGCGCGAGAACGCGCTACCGCTGCAGCGGTGCCGCGCGCTTGTGGAGGGGAGCGGCTGCCTCGACGGGCTCGCCGAGTCCGTCGAGGCCAGCCACAGCAACACCGACCCCGCAACGTGCACGTCGCTTGCGGCGCGCCTGCTGGACACGCTCATCATTCAAGCCAGCGCCTTCCAGGACACCTCCACGATGGACCTGTACCGGTTTTACGTGATGCTGCTGCTGTACACCGCCTGGCCGTACGTGCTGCTGTGCACAGCCGCCATCTTCGGCTTTGTGCGCGGCATCGACCCGCCGGTGTGGCGGCGGCGACTGCCTCGGCTCTTCCGCTCCTCCTTCTCGCACGTCCGCATCGGCGACGCCAGCAGCCGCTACCCCACCGACGTGCTCTCGCTTCTACTGAACTGCGTGGGGTACTACAGCGGCGATGGAGCCGGTGATGCGGAGGCGGAAGCCGGACGCGAAGCTTCCCCGCCCGCCGTCGCACACGCGACCACCGTCGGTGGTGGAGGGGAAGGTGAAGCACAGGTGCTCGTCTCCCCTGTGGCAGCAACGGCTGCGGCGGCAGCGTGGGTGTCCGTGCCTCGCCGCACCGCCTCCGGGGGGCGCAAGTCGAACACGTCGGAGCCGCAGGTGGCCCGCGCCGCTCTCGCCTCCGCGCGGACCTTCGTACTGCGCAGCCTCGCCAGCTTCACGCGGCGCCACAAGCAGGTCGCCCTCTCCCGCACCCCGATGCACAGCCAAGGCACTGCCGCATCATCAGCCGCCGCCGCGCCGGCACTGATGGCGCAGCACTGGCGCCACAGGAGTGTCAAGGACATCCTGCACTACATCCTCTACGGTGGCGGCGGCGCCATGGACGGAGAGGACGACAGCGCCGACAAGGTCATCCACTACGCACGCCAAAGTCAAGACGTGCGGCGCCGCGTCGTGACCGCCGCCACGGGGGAGGGTGTCGCTGGGCACTTTGTCTACTTCCCCACCACCATCCCCCTCGCCTTCACGGCGATGCAGGCGGAGGGACTGACGGGGCAGCAGCAGCAGCAGCAGCGTGAGGAGGCACAGCCGCAGCATCCACACAGTGGTGTCCCCGTCGCCACAGGTCGTGTAGCAGAGGGGCTGCACCGTGGCCGCCGCTACGATGAAGAAGACCGTGACGATGAAGACGGCGACAACAACGGCGCCGGCCCACACGATGTTGATGTGCTGAGCCGGCGCGGTCTCTCGCTCTGGACGCTGGCCATCAACGACTCCGCCACGGCGCCAGACGTGCGCTTCACCAACGCGCTGGCCCAGTCCGAGGAGCGCCTGCTGGACGACGATTCCGCGGAGCTGAGTGGAAGTGGTGGGGCGGCCAGCAGACCGTCAGGCTCCTATCACCGGCAGCGGCGGCAACACCAGCTGTGGATCAACGTAACGATCCCGTGTGCGCGGTGGGTGACGACGGCGCTGCTGATCCCGATCGGTGTCGCCGTGCAGCGGTTGCAGGAGCGTCGACTGAAAGAGCTGTTTGCCATGGCGCTGCAGGCGGTCGACGGCGCGAGCGGGGTCGGCCTCCTCGAGAGCCTCAGCGACGCCGCGCCGCCAGTGGTGTCCAACGCGGAGGCATCGCGGGGTACGCCTTCGCCTGCGGATGCCGCGGCGGGTGCGGCCGGTGTGGCACGTGCTGCGCCGCTGGTGCCCTCCGGCGCGTTGCCCGGTGCCGCCGCGGCCTGCTCCTTCCTGCACGCGCTGAAGCTTGTCGTGGATGTGGCCCTCTGCCGCGACCAGGAACGCCTCGTGCGCGGCTTTGTCGAGCGGCTGTACCACGAGCCGCGGTGGTGGGTGCGCCGCGGTGGCGATGGCGGGGCCGCGACCTTTGCGCGGCTCGGCACGGCGGCACCGACCGTCTCCCTCCTTTTCTCCGACGCCCTGCGCGGCAAGCGCTTTGGGGAGCTGGCCCGCCTGGCAGTGCTGCCCGCGCGGCAGGCACCAGCGGCAAGCGACCGTGACAGAGCAGAGGAGGACGACGCCGAGGGTGGAGGTGGTGGGGGGGACACCGCGCTGTCGTCAGCAGGAGCAGCAGACCTGCTCGATGCCTTCGCCTCCTTCCAGCTTCACTTCACGCTGCCCGACGCCTTCGAGCGTATTCTGCTGCCGCGGGACTTGAGCGTCTACGTGTCGCCCACGACCGGCACGACGGAGCGGAGCTACCAGACGTACTTCTGGGAGCGGCGACGCCGGCGATACGTGGAGGAGGGCACGACCACCTCCAGCAGCAGCGGTGATGGCGGTGGCGCACAGCCTGGTGCCGCGGGTGAGGCCGGTGTCGCGTTCGCGGACATCTGGAGCTACGTCTTTGGCTACCAATGCGCGCTGTCGTACGCGAGGATCACCCTGCGCGAGCACAAGAAGTGGCTGCAGCGGCGCGATGTCATGGACAGCGAGGTGATGCACGCCATGGGCGATGCCGGGGCGTGGGGAGTGCAGCAGCTGCAGTACGCGGCGCGCGGGCTGGGCAGCGCCTGCTACACGCTGACCTTTGCCGTGGACACGCTCCTTACGTTCACGCAGAGCGCGGCGATCCGTGTTGTGTACGAGCTGGAGCGACTGCTGGCCAAGGCGATGCGCTCCTCGGCCATGCTGCACTCGTGTATGGAGCTGTGCTATCAGCTCGACGCGCTGCTGCTCCAGCTCAGCGCCATCGCCTTCTCCGCCCGCCCGCCGGTCGCGCTGAATGCGCGGGAGCGGGGCATGCAGTCCTCCGCTGGCGAGGCCGTGCGCGCTGCTGTGCAGTCCATCTTGGAGGTCGCCCTCGACGCAGCGCGGCTGCCGGTGTCACAGATCAGCCGCCGCACGCGGAATGGCGTCGAGTCACTCGTCGCGGCCGTGTCGGGGGCCGCCGAGCAGCAGCAGCAGCAGCCCGTGTCCTCGCTTGCTGCGCACCTGCAGCCGCTGCTCGTGCGACTGACCTTCAATCGGTTCTACGGCACGGACGAGGAAGTCTTGTCCTTCCGCTTCCGATGACCGCGCCTTGTGCGCGTGGTGGGGGGAGGGGGGGGACGAGCGGGGGACCCAGTGGACGCGCCACGCGTGTGTCTCCGCAGATCACAAGATGCCAAGCGAAAGAAAAAAATGAAGGAGTCGAAGCGCCTCAACGAAGGAGGATTATTGCAGGCAGACGTGCGCAGATGGTGGCCACCTTGTCGGCGAACGTATCGCACCATTGCGGTCTCCGGTGGTGGTGGCGGCATCCCTTTCCCCCCCCCCCCCCCCCACACACACACACACTCACTCACTCACTGTCATCAGTGTGCACGCACGCACGCAGCGACGCAACTTTTCGCCGGGGACCAGCTGGGGCTGATGGTGGAGGGGCGGATGACAAGCATCGCGCCATGGAAACACACACCCATCCCGTCTCCCACCTACGAACCCTCTCTCTATTTCACTCCTCTGTCACCCTCCTTCCTCCAACCCTCACCGGCACATCGGCACACACACACACACCCCTCCTCTCAAGCCGCATGTCCCTCCCAGAGCTGACGCCGGAGGAGCTGGCCTACTACGCCTCCCTCAACCTCGCTGACCCCGACGCCGACGCGCTGGCGAAGTTCCTCGCCGAGTCGCAAGCAAGTGCCCACCATGCCGCCCCCGCAAGCCTTGCAGACAACCGTGATGACCGTAGAGGGGCGGAAGCGGGCGAGGACGGCACCTCGGCGATGCTGGCCAGCCGCGACGATGCCGCCTCGCACCGCCCAAACACTTCTCACGTGCCGCACCCCCGCTCCATCGGCACGACCGACGACACCGCGCTGTCCCTAGCACGGCCCGCCACATCCTCCACTGTCGCTCTTGCACGTCGGCGTATCTCCGGCAACCCGCTTTTTGGTGCTCTCAGTGCAGGTGCAGCATCAGCAGCAGCCCACCGCCCCGTTGCAGCTCGCTATGGTGTGACACAGCTGCTCGACACCGACGGTCTCGTCGGCGGCGTGGCCGGTATGGCGGATGCGGCGCTGCAGACACGCTGCGTCGAGCTGCCGGGGCGCGAGCTGACCACCACCCAGCCCATCCAGTGCTTCTTGAACGTGACGCACGTCTACTTGCAGTACAACGTGCTGGCGGACCTGGATGGGGTGGAGCTCTTGTCGCAGCTGCAGGTGCTCGTCGTGCACCACAACCACCTCACCTCCCTCGCGCCGCTTCGGGAGCTGGAGCGTCTCACGTACTTGGATGCCAGCTTCAACCGCCTGGTCGGCCCTGTCGCGGAGCTGCTGCGAGACGCACTGCCCTGCACCACCTTGCAGAGCCTCGACCTGCGACACAACCCCTTCCTGGACACCGCTGACGTAGCGCAGCAGCGCGTGTATGTGCGCGAGGTGTGTGCGGCCTGCCCCGCTCTTGAGCGCCTGGACGGCGAGGACGTGGGCGGCAGCGACACAGACGCCGACGCATCCACCGACAGTGAGCACAGCCGCATTGACGGCGCCAGCGCAGGCGAGGAGCCAACAGTGGAGGGGCGCGGCAGTCTCGGATCGCGGCGAGTTTTGCACGCCATTACAGCCGCCCGCGCGGCAGCATCGACTCCCCCACCGCCGCAGCAGTTGCAGAAGCCTCAGCACGATGACATGGCGTCGTCGTCGTCCGATGCAGACGTGGATGTTGGACCCGACGCCGGTGCTGTCGTTGCTGCCGCTGTTGCCGCCGGAGAAGTTGTGGGGCCACGCCCGCACACCGCCGCTGCCTACCGCGCTGCGGCGCTGCTGGAGGAGGAGCAGGCCCGTCTTGTCCATAAGCTCCGTGCACGCCACGCCACAGCCACGGCGACGGCGACGGTGGAGGTGGCGGTGGTGAACATGGCGAGGCACTCGAGTGCGTCTGCCAGCGACAGCGGCGACATGAGCACTGCCGGCCCGGCCTCCGCTGCCGCGGTGGAGTTGGTGCCGGTGTCTGGCAGCGACACGAGCGACGCCCTCGTGGCCCCGTCCAACACCGACGCAATGGTGTTGTACCACAACTTGCAGTACACGCAGGCGGTCGGGCAGGCGCGTCTACAGCGCGACGTCGCCGCCCACTGGGACGATGTGGCGCGCGTGCTTCAGACCGCCCAGGCTCTTCAGCAAGACCGGCGCCGTCGACTGCAGCAGCGCTTGGAGGAGGCGACGCCCGCCTACGCGGAGTCGCTGCGCCTCCTGCAGCAGGAGTCGTACGTCCCGGACCTCGCTGTCTATCGTACCGGGAAGTTCGTCACCGACGCACGCGCGCCAGCAGCAGCAGCGTCAGCAGCAGCACCAGCAGCCGCTGCGAGTGCCCTTTCACAAGTCCCATCAGCAACCCCCGCGCCAGCCGTGTCGCGCAGCCGCCCCAGTCCCGTGCCACAGCGGGGGCCCGCCCCTGCCGCTGTCTCGGCCACGCGGACGCCACCCCCTCTGTCATCTTCCGCACCCTCCGCAGCAGCACGGGCCTCGGCGCCGCCGCACCCTGGAGTCAAGCAACGCACCAGCGCGGCGAAACTCGCGCCGAAGCCACCGCCGCAGCCACGTCGCAAGTGAAGCCGGCTGCATCAGGTGTGATTGCCGCCTCATAGACCGACTCTCCTGCCCTCCTCCCCTCCCCCCTTCCCCTTCGTCGTCCTTGCCCTCCTTCCTTCCCATGTTCAGCCCCTCTCCCCCTTCTGTTCCCCCTTGGAAGGGGTGCCGTGTAGACGGCAACACGCCATCTCCTGCACACCAACGACGGACGAAGCAGACTAAACCGCGACGGGTGCCGAGGTGGGTTCGTGTAGGCGCACCCTACCGTTGGCACCGCCGTGTGTGTGTGTGTGTGTGTGTGTGTGTGTGTGTGCCGTGGGGTGTGTTGTATGGAGGCCGACACACACACATCTACTCCTCCCCTTCCCAAACATACACATACACACACAGGCACACGCGTCTTCAACGATCAACTTCCGCACCTGGGACCTAACTGCGTCTGCACGCTCCATTACCCCCACCCCCCCAACCCCCTTTGCCCGAACACAGTGATGCACCTCGGCGTAGTTCTTGGTTCACTTTGCCGCTCTCCATTACCCTCTTTGCTCCTACACCGTTGCAGCCTCTGCCCCTTGGCCTCCATCGCACCTCGGTACAGGACTCCCCTCCTCCTTCCCTCACCTTTCTTTCTTTCTCCCTCTCTCCTATACATACACGGCCCACCCTCACAGACGCGCACACCCCACCATGCGGCAGTGGCAACTCCCCAAGGGCGGCGCCGGCGTTGACGCTCTCACGCTCAAGACGGATGTGCCCGTCCCCACGCCGGCCGGCACGCAGATGGTGGTTAAGATGCACGCGCTCTCCCTCAACGCCCGCGATTCTATGGTAGCGGCGACTACAGCACTCGGGCCTGCCCCAGACAACGTGGTCCCGCTGTCCGACGGCGCGGGCGAGGTGACGGCGGTCGGGGCCGAGTGCACCCGCTTCAAGGTTGGCGACCGCGTCGCGCTGACCTTCAGTATCAATCACTTGGAGGGTGACTACATAGAGGGCATGGGTCTCCTCCCGTCGCGCGGCGGGGGCATCCACGGTGTGGCGGCCGAGTACGTGCTGACGAGCGAGACGGACGCCGTGCGCGTCCCCGACTACCTGTCGTATGAGGAGGCCGCCGCGCTGCCCTGCGCCGGCGTCACGGCGTGGCTGGCGCTGAACAGCGGCGAGCACCGTCTGGTGCCCGGCAGCACGGTGCTGGTGCAGGGCACCGGCGGTGTCAGCGTGCTCGCCGCGCAGCTCGCACACGCCGCCGGGTGCCGCGTCATCGCGCTGTCCTCGAGCGCTGCCAAGGTGCAGCCACTGCTAGACAGCCGCATCGTGCGCGCGGGCGACTGGATCAACTACCGCGAGCAGCCGCACTGGGGCGAGGCGGTGCGCGCGCTCACCCCCGACGGCCGCGGCGTGGACGTGGTCGTGGAGGTGGTGGGCATGTCTTCCATCAACGAGTCCCTCGCGTGTGCGCGCCGCCGCGGCGTCATCTCTGTCATCGGGCTCCTTAACATGGCGCAGCCGCCGGAGGGCTTCCAGCTTGTGCAGCTCCTGATGAAGCGCGTGCAAATGGTCGGTGTCCAAGTTGGACCCCGTCGCGACTTCGAGGACATGCTGCAGCTCATGGAGCTGCACAAGGTGCACCCGTTCCTGGAGAAGCAGCGCTTCAAGTTCGCCGATCTCCCGGCCGCCTACGCACACCTCAAGGGCCAGGGCCACTTTGGCAAGATCGTCGTCACGGTGTAATCCCGCATCCCAGCTTGCGCCATCGATCCGCAGGCTCTCCTGCCGCAGTCCTCGTTCCCCGTGCTCGCAGATGGATGGATGGTCGTGGTATGCCGCCGCCGTCGCCGTCCCTCCTCCCCTCCTCTTCTCCTCTTCCTCCCTCCCTATTGAAGCGTCACATACGCTGACGCATGCTTGACTCTCTTCCTCCCTCCCCCTCTCACTCTCTTAGCTGGGTGTGTGTATGTATGTGTATATTTATTTGCGTGTGTGTGTGTCACGTGCGCCTGCACGTATCCCATGCACACAGACACACACACACACATACACGGCCGTCCATGCATACACACCTTCGTATTGTTTCTTCTCCCTCCCTCCCTCCCCCCTTCTTGTCTGGGCGGCCTCCGTCGCTTTCCTGTTCCGTCACGCACGACGAAGCACGTGACCAGAAACACGTACAAAGCGCCAACGCCACCGAGTAGCACAACGATCACAGCCATGCCCTCCTCCCTCCCCACTCCCCCCCCCCTAATGCACGGAGGTACGGGGTGGATGTGACTGCCGTAAAGGGACAAGGAACACTGATGCCCACCCACCCCCCACCCCCTCTCACCCATCCGTCCCTCCCTCCCTCCCCTCCCCCCCCCCCCTCGATGCACACACACGCACCGACACACCCTTGACTGCATCCACAGCGCTCTACCACCAAGCTTCCACACAGGCGACGCAGTAGGCCGCAAGTAGGGTGCGTCACCGGAGTAGACACACACATCACACACACACACACACACACACACACACAAAGGCGCGGGTGTCGCTGCACGCGTGTGCATGAGCGTGCCGCTCCTCGTGGGCCGCGTGCTGGTGGAGGTCGGCGCTGACGTCCGGCAACGGCTGGGCCCAGCCGCCCTCCCACTGCTCGCGCCGGATGACTGGGCGGCCGTGCAGTGCCCCCTCGACACGAGCACAATGCTGCCGCGGCATGCTAGCGACGATGACACGGATGACAGCCACGAAGAGCTGCTGCGACACGTGCAGAAACGGTGCGCTGAGCTTCCCATGCGGCTACAGATGGAAGCGCTGCAGGTGCGCCGCTACGAGCATCTTCTCCGCCAGCACACCCGCGAGCTCGTCACGCTCAGCGAGTTCGTTACACTCGTCAGCCGCACCCCGCCCGCCCTGGCGGCTCCCACAACAACGAGCTCGGGCGCACTGCAGGAGACGGCACCGCTCCCAGCTGACTTGCGCGCTCTGTTGGCGCCGGCGGAGGTGGAGCTGCGGCTGGCGCGCTGCCGGAGCCGTATCCGCGAGCTGGAGACAATGGCGCGGCAGGACGCCGAGGCGAAGGTGCGCTGCTGTCAGCGCATGCTGCTTCTCACAGCCTTTGTTCGGTCACTGGTGCAGCACGCGAAGGTCGAGCTGCGGTGCGGTGATGGCGTCAGGGGCGACTCGGACGGCGGCCGTGGATCGAAGCGGCCGCGCACTGAGTCAGCGGCGTAGCCGCGGCTGCCGTCCCCGCCTCTGCAGAGCCATCGCCAGGCGCGGCGGCGAAGAGGAGGGGATGCAGCAGGGTTGGTGCACACGGGTGCAGCGAAGACACGAGGAAAAAAAATGAGGATTTCGAATGAGAGGCTTCTTGAACCGGGGCCGCTTGTGCAGCAACAGCAACAGCAGCAGCAGCAGGGGGAGGGAGGGGCAGGTCTGGGGAGGGTGCTCTCTTCTTGCTGTTGCTGTTGTTGCCCATCTCCGTGTGGGTAGTGCCGTGCCACGAGCACCGCGCTTAGCGGCCGCTGCAGTGATGAGCCACGTGTGGCCACCACAAAACAAAACCAACAACAAAAAAAAAAGCAACGGCCACGATGCCATGAAACTCCCAACTAGCCTCTCCTCCTCCTCCACCGACGAACAAACACACACACACACACAACACACAACACACAACACACACACACACATCTACACGCACCACAGGACACGCCATTACGCTCGTCACTCTTTTTAACTCCACTCCCTCCTCCCTCCTTCCTTCTATCTCTCGTGTCGCTCACCATCACCACCTTAACAACACCAACAACAGGCCACACGGCACACGTAACGACGGAAGTACACACTGCGGTGAGGAAGCACATAATTCTTTTTTTTTTTTCTTCGTTTATTTGTTTTGGTTCTCCATTTTTTTTTTTCTGTGCAGCTTCACCACGCACACGCACCTTGGATGGGGGAACACCCACGACAACGAAGTGCCTCCTCATTGCCATCGACTTCGACTCAACGCAGCAGTGCTGCTT
>CAWUFJ010000012.1:93260-209066 GCA_963921375.1 Tiliacea citrago
GGAGAGTAACTACGCCTACGACGGCGAGGAGGCGAGCCCGATGACTGACGGGCTGCGGAAGATGAAGGGCTTCACGACGGAGGTGTCCGCGGTGGACCGCAGCTGCAACGTCATCGCCGTCTTCCTCCTCTTCGCCATTCTGATCACGTCGGTGATCAGCATCGCCGCCGGCGCCGCCTGCCTCGCCTCCCTCTCCGGCAAAGCGTTCCAGCGCTTCCCACTCTTCTTCGCCTTCGGTCTGATCCCCGTCGTGGCAGGGTGTCTCAGCTTCGCCGGCGTCATTGTGTTGATCGCCATCATCGTGGTGTGCGCCACGGGTCTGACCACCTACGGCATGTGCTGCTACGCCTCGACGCGCTGCCGCTCTGTGCTGCGTGTGATCGTGTACGGCGTCTTGCCCTTTCTCGTCTTCAGTGGGCTGCTCGCCACGAGCATCATCGGCTTCTCCTTCTACAGCCTCAGCCAGCAGATCCCGCCGCTCAACAAGGACTACACGGCGATCGAGGGGCTCAGCGGCCCGATCCAGATTGTGCGCGACGTGAACGGTCTGACGCACATCAAGGCGAGCAGCCGCCGCGACGCGTACTTTGGCCAGGGCTTCGCCGAGGCGCAAGACCGTCTCTTCCAGCTGGAGTTCCACCGCCTCGTCGGCAACGGCGAGCTCTCCAGCACCGTCGGCAAGGACGGCGTGCTGACCGACTCCTCCATCCGCACGCTCAACCTGCGCAAGGCGGCGCGCGCCATGTGCGAGATCACGGACCCGGTCTACGTCGACTTTTTCCAGGCCTTTGCCGACGGCGTCAACCTCTACCTCTCCCGTGTGTCGAAGCGTCCGGTCGAGTTCTTCTTTATGGGAAGCAAGCCGCTGCGCTTCCACAACCCGAAGCCCTTCGCTGCCATCGACTTGTGCCTCACGGCGCGCCTCTTCCAGTGGCAGATGAGTTCGAACATTGGCGCCGAGGGCACGCGCTTCGCCATCTGGGCAGGCACGAACCGCACGTACGCCGAGACGATGGAGATGTACCCCGACTTTACGAACCAGCCCAACACGATCATGACGACGGACCAGATGCTGGACCTGACCAAGTCGCAGTGGAACACCGAGACGACGCCGGGAACGGCCACGGAGGCGGAGCTGGAGGAGATGCAGACCAAGTACGTGGCGGCCAACACGAAGCTGCTGGCCTACAACTCCATCGCTGAGGCCGCCGTGTATGACAACCTCATGGCCCTGCTCCGCTCGCAGCTCAAGTCTTCCACCACCACCACAGGCACGAGCAGCAGTGTCAGCGCCAGCACGAGCATCGCGAGCCGGGCCATTGCTGCGATGTTCCCGAGCTCGTCGTCCGGGGCTGGGGACGCCGCCGGCACGGAGGACAACGTGCACGGCCGCATGATCGCGGACCGCACCGTCTTCGCCTACAGTTACCTCAAGGCGAGTAACGCGTGGGCTGCGCGTGATGCGAGTGGCAATGCCATGGCCGCCTCCGACCCGCACCTCACCATCAACCAGCCGTCGGTGTGGTACTACGTGCACCTCAGCTTCCCCACGAGCGCCGGCGTAGCCTATGACACGGCGGGCGTCGGCCTCATTGGGCTGCCCGGCGTGCACATTGGCAAGACGACACACGTGGCGTGGGGCATCACGATGAGCATGACCGACTTGCAGGACCTCTTCGTGTTCCCGCCAAGCACCCTGTCCGGGCTGCCGGAGGACACCTACATGTACAACGGCAAGCAGCGCGTGTTTGTGAGCCGCCTGGAGCGCATCAAGGTCCGCGGGAAGAAGGACGTTATCGTGAAGGTGCAGGACTCGATTCTGGGCCCGTTGGTGTCCGAGATGCTGGGCATGCCGTCCATCCTGAAGGTCGCGCTCTTCGCCCTCCCGCTGCGCGACAACGACAACACGTCCATGATCGCACTGACAAGCATGTCAGACCCCGCCATCGACACGGCGGAGAAGATGATGACGAACTTGCTGCAGCTGCGCTCGCCGGGTTTCTCGATCCCGATCGCGGACGTGCACGGCAACATCGCCTACACCATGACGGGCGAGCACCCGAAGCGGGCGCTGGGTCACACCGGCCTGTTCCCGACGCTCGCGTTCGACGCGCCAGACCTGCTGTGCCGCATCTTTATGGCTGCCGCCGGCCAGGCGGTCGCTGACACCGACACCTGCGACCTGCTGACCGTCATGGCCCAAATGAGTGCGAACGGGGCGACAGCGAGCCAGTCCAGCATGGACCTGACGGCGCTGATGCCACTCATCCAGCAGCGCCTGCAGACGTCGACGTGGACAACGTACGTGCCAGAGACCGCCGAAGCCGCCATCACGAGCGTGCCCCAGTCCCTCCTGCCGCACGTCAGCATCCCGTACAACGGCACCGCGGCCAACATCTCCGCAGCGAACCAGAAGGTGGTGCCGCAGGGGTACCCGTACCTGCTTGGCGCCGACTACGCATGGCCCTACCGCGGCGCCCGCGTCCAGAAGCTGCTGGTCGCGAACGCGGATAGCCTTTCCAGCCAGGCCGTGCACATGGACATCCAGATGGACCACCAGAGCAACCTGTGGGTCGACGACTTCCAGTCCATCGTCGCCAGCGCCGCCTTCACCGCCGGCATCGCAGACGAGTCGCTCGCGACGTACTGGGCCGGTCGTCTCCTCGCCTGGGACGCCGTTGCGGTGATCGGCAGCGTCGAGGCGGCCTTCTTCTGGCGCTGGCTGCAACGCATGGCCATTCTGCCGCGCGACGCTATTCGCGCGGCCGGGGCCGTGTACTGGCACCCGATCAACGGCTACATCACTCGCATGCTGACGAGCCCGTCCGCGCGCATGACGGCGGAGTGCGCGGACTACATGCAAGACTGGACGAGCTCGAACCCGTGCCTGGCCTTTGCGACGGCCATGTTCAAGGTGCAGGCGCAGTCGGCGGGCCGGAACTACAAGGAGGCCTGGGGTGTCGACCTCAACCGCCTGCACGGCCTGCACGAGATGCTCCACACCAAGGTTATACGCCCCGTCTTCCAGCGCGAGATTCAAAAGGCGGGTGACAGCAGCTCCGTTGCCGTGTCGCACAACTCCCTCTACAGCGACATGAACTCCACGCAGGCATCGAGTATGCGCCAGCTCTTCGACTTGTGGAACTCCACGCACCACGTGTACTTCCAGCTGCCGGCGGGCAACAGCGGGAACCCGTACTCGAAGTTCTACGACAACCTGCTGGGTCTGTTCGAGAAGGAGCAGTACCTGCACGTTGAGGTGGACCATGCGTCGTGGAACGAGATTAACGTCCTGCACTCGCAGAGCCTGACCCAGTAGACGCGCTGCCCTCGCATGGCAGGGACAGCCGCGCTGCTCATGGTCGTCAACAACCTCGCGTGTGTGCCTGTGTCTCTCTCTCTCTCTGCGTCTGTGTGTGTGTGTGTGTGTGTGTGTGTGTGTGTGGCGACGTTGCACTCCTTCAGCAACACGTTTGCTTGAGCTCTCTCTCTGCTCCGTCACTTCCCCCCCCCCCCCCACCCCCCCTTCCTTCTCCCTGTGTGTTCTCCTCTTCCGTGTGTCTTTAGATGAATGCAAACGACCAAACAAAGCCAAGTGATGAAAAAAAAAAAAAGCATCTGTTAAATATATATAAATTGGCTTATATATATAATCATCCTCTCCGCGCTGCTGCTGCACTTCGTTCGACCTGATTCTTCTCTACACGAGTTCGCCGCGCTGTGTGGGGGGGGACTATCTGTCTGTCTGTCTGTGTGTGTGTGTGTGTGTCAGCGTGCGCACGTCTTTGCGTGACATCACTTCTTTTTTTGTCTGTTCTCCTTTTCTTCGCCCCCCTTCCTCCTCCTCCCTCGCCTTCACGCCGCGTCTTGTGTGTGTTTTGTTTTCGATCTACTTTGTCTCTTCATCTCTCTTGTCTTGTGCGTCTGCGCCTCTCTCTCTCTCACTGTCTGTGTGTGTGTCTGTCTGTGTGTCTGTGTGTGTGTGTGTGGCGCGGGAATCTTGTGTGTGAGCCCGCAGCGCCACACACACATGGACACACACACACATGGACACAGACACACACAGACATGGACATGGACATGGACAAGCCCGTCTGACCCAATCCACTCACCCACTCTCTTCCTCGCCTGCATGCGAGAGTGGCCCCGTGGATTTCTCCTTTTCCTTCTGCAAACGATTTTCTCCCCATCGAACCTCGCCGTTCTGCATGCCTTCAGCCATCGTCATTTCTCTTCTGATTTCTTGCTTTCTTCTTTGGCTTCTCTTTGGTCCTTTTGTTTTTTTTGTTTCCCCCTTTGTGCGAGTCTCCTCTCCACCTGCGAGGTCTCTCGACCTCTCGAAGAACGACCACGACGACCCGCCACCTCCACTATTACCTTCGGCGGCGGCGGCGGCGAAACCGCTTGGCTTACCTTTCCTCCTCCTCCTCCTTCTTCTGCCAACGCTTTTCTCCCCCTCCCCAGACACACACATACACATGTGTGTCTGTGTGTGTGTGTGTGTGTGCTCGTGTCTGGGTGTGTTTGTCTCTCTGATAGCGCAAGGACAAGAGAGAGAGAGAGAGACTGTGTGTGTCTGTGTGTGTGTGTGTATACCTGCCATGGCCACTTGGGAGTTGTTGGCGTGTCTCAATCGCCACCACCCACCCACCCACCGCTCCTCCTCCTCCTCCTCCTCCTTCTCCCCACCTGCGTGCTTCCGGATCTGTTCTCTCTCTTCTCTTCTCTTGTCTCTCTGTGTGCGTATGTTTGGGCATGTGCACACCCCAGTTCTCCCCTTGATGGATGAGATTGGCCAAGCGCTTCTACCTCTCACTCGTCTTCTCTTCTTTTTTTTCTTTTCTTTTCTTTTCAATGACTCCTCCGGCGCGACGACACGACCGCGTGTAGGCTGGTGTGGCTTGCACGACAAGCCGCACTTGTCCTTCCCTCCCCACCGTCTCCTCTTTACCCATCTTGGTTCTCTGTTCCACCTGTCGTGAGTCTGTGTGTGTGTGTGTGATCAGTTGCTTTACGTTTTTTTCTTTTTTCGCTCAGCGTCCACCACACATCAAATGTTGTTGTCCTGTGATAGACATTGCGTGTGTGTGTGTGTGTGTGTGTGTGTTGAAGTTCTGTTCCCTCCCCTCCCCTCTCTCTTGTGATCCCTCGCTGCGTTGTGCGAACACTTGCGCATTTTTTCTTTTTTTTTCTTTGTGCGTGTGTGCGGCTGCGCGAGGAGCACACGTCCTTAAGAAGGACCTCTGCGAGGAGCGGCGGCTGCGCCTCTTTCCTCCCCACACGATGGTGAGGTGGGTGGCACCGTCGTACGCCTCTTCTCCCTTTCCACTTTCAACTCTTTTTTGTTTGTTTTTGGCTGTTGAAGCTCTGCCGGTGTGGGCTGCGGTTCACCTCTCGATCGTATTTTCTTAAGCCCCCCCCGTTCCCCCCCCCCCCCTTCGACACTCCTTTTTCCCCGTCCCGCCTCTGTGGGCGCAGTCCTCGTGTGTCAGCGGACGGCAATCGCAAGCGCTGCCGGTCATGCGTTGAAAAAACAGCACAACGATGTGCGTCGACACGCTGACCACGAGCGGTGGTCCCCCCCTCCCCATTCATTTTTCTCCTCTTCCCTCTCGCACCCTTCCATCATCACCACCACCACCCCTAGCCCTCCTCCTCCTATTTCTCCTCCGACAGGCACTCTCGGCCTTTCCGATGTGCTTGTGGAGAAAAAAGGGGTGATGGGGAGGGTGGGAGGGTGGGTGGTGGTGATGATGGAAGGGTGTTGATCAGTTTTATTATTTTGTGGCGCACGCCAGTGTGCGGGTGCGCCGCAGTTTTGTTTTTGCGTAACGAGTACTACAGCTACCGACGCACTGAGGGGATGACTCACGTCGGACCCTCCTTGCACCTCTTTACCCCCTCCCCCCGTCCGTCCCTGCGCTCTGGCTATTATTAGCTGGGCCCACTCTTGTTTGACGCCGGCCATTCCCGATCCACACGACCCCGTTCTCCTTCCCCCCCCCCCTCACCCTCACTACCTGTGTATGTGTGTTCAGCCCTTCTTCCTCCTCTTCCTTCTTCTTCCTGAGAGAGAGAAGAGAGAGACCCGTACTACTACTACGGAGGGGGGGGGATACCGAGACAGTGACGCAGCCCGACGTCCGAGGTCACCGCACACCACAGTCAAGCGCTACGTGAAGTAGGCTCTGCCCCTGCAAGTGTCAGTCGTGTCGTCTCCCTCGTCCTCATGCTCCTTTATTTGTTTGTTTGCTTCCTCCGCCCCGCCCCCCCCCCTTCTCTCTCTTTTTCTTTTCACGCACACTGCCGGATGGCGGAAGGTGGTGGCGGTGCTGCGTCAGTCGTTGCACCATGCACAGCACGCGTGAAGAAACGGCTGGTGGGTCAAAAGGGAGAAAAGAAAAAAAAGAAGGGAAGAAGAACTGCAGGCCGTCCTGCACTGGACGCGTTTGCCGTTTTCTTTGTAGAGGAGGGGAGGGGAGGGGGGGCGGCACCATGGACTTGCGGTGCCTCTGCCCTCGACGTCCGTCCAACGACGCCCCCCCCCCCCACCGCCCTTCTCCCTCCTCCCTCCTCCCTCCTCCCTCCCCCCCTTTGCTTTTTCTTTTTTTTTTCTTTCCTCCGCCTCTTCCTCCTGACCACGTGTAAGCTCAGCGCGGCGACATCCCGCCGTCGCCACCCCACTGCGATGCAGCGCTGGAGCATGCCCGTGGCTCAGACTACACCAAAGCTGGCCATGTTAAAGATATGGAGAGGGCGTAGGGCCAAGACAAGACCCCACCTCCGCACCCTTCTCCCCGCCCCCTCCCCCTTTTCTTCTCCGATACCGATTGGAAGGCCGGAGAGACGGTTGCTAGAACACACATCAGTGCCGCGTATGCCACGCCTCGTGCACACCGCGTCGCTCGACCCGCAGGTGGGGGGATTCTTCCGCGCGGCACGGCTGATGTCCTTCACAGCCCACTCCCCTTCTCCCCATCTCCACTCTCTTTCTTTCTCCCTCCCTCTCCCTCATCAATCAAATACTCGCATTTGCCACTACGACGCAGCTTGTCTTCGTTCACATATCCCGACTGCCACCGTCGCTCCCCGCCCCACCCCACTCCCTCCCCAGCCCTTCCCTTCCCCTTCCCTCACCCTGTGCGGCGTGCGGGTGTGTACGTGACATCATTACATCGGTGACTCGCTCAACCCCCCCCCCCACCCCTTCACACCTTTCCCATCGAGTCCTATCGGGTCCTTCTGCTATCCCTCACAACAACAGCAACAACAACAAAAAAAACCTGTTTTGGTTAGCTGGGGTGTGTTATCATCAGTCGCAGTCCTCTGCTGCACCCACCGGCGCTCACGCCGGCCCACCTCCTTCCCTCCCCCCTTCCCTCCGGTGACCGTCCAACTTAGCAAGCGCTGCCGAGAACGTGCGAGAAGGCACCAGACACAGAGAGAGAGAGAGACACACACACACGGACAAACACAGACCGACACAAACAAAACACACGGGTACCGGATAAGACTGGTCAAAGTGTGCGGCCCTGTGATCTCGCTTGCTCTCCCACTCTCCCTCCCTCCCTCCCTTCCTTTATCTGTCTCCTGGCCACTCCACTCCTGCCCCCCCCCCTCCGCCCCCTTTTTTTTCTTTTCTTCCACCGCGTTCCCTACGGCATCCCTCATCAGTCGTACTCCCCCTCTCTGAGTCTCCTCTCATCGCCTCCCTGTCGTGAGTCCGTCTCGTGTTTGATTGATCTCTTTGGTCGGCTTCTCCGCTTGCCCCTGCCTTACGTCTTTCTTCTTTCCCTCCCTTCCTCCGTCTCTCCCTCCCTCACCCCCCACCATCCCCACCTCGCCACGTGAGTGAGTGTGTGTGTGTGTGTGAAGTGGGGTAGCGGTGGCGCTCCCGTCCCATTTCTTTTTTTTTTCTTCTCTCTCTCTTTCTTTGTAGTCCTGTGTCGCCTGCTCTCCTCTCCTCTCCTCTCCCTTTTTCGCTAGCCTCCCTCTCTCACAAGCCGCTCGTTGTGTTGACCCTTGAACGGCGCTTAAACAAATCGCCGCTCCCCCCCCTCTTTTTCCTTCACCCTCCCCATTCGACTCCGTCGAAACTCGAACGGCTACTGCCCCCCCCCCCCCACCCCTCACCCCCCTCCCACCTCCCCACCACCCCACCTTTGTGCATCCGTTCCGCTTCTCCGCACTTCACGCGTTGCTCTGCCGGGTGCCGGCCTCGCTGGCTCTGTTTTTTTCTGGGTATTTTGCTTTCCCATCTTCCACGTCTCTCTCTCTCTGTGTGTCTGTGTCTGTGTGCGTGTGTTTTGTGATCGTCCGCGACCGACTCGTGTCTTGACTCCGTCTCGCACCGCCTTCCCCCTCCCCCCTTCCCCATCTTCGTGTTTCCAAGAGTGCAAGGCGCCGCCGCCCGGATTACTTCTTCTCTCTCTCTCCGTAAGGACGCGCACACGCACACAAGGGAGACCAGCACTCCTACACACGTGCGCGCCGCGTGACCGCAAGTCCCCCCCCCCTCCAGCCCCCCTCACTGCTGCCCACGCACCATCATCGCTGCCCTGTCTCGTTCTTCCCTCCCCCTCCCCCCCTCCTCACTGCAGTTCCCGCACGTTTGTCAAAGCCACACTGCAGCACGTGCTACCTCCTTCCCCCCTCCCTCTGGCCCTCCCTCTGGCCCTCCCCCCCCCCCCCCTTCCCACTCATCCACCCTCTTTTTTTTTTCCTCTCGATCTGTTCTTTGCTTTTTTTATCTTTGTTTCATTTGTTTTTTTCTTTCCGTACCTTAACCTTCTCTGCACGCGAATTCACCTTGTGTGTGTGTGTGTGTGTGTAAGTGCGCTTTCGTTTTTTTTATTTGTGATACCTGCGCGGCTCGCTGACTCCTGTTTGAGGAGACCGCGACCCTTGTCTTGCCTCTTTCCTTTATTCCTTCCCTTCCCTCTTCCGTGTTCTGACCAACCCGCTCGCCCCACGTCCCCCCCCCCCTCCCCCCCAACCCCACGAACAGACGGGAAACCCTTCCCCCTCCCTTACCTTCCATCTTGTCCCAGCCACATCGATCGCCGCTACCGTGGAAAGCTGACACGCGCAGCTGTGTGACAACGTAACCACCCCCCACCCCCCGCCCAACTTCCTCGTTCTTCTCTGTCCTCGTGTTTCCTTTTTCTTAATTGTTTTTCCGTTTCTTTGCTTCGGGGCCCAACCCGTGTGAGCATTCTTTTCTTTTCCTTTTTTTTTCCTTTTGTTCTCCCCCTTCCCTTGTGAACTTTGTGCGTGTGTGTACTCCACACACACACACACACACACACGCACACACACACACACACACAAGCAAGACAATATTGTTTTGAAGAAACAAAGCAAAAAGGAGATCAAAAAAAGGAAAAAAGACGATTGAGGAAAGGAGAGAAGAGAGAGAAAAAAAGAAAAAAGTAACAAACAAAAAAAAAAGATACACACACCGCGAAGGCGGTCCACGTGTCTGCGGTGAAAGTGTTCCCCCCCCCCCCCCCCCCCCGGTCGCCTCCTGCATCTGTGACGACGTGCTCTTCACTACTGCCACCCACTCCACCGCCCGGCCCTCACCCCCCTTCTTTTCTTTTATTATTATTATTACTATTAAGATTCAGTCGCAGTGCCGCTGCTGCTGCTGTTGCCCTCACCCTCACCCTCACCCTCACCCTCACCCTCACCCTCACCCTCGCCCTCCCCCCCCCCCCCCCTTTCCCTCCCTCCCTCGGCTTCCGCCCGTCGCTCCAGCATCCTTGTCAAAGCCACCAATTCTATTGTCCGACTTCCTGAATTGACTCTCTTCTCCTTTTCATTCTTTCTTGTCTTTGCTTCTCCTTTTTTTTTACGCTTCACTTTTTTTATTTCCACTTTTTGGGGAGTCTGAGGACAGGGAAGCCCCCGCGCCACCCTCCCTCCCCCCCCTTTCTCCCTCCGCCATCTCCTCCTCCTCCTCCCCCTCCCCCCCCGCCGCTGCCTGCGCTCTTGTCCATCGCCTCTTCTCACTGGCGCACAGCGACGAGCTCGTCATCCTCAGCACATCGACGCACGGACGTGACGCCACCGTACGTGAGACGGTGGGAAACAAAATAACAAAAAGAAGAAGCGAAGAGAACGAAACACACACACACACACACAAAAAAGAAAGAAAGAAAGAAAAAAAAGGAAGGCAGCGACGCTGTTCCTCCCTTTGCCCTGCCCTCCGCTGTCCCCCTCCCCTCCTGTCCCCCACCCCCCACCCCCCACCCCGCCGATTTCTACTGCGGATCTCGCGTGTTCCTTCTCTCCGCCTCGCGTCGTGTGTGAGTGTGTTACCTTGATCTCGTCTTTTTTTTTCTGTTTCTTCGCTCTTGCTCTTCTTTTTGTTTTTTTTTTGTTTTTGTCCGTTCTCAGTGCGTGTTTGGCTGCGCGAACATCCGACTCGCTCTCGCTCTCTCTCTCTCCCCTTCCTCCGCGTGCGTATTAACCTACTGGGTGTGCCGCCTTGGCTTTGTGTGTGTGTTTGGGTGTGTTGCGTAGTTCTCTCTCTCTCGGTGTGTGTGTTTGTGTGTGTGTGTGTGTTTTGGCTCTTGTGCGTCACCACAGAGTCTCCTTGTTTCGTTTTTTTTTCTCTCTTGGCTTTCGGTAGCTCTTTATATCTATCTCCTCAACACCTTTCACCCCCCCCCCTCCTCCTTTCCTTCCTTTCATTTTCTGGATCCCCTTTCCACGCAGGCCGTCTCGCACTGTGACGCTGCGTCTACGACGCTACCACCACCACCACCCCTCCTGCCCCCCCCCCCCCCCGAGCGCTCCTGCACTGCCCTCTATCGTCCGTCTGGCTTATCATTTCGTCCTTTCACCCCCCCCTCCCTCCCTCCCTCCCTCCAGCTCCCGCCTCTTGTTGGCTTGTTCTTGGTTACCTTGCTCCTTCCTTCAAATTCCCCTTTAGTTTTCTTTTCTTTGTCGTTGAACGCTCTTCTCAAGATCGTCAGCCCCGCACTCCGCTTCACGTGTGTTCGCGTCTCAAGCCCCCGGAGTGCTGGCGTGTGTTTGTCTCTCTCTGTCTGTGTCTGTAGTTGTACTTGGGAGACGGAGTGTGTGCGCCATCCTTCCCCCACCCCCGTCCCCACTTCTCCCTCCTTTTCACCCCACCCCACCTTCTTTTTTTTTTCCTTTTCTTTTTCTTCGCATTTGGTTGCTTCCTTTTTGTTGTGTGTTCCGCGCCTGTGCCTTGCGTTGGAGGTCCGTGTTTTTTTTTTTTTTCTCTCCCCCTTTTTTTTGGCTTACTGGTCTTGCTGTTGTCGTTGTCTTTTTTTCTCTCTCTCTCCTGTAACGTTCTTTGTGAAGCTCCAAACATTGACGTTTTCTTTTTTTTTTTCTTCTCCCCCCCCCCCTCCCCCTCTCTCTCTTTCCCCTGATTCTTCTTCTCGCCATCCGTATCGTTTGGGTTCTCTTTTTTTTTGTTGTTTTCTTTTTAAAAAAAAACGGTTTGTGGGCCACAAGAGTCGAAGTGTTGTCGTCTACTTGTCAACGCGCCGTCGCACACATCCGACACGCACACACTCTCGGTGCAGTAGCGCCTTCAGTTCCTCCCTTCCCTTCCCCTCCCCTCCCTTCCCTTCCCTTCCTTCCCCTTCCCCTTGTGTGTGCTTGTGATTGGGAAGTGAGAGAGGGCGGGAGTTGGTCAGTCTCTGCTGCGCCGCGCACGGTGGTTCCCCCAGCCAGCCCACCCCCCCCCCCACCCTACTCCTGTATACCACCTCCTCAATTTATCTGTGAACATACATGACGAGGTGCCCAAAGTTCTCGCCGTCCTCCCTCAAAGCCCCACCCCCACCCAACCCCTGAGCCGCCGTTCCCTCCACCCCCCCCCCCCTTCCCCCCCCCTCTCCTTCTCCTTCTCTCCGCTCCGTTCACGCACGCACGCTACAAAGAAAGAACACTTGAAGAGAGAGAGACACACACAATCACACGCGAGGAGCCCGGCCTGCTGCTGCTGCTGCTGCTGCTCCTTTCCTTCTTCGGTGTGTTTTGTGTTGCTTCACCTCTTTTTTTCACCACCTCCACCGCCGCCGCTGCTGCTGCTGCTGCTACTGTGTGGGTGTGTTGTCCGTGCCATCGACGCCATCCTCCCCCCCCCCCCCCCCCTTCTCTCTCCCTCCCCCCTCTCCTCTGCCTTCACGTCGAGTGTAGTCGTTGCTCCTCCCTTTCCTCTTCGCTTCTGATCATCGTCTTCCATCCGCCTCTTCCATCCGCCTCTTCCTCCTCCTCCTTCCTCCCCCCCCCGCCCTTCATCCTCTCCAGCGACGCTCCTTTCTTTTCCCCTCCCTCCCTCTCTTTCCTTGTGTGTTGGTGTGTTGGTGTTTGCGCTTGTCTTTCCCGTCCTCTGGCACCGCGTCCGCCCTTTTTTTGCTCTCCCCCTTTGGCCCTCTTCTTCCTCCCCTCCCCCTCCCCCCTCACTTCCATCGCTTCCATCACTTCCTCACACTCTCTCTCACTTCCTCCTCACCTTGATCATCGTAGATTGGTGGCGCTGCTGCTCCCTCGTGTCTGTGTGTGTGTGTGTGTGTGTGTGTGCGCACGCTGCGTTTGTTTGGTTGTTTTGTTCTTTGGGCTTGAACCGTTTTCGTTTGTTTTTGTTTTCTTTTGTTTTGTTTTGGGTTTTTACTTGATCGCAGTTTTTATTTTCTTTCTGTTTTTTTCATCCTTGGGCCGTCTGCTGCGCTTTTCCTTTGTTGTTGGTTTTTTTTTTTGGTTTGTGTTGCCCCCTCTCTCCCACTCTCTCATTCTCCCTCTCCCTTCCTTTCCTTGTTGACTGTCGCCTTGCTTCCCTCACGCGCTGACGACGCCGTCGCCGCCGCCCCTCTGTCTCCTTCTTTTTCGTTTTCTTTCTTGTTTTCCTTCTTATCTCCCTGACGCCAAAGCTAACGCGGGAAACGTGCAGTTGCCGGGTGTGCTCTTCTCTCCTCTCCACTTTCTTTCTTTCCTTTCTCTCTGTCTCTCTGCTTGCTTGCTGGTGTTTGCAGAGCTCTTTGTTGTTTGTTTTGTTTTTTCTCCTTTTCTCGTCTCGTTGTGTGTTTTTTTGTGTGTGTGTGTGTGTGTGGGTGTTGACGGCTGCAGCACCTCCTCCGCCAAGACACACTCCAGCGCCCCCCCTCCTCCTCTTCTTTCTCCTCCTCCTCCTCCCCTTTGTTTCTTCTGTCTGCAACCGAGGTGCACCGGCACTCGTGCTGGCACCATGTCCAACCCAGGCCACACGACTAACAACAGCACGGCGCCACACATCGACCCGCCAAGCGCCGCGACGACTTCATCCGCTGCCAGCACCGGCGAAGATCAGCGAGCTGGAAAGGCATCGTGGTCGTCGGCCGCCCAAGGCGACAGCACCGAAGCCCGCAAGGAGCAGCCGCCCGACCGCGGTGACGGCCGCGTGGACGACACCACTACCGCCGCTGGATGTTGCATGTATGCACTGCCACCGTCAACATCCGCACAGCAGCAGCAGCAGCAGCCTCCGTCACTTCCCCCACCGCCGCGCCCAATGCCGTTTGGTAAGCGGATGGTGCGCGGCGGCTGCGGCTGCGGCGGCGACGACCTCGACTCCCCCGCGGATGCCGGGGGAGAAGCCACTGGCGTGCTGAAGAGTTTGTCCGTGTTCCCGCCCCGTGTGTTCCGTAGCGCGGGCCGAGCATCGTCGCCGCCCAGCAGCACCGGCAGCCCCGCCGGGGCCGCATCACGCTACGTCACACCGCCGACCCCGGCGCGCCTGTCGATTCCAATTCCCATCATGCGGCACACGAGCACGCCGCTCTCCTCACCCACCACCGGCTCCTCCGCTGCGGCGGCGGTGCTGCAGATGGCAGCCTCGCCCATCACCCTGTCCGGCGTCGTCACGATGGGCAGCGTCGCCAGCGGCACACAGGGCAGCGGCTTTGCGCGGGGTGGGTCGAGGCGCCGCAACAGCATCAGCGTTCCGACAAGTCCTTTCAACGGGGACGGCGTCGGCGGCGAGAGCTCCTTCGCGGACGACGCGGTCGGCGCAGGCGGTCGTGCCACGGAGCGGTGGCTCATCGACTCGCGACGCCGCCTTGACACGGAAGCGACGGTCACGGCGCCCATCGTAACGTTGAAGTCTGAGCCCACCTCTCGCAGCGGCTCCGCACCGCCACCGCCGAGCCCACTAACGGCGCGCACCTCTGCAACAGCCACAGCAGCGGCGTCATCTGTCGCCGTTAGTGACGTGGTGCCAGAGCAGTCGTTCAGCCCCACGCCTGCCTCGTACCTAACACACGTTGTGACACCGCACGTGCCACCGCCGCCGCGGGTGCACAGCAGTGTCGCCACCACCGGGAGCCTCAACAACGCGCAGGTGGGCACGCTCAGCGCGAGTACAGACGGGCTCCGTGCGTCTCTCGTGACGGGTCCGCTGCCGTCTCCGCTCTTGTCGCTGGATGCGGGCAGCGGTGTGTGCGGGGCGCCGGGCGGGTCCCTCTCCAACGCCTACCGCAGTGGCGGCGGCGCCTCGGCGACGTCGATCAGCCGTCGGGACTCACCGAGCTCGTCGCTCCGCTTCACCGCGCACGACCCGTACAACATGTCCACGATGGTGGCCACGCCGCTGACGGCCAACGTGCACCTCACCGCCAGCCTCGCCAGCTACCGCTCCCCATCCGCCGCCACGACGCCGACCGGGGCAGCCTTCGCACAGCTGCGCACCATGAGCCCTCGACGCTGCTGACGATGCAGGGCGTGTGCGGCGGAGGAGGGGCGGCACCGGCGTCTTCGACGGGGGGCGACAGGCCGGCCAACCCCGGCGAGAGCGGCATCTCCTTCTCCTGTTATGCCAATGCCAACTCCGACACCATCAGCGTCCGCTCCAGCGCAGTGGACGCGTCGCGCGGGGCGCATGAGGGCATGGGCCTCTGTGCTTGCTGCGTGACCACCAGCCGCCTGCACTCCCCCTCCACAGCAGACCAGTTTCTGTACGACTCGGAGCCGCCCTTCGACGGCCACGCAGCCCCGCACACGGCACGCTACGCCGGCGACGCTACACCACAGCGGTCCGGCGCCGCCCGCGCCGCCACGCACGCCCCGGCCGACAGCGCCGGGAATTCGGGGAGTGAGGCGGACGAGCCCGCGCACGACGCAGAGGAGGCACAGCGGCGACCACAAACACAGCAGCAGCATCACGAACACGCGGCCTTCGAGCGCGCGCACCGCACGTACAGGAACGGAAGCGATGCCTCACAGCAGCCTCCGCAGCCGCGCACGCCTCGCATTGACTTGCCGGAGTGCTTGCCCTGCGACGACGCACCGCGGGAGGGCGGGGACGCGTACGCGGGCGGGCACGTACCGCCAGCGCTGCCACGCTATGCAGCACCGCGGCCCAACCCGCAGTTCCAACAACCGCCACCACCACCACCACCAGCAGCAGCAGCAGCAGCAGCCCACAGCGGCAAGCCCGTTCCTACAGGCGCGGCAGACAACCGGCCACTGTGTGGCGCTCCAGATGACGCGTACGCTTCACCGGTGCAGCAGAGTGGCCGTGTTCCTCCCCCAACACCATCGTTTTACCCGCAACAGCAGCAGCAGCAGCACCGTTACCCGAATGCGCGCGGCACCGCCACGGGGCCCGCTGCCGCCGGCCTCTACCCACCGCCTGCCTCCAACGCCGCCGCACCGCCGTACGCGAATCTGTCGCAAGGAGCCGCCCGACCGTACCAGCCTGCCCCGCAGCAACAGCAACAGCAGCAGCCGCAGGCGTACCCAGGGCCGCTGCGAAGCGGTGGCAATTCCGAGGCTGCAGCGGAGGCCCAGCAGCCGCGGAAGCGCACCGCCCAGCACGCGCTGCCCGGCTTCTTCTCGATCCAGCATGTCGAGCTGGGCAACCAGACGCACCTCACGGTGGACCGGCACGGCGTCCTGCACGACCAACACGGTGAAGCTCCGCCAACACCGGATGCACCGCGGCAGGCACACGGCGAGGAGGCGGGGCTGCAGAGCGACTCCTCAGCGGAAAGGTACACCCCGCTGCCTCCGCCACCGCCAAACCGCGCACATCGGTACGACCGGCACGACTACGATCCGGTCGCTACGGCACCGGCACCGCCGTCGTACCCGCCGCACGCCGCGCCGTCCCCCGGGGGGCACTACGATCTCGCCGCATCGAGCGGCGCACGCGCTGGTGCTGGCGGCAGCGCTGGCGGTAGCTCTCCCTCGGGGGCCGAGTCTGTCGCGACGACCACTGGCACGACCCCGTCGCTCTACGGCAACGAGGACGAACCGACGCGACTGCAAGGGGGGAAGCCGGGTACGCGCAGCGGCAGCTTCGCCGCGGTGGGCATGCGCACGGCAACGACGCGCGGTCCGCCTGCAGCCGCGCAATCGCCGTACATGTCGATGTCACGCGGCGGCTACGGTGGTGGTGGCGGCGGCGCGCCACACGGCAGGAGTGCCGTGGCGGGCCACCAACGGGCTCTCTCGCACGGCAACATCAGTGCTGCGCTCGTGAATGAGATGAGCGGCGGTCGGGACGGGGTTGGGGTCAGCGAGAGCGCTGCTGGTGGTGCTTCGGGAGTGCAGCCGCACAACATTCTTGGCGGGACCAACATGAACAAGTCGACGTTCAGCTGCCCACCTGCCCCTTCACTGCCTCGCCTACACCAGCAGCAGCAACAGCCGGCGGCTGGCGCGTACGGTCGGTACGCCGCCAACAACGCGAACCCGATGCGATCGGCGGAGTTCTACGGTACGGTGCCGGCCCCGCCCCCACACCGGTACTCACAGCTGCACTCCGCGCCACCTCTGAACGGCTCTGTGCAGACACACGCTTCTTCGTCCTACGCTGCGCACGGCTCTCAGACCGATTTCCGTGGAGGCCGCACGGGCGGCACCACTACCGTCTCCCCACCCCTCCCGCGCAGTGCGGCGGCGCACCAGCGCCAGCCCCCGTCGCGGGTGCCGATCCCCGGTGCGCAAGCATCGACAGACCCCGCCAAGCAGTCCCCGCCGGCGCCGTACAACGCGAAGACGAGCAACACCGCCCACGGTAGTAGCAGCGGCGGTGGTGACGCCTCCCAGGCTGGCGTGGGCCGCAACAGCCCCAACAACAGCTCAACAAGCCAGCACAACGGCGCTGCAGCAATGGTGAACCACCTCCACGGCGGTGGCAACGGCGAGGGGCCACGCGGCGCCGGCATCGCGCCGTACCCACAACAGCAACCCAACCACCCGCCTCAGGCATACCCTCTCCAACAGCAGCGGTACGCGGGTCAGTAGCAGCTCAACCAACTGCCAGGCCATGGCCGTGGCGGTACTGCTGCTGCTGCTGCTGTCATGCTGACGGGGGCGGGTCACGTCCCCCCCCCCCTACGCCAGCGATGGCAGTTTCATGGAGTCGTACGACGGTGCAGAGACCGACAACGTGAAGGCGCCGCAGACGATGATGATGATGATGCAGCCGCACCGCGGTGACGGCTGAGACACGATGAGCACACGTGTCTCGCCTCTCTCTCTCTCGCTGCGTGTAGCGTATGGGGGTGTCTCACTCGTCCTCGTCCCCCCCCCCACCCCCCACCCCACCCCACCCTCCTCCTTCTTCCTCTTCTTCTCTTATTTTTTTTTGTTTGTTTGTTGTGTGATGTGCCGGCGTGGTACGCCTCCTTGTGTGCGTGCATCTCTGTGTGTGTGTGTGTGTGTCTGTGTGAGAGAGATTTTCGTTTTGCTTTGATGTTGTTTTATGCGTCTTCTCCACATTGACCCAAACCCTCATTGACCTTTGTGCCCCACGTGTCTTCCACCCCCCCCCCCTCTCCTCCTCTTCCTCCCTTCCCCAACCCGCGCCTCGTCTCTCTTTTTTTTTTCTCCCGGTGTTTCCCTTGTTGCCTCTGGCGTTGCCGTACGTGCCGTGATGAGTGTGTGTGTTTGTACTCGTGTTGGTGTGCGCGTGTGTGTGTGTGTGTGTGTGTGTGTGTGTGGGTACGTCTATCTATCCTCTTGATTCCGCACCCCCCCCCCCACCCCACCCCTACTTCCCTTCTCCCCTCTCTCCCTTCTTCTTTCACTCTTCCCTCGCTGTGTATATGTCGGTGTGTGTGCGTGCCCGTGTGTGTGTGTGCGTTGTGCTCCCTCTTATTTTTGCTTCCCCCTCCCCCCCCCTCCCTTTGCTCCGCCGCCGATGCGTTCTCCCCTCTGTATCGTATTGTTCTTCTCTCTCTCACACATACACACCAACACCCATCCTCCCCTACACCCCCCCCCTCGTGTGTGTGTGTGTTTGTGTGTGCAAGTCGGTGAACGACGTCTGCCGCGCGTGTGCGACGGTGCCGACCTCCGAGTTGGCTGCTTACCAGGTAGTGCGTCCTTCACATTGATCACCTTTCCCCGCTTTCCGCGAGCGCCGCATTTCCTTTTTTGTTCATTTGCTTTCGCTATCCCCTTCTCTATTCATTCTCACCCACCCCCGCCCGCGAGCGAGCACGCGCAGAGGTTCGCGGAGGAGTGGACGGAGTGTGCGTGCGTCTGCCGAGGCGTGTGTCTCCGTCGGTCGCACGTCGCACACTCAGTCCTCCCTCCCTCCCTACCCCTGCCCTCCTCTCCCCCTTAGCCGCCGCCGCCGCCATCCTACGCTCCGCTATTCCCGTTCTCACCCCCCCCCCCCCTGTACGCTCGCGAAAGTTCCTTTGCGTTTATTTTTCTCCCCCCTCCCCTCCCGCTTGTGGTTGTCATAGACGTGTTTCTCTCTCTCTTGTCTTTTCTGTACGTCGCTGTTTTCCTCGCCCCCCGTCCTTCTGTCGGTTCCGTGTGACCCGGTCTCCCCCCCCCCTCCCCTCCATCTCCCTTCCCATCTCCCCCCCCCCCTACCCGGTCCTTGATCGTGACGGTTCCCCCCCCCCCTCCCCCCTCCATCCATCCATCCCTTCCGCCCCCTCCATTCCCTTTTTCTTTTTTCTCCTTTTATAAAAAAAAACACAAAATTAAGTTAACCGTCGCACGTGAAGGTACAGTTGGAACGAAGTGGGAAAAGCAAAGCCAAAACTAAAATCAAATATATATATATAATAAGATAGCAGAACACACGCATGTATACACAGACACGCACACACACAGGCGCGCGCGAGGCGCAACGGTCATCCTTTGTCCCACTTCGACGCTTGTGTTCCCTCCCTCCCTCCTCTTGCCCCATGAGCCAGACAGCACGCAGTGTTGCGTGGAGCTGTGTGGGTTCGCTGTGGTGTGCGTGTGAGGTTACGAAGCTGACGCACCTCAGCAGGAGTCCCCCTTCTTTGTTGCTGCTCTTCACGTTCCATCCTCCGACCAAGGGCCAGGGCGCAGAGTTGCTCGCAACGCGGGTGTGTGTGTGTGTGCCGACGCAGGGAAGCCTTTGATGATGCCCTTGACGCTCATCACGGAGCTTCGATACCGCCTGCACACACACACGCGCACCCCTCTCCTTTTTTTTTCTCTGTCGTTGGCTCTCCTCCTACGCCGTGCACACTCTTCTCTCTCTCGCTCGCTCGCTCGTCACCGCATCACCCGAGTGCACGCGGCGGCTTTTCGTGGTCGCCTCATAACACCGCCAGGAACACGGAATCCCCTGAGACACACACACGCACACACGCACATATCTACTCAGGGGTCTGTTCTGTAGTTCAGAGGTCCCTCACCTCCCCTTCCACACTCAGTGCCGGTCGCCTGCACGCACGCACAGATGTGGGCTCGACGACGCGTTTTCGCGACGCTGGCGGTGCCGGCCACACCGCATCGAGCCGCCCTCACCACGCCGCTCTATGAGGCCCAAGCGAACGGCACGTCGGCGCCAACGTCGCCCTTCACGCTGGCGGACGGCGACTACAACTTTGTTGGCGCGCTCGCCTACACCCTCGTCCCAGATCTCGACGCGGCCGAGGCGCAGGCGCTCCTCTCCTGGGTGCTGCCGCCGGCCTGGGCGGAGGACGCTGGTGGCAGTGGCAGCGACGCGGATGTCGCCGCCGAGCTCCGCGCCGCGCGGGTGCAGGCGGCGGTGAAGGCAGCCGTTCGCCTCGGGGCGTGCACGCAGGTCGAGTACTTCTTTGTGGGCACCGACAACGGGCACGTCTTTTTGATGCCCCTGCTGCCCCCGCACCTGCTGGAGGCGCTCGTTGCGGAGTGTGGCGAGGCGGGGCTGCCAGGGCTGACGCGGCGGTGGCGGCAGCAGGCCGCAGCACGGGTGAAGGGAGACGCACAAACGGGCGCTCCGCTGAATTGCGTGGCGCGGCGGCTGCTGCACCGCCACGCCCGCGAGGAGCCGGCCACCGTCATGGACCACCTCGGCACCCTCTTCGTCTCCGCCGCGGCCTCCGGCGACACGAGCGTGGCGTTGAGCATGTTCCACCCCGTCCCGAGCGGCATCACGTATCTGCCGCACACGTCCGCGGTGCGCAGCATTAAGCTCTGGGAGGGCGGCGCCTTCACCGCTGCCGCGTCACAGAGCAGCGGCCGCGACGTCAGCGATTCTGACAGTGCGATGCGTCGGCACTGGCACGAGGCGGTGTGTGCGGCAGAGCCGAGCGCCGTCTACGTCTTCACTGGCGACGACGCGGGCCTGGTGCGGCTGTGGCGCGTCGACGTGGCGGCCCGCACCTACGCCCTGCAGCACGTGCTCGTGTGCAGTGCAAACATGACGGGCATGACGTCCCCGGTCGCCCCCTTCGCCCGTGAGGACAACGCCAAGGCCGCGCCGTCGCGCGACGCGGATCGCGTCATTCATTGTCTGGAGGTGGACACGGGGGCGGGTCGCGTGCTGGCTGGGACGGAGGGCGGCGTGTTTGTGTGGGCCATCGATCAGCTGCCATGGCGCGGTGGCACGCCGGCGTCCCCGGTCGGCAGTGGCGCCCTCGCGATGCGCCACCCGCTGTGCTGGGACGAGTCGCACAACGCCCCGCTGCGCTGTGCGCTGCCACACGAGGGCGGCAGCGACGACGTCGCCACCAAGGAGGACGGTCCCGATGCCTCGGAGAAGGTCGTTGCGTACCGCGCGGCACGGCTGGCAAACCATCACGTGTGGCTGGAGTCTGCCGCGGCCGTGCAGGCAGAGATGGCGCGCGCCGAGGCGGCGCGGGTGAGTGGGTGGAAGCCCAAATATGGCCGCGCGGTGACGGGCGGGGCGGCGGTCGGTGTTGTGAGCAACACGGTGCAGCTGTCCGCGGGGTCTGCGGCAACATCAGGGGTGGCAGAGCGACTCACCGATACGGTGGTGACCGTGTCGTTCGAGGGCGGCGAGCTGAAGAACGACCTGCGGGTGCCGCTCAGCTGCGTCGTCCCCGTCGTGTACCCGCTCGCGTTTCTGCGGACGCCTGGGACGGCCTGCTTTGCGGTCCGCGTGTTGGCTAGCGGCCGCCGCCTCGTGACGAGTTGCGCCGACGGCAAGGTGTGTGTCTGGGCGTGCACAACCAACGCGGGGGCCAGCAGCTGCAGCTGCAGCGGCGGCGGCGGTGGTGGCGCTGTCGAGACGTACACGCCGCAGTTGGTAACGAGCACGCGGCAGGAGCACCGTGGGCTAGGCCGGCACATCTGCGTGCTGCGTGCGCCGGACGTCTTTGTGACGTGCTCGTACGACGATGGGCTAGTGAAGGAGTGGCACGTGTACGATGAGCCGGAGGTGCTGCTCCGGTGCGCGCGGCGCTTTACCCTGACGCCGCTCTCTGCTGACGGGGCTAGTGGTGTCTCGTCGTCGCAGCAGCAGCAGCAGCAGCTCGCCGACGCCGTCAAGAGCATGCTGAATGCCAAGTCGGCGAGTAGCGCCGGTGGGGACAAGGCCAACGGAGACGCAGCGGAGCCCGGGAGCTCGGATGAGGACAAGGACGAGGCGGAAGGTGACGTCGTGGGCGGCATCGCTTGTGCCGCTGCATTTCCGGCTTTTGGTGCCCTCTTCCTCGCCGGCGCCTTCGAGTCTGCCATCCAGACGTACAGCCTCACCGAGGTAGTTGGCTGCGAGCCGCCGCGCAACTACGTCTACAACGGGAACAAGACCGTGCGGCTGCCCGGCTCCATGGCCGAGGACGTCTACCACGAGCTGTGACGCAACGAGGTGTATGTGTGTGTGTGTGGTGTCAGACGCCTGCAGCCGAGCTCCGCCCCTCCACCCGGCCCCTCATAAGAGGTGGGGTGCGCTGGAGCCGTCTTTCTTACATTTCCAACAACAACAAAAAAAAACGAAGCATGCGAGTGTTGGCCTCTCCTTCTTGGATGCACACCTCACTGCGGGGTGTGGGGGGTGCCACTGTCGAGGGTATCCGCCACAGGTTCAGCCCGCAAAGGAGGGGCGGGGGGGGGAGCAGCAGCTCAGGGCGGCCGCAGCCTTGCCGTTGCATATCCCTGACGCGTCTTTCCCTCTCTCTCTTCCCCCCCCCCCCTCACTTACCTCAATCCATCCCCCTGCATGAACACGCAGAGCGACGCCTCGGTACAGACTCCCCCCCCTTCCTTCTCCCTTCCCTCTCCCTCTCACGCTCGCAAACGAAAACACGGCGCAGAGTGCCCTTGCTACGGTGGTACCCCACCTCTTCCGCGTGCACCCCCCCCCCCCCCCAGGAACACTCCGTGAAGATACACTTCCGGCTGCTGAAACCTGCACTCCTCGTACACTCGCGCACATACGCGCGTGTGCTTTTTCTTTGGTCCGTTGCTTCACTCAGCTTTGCCAATGTCCAACGAGATGCAGGAGCGGCCCGCCTTTGAGTACGCCAGGCGCGCCGCGATCGGCTCGCACTGGTCGAACCGCCACAGCGACGGCAAGCACTTCAAGAACTACGGCGTCAGGCCACCACAGCACGCGTCCGCGGGCAAGACGATGAGCTGGATGGTGCAACGCACGTGCAAGGGCATCCCGCAGCCGAAGGAGGGCTACGAGGCGTTCGGCAAGACGTGGTGCGCGCCGTGTGACATGGGCGTGTCCGTGGCGCAGTGGCGCGCCGCCGTGGCGACTGGCGAGGCCCCGGCGAAGGACCGCGTGTACTGGATCGGGCACGCCAGCCAGCTGCTGTGCCTCGCCAACGGCACGAACATCCTCTTCGACCCCATTTTCTCGCACCGCGCCTCCCCCCTCTCCTTCGCCGGCCCGGCGCGCCGCTACCCGCCCGCGACGACCGTCGCGCAGCTCCCGCCCATTCACATCGTCACGGTGTCGCACAACCACTACGACCACCTGGACAAGGAGAGTGTGAAGGCTGTTGTGGCCCGCTTCCCGGACGTCCGCTTCGTCGTGCCGCTCCGCCTCGACGGTGCCCTGCGCAGCTTTGGCGTGCCGGCCACGTCCATCACGACACTGGACTGGTACGAGGCGTGCGTCGTGGGCAAGGTGCGGATCGGCTGCACGCCGGCGCAGCACTGGGGCAAGCGCAGCGCCTTCGATGACAACGAGGTGCTGTGGTGCGGCTGGTGCATTGGCTGGCAGCCGGACAAGCAGGCCTCGCCGCTGCCGGAGGACGACCAGCACACGGCAACGGAGAAGCCGGAACAAGAGTCGCTGAGCGGATCCGAGTCGACCGCGGACACCCCGGCAACGGCACAGCTGGAGTGGAACAAGTACAAGAAGTACTTCTTCACCGGCGACACCGCCTACAATGCTGATGTCTCGACAAGCGTCTACGCCCACTTTGGCGCGATGGACATGGCTGCGATTCCGATCGGCGCCTATGAGCCGCGTTGGTTCATGTCACGCGCCCACGTCGACCCCGAGCACGCCGTGCAGATCTTCCAGGACCAGCACGTCCAGCAGGCGATGGGGGTCCATTGGGGCACCTTCGAGCTCGCAGACGAGCCGCTCGACGAGCCGCCCGTCTTGGTCAGCGAAGCCATGAAGAGCGCCGGCCTTGACCCAGACCGCTTCCGGACCATTCAGATGGGCGCGCACATCGACTTCTAGCCAGCGCAGATCGGGAGCGCCCGTCTCCTCACCAGCGTCCGTGCTTTCCCCCCGCGCTTCCAGCCCATTCCCTTACCCACACCCTTGCTTTGCACCTATACTCCGCGACGCGCCTTTGCCACGGCTTCCGCAGAGGGAAAAGAAAATTGCCTCTATTTATGCAGCGTTGCTGCCACGTGCCGGCCCCTTCCGCGCCACCTTTGCTTCATATTCCCGCCAAAGCGCTGAACAAAACAAACGAGCCACAGACCGAAATACCCCGGCAACGCCCCGCGACGATGCGCCCACCCGAATACCACCCCTTCCAAACCACCAACCGCCCACCTCGCTCGCTAGCCAGCCCCCAAAAAAAACCGGGGCTTGGCGGCGCGCCAGGCACCGTGGGCCTCCCGCCACCGCCCACGCGGCGCCTCGGCCCGGCCCACAGCCGGGGGCGGGGGGCTGGGAAGCGCGGCCCCCCGGCACCGCCGCGCGGCTGGGGACCCGCGAGGGGGCGGAAAAGGGGCCGGCAGCCCCCCCGCCCAAGCCCCGCACCGCCACCCCCCCCCCCCCAATTTCAAAAGGCCGCACCCGAGGCACCATGTCCTCATTTTTTCCCAAAGGCAGAGCGCCCCCAATTTGCCACGGCCCAATATTGGGGAAGCCGCGGCGCCGAAGTGCCGACGAGCAGACCACCGTGTATCACAACGGAAAGCGGCATCTTTTCATCCGACCACTTCACCGAAAAGTTCTCCTGACCTCTGTGAATTCTAAACCATTCTCTCACTCATCATCTCCAAATCGTTTGCTGTTTTACGCGCCACTCAAATATACGGTACCTTTCAAAACCGCCCTCTCCCAATCACGGTCCCAAAAATACACGCACATAAAAAAAATCATTATAGTGAGCGCAGATTTTACACCCCCGAATTCAGCGGGCCAACACACGGACTATTTCCTGCAACCTTTCGTTGTACTCTTCGTCGAGTTCATCCTTTTACATTTTTTTGTCTGTTTCGGTTGACATGCGGCTCGTGCTCGCCGTTGTGCTCGCGGGGCTCGTCAGCGTCGTCTGCGCGAACGCGCAGACGGCGGCGAAGTACAAGTACTTCACTGGCGACGCCATCCAGGTGTTTGCCGATAAAATGAGTCCGCGTGCCAACCCGTACGAGACGTCCTATTACCGGCAGCTTCCGGGATGCGTCCTGAAGGAGAGCGAGAGGTCGCGCACCCTGGGCGAGCAGCTCGCCGGTGACCACGCCTTCACGCTGCCGATAAAAATCCGCTTCAACCAGAACATTGCGCAGGCGGTCATGTGCGAGTACCAGATGACTCCGGAAAGCGTGCCGCGTCTTGCCGAGTACATCCGCGACGGGTACCAGTACGAGCTGATCGTTGACGACCTTCCCGTGTGGGGCCTTATTGGCCATGAAATTCCAGACACGAAGGACTTGGGTGTTTTTCTGCACCGCACCTTATACATTGGTGTCAATGTGGACCATATCGTGAACGTCACACTCGAGGTGGGCCGCCTGACGAAGCTTCAGAGCGACGTCACGTACTCGTACACCTACTCTGTGGTTTTTGAGCCGTCGGCCGTCGCGTACGAAAACCGCTTTTCCACCGTCTTCGAGACCCGATACGTCAGCGCACGCACCCGCCTCGCATCCCTCATCAATTCGAGCCTGATTGTGCTATTTTTGCTCGCCCTGATCGGTCTTATTCTCTCCCGCACGCTGCGCTCTGAAAACGCAAAAATGGAGCGGGAGTCCCAGCTGCGCTTCGACGGACAGGACCTGATTGATGAGTCGGGTTGGCGCTGCGTGTACGCGGACGTTTTCCGTGTGCCGCGGCACACAGGCATCTTTTGTGCCATTCTCGGGTGCGGCACGCAACTTCTTTTGATGTCGTGCACGGCGATCATACTGTCAGCGATGAGCAACTACCGCATTTCGATGAATCACAATTTGATCACCTACACGGTGCTGGGCTACGTCCTCACAAGCTGCGTCACCGGCTACGTCTCAGGCTACCAATTCATGAACTGCGGCCTTTTGGCCCCACCCATGGCGTCCAAGTGGATTCGCGCGTTCCACACCGCCTTTCTGCTTGTGCCTGTGATTTACGGAATTGCCTTCGTGCCGTCCTCTCTGGTGGCAATTGTTTACGGCTCCGCTCAGGTGCCATATTTGCACGCCGTGGTCACGGTTTTCCTTCTTTGGATTCTTGTGGCCTATCCGCTCTGCCTGGCGGGTGTGCTGTGTAGTCGCTACGTGTTCCGTCGCACCGAGCGGCGGCGAAATATCCCGCACGTCAACCAAATCCCGCGCTTGATCCCGCGACCGTCTCGTAAGTTCCTGGCGCCGCGGGTTCTGCTCTTCGCCAGTGGTGTTCTGCCATTCATTGCCGTTTTTGTAGAATTCACGTTTGTTTTCACGTCAATCTGGTCATTCAAGGTGTTCCACCTTTACGGATTTCTCACAATAACGACACTTCTTTTCATCGCTGTTACGGCCTGCACCTCGGTAATCGCAACTTTCGCGCTCCTCACGACAGAGAACCACCACTGGAAGTGGATGTCGATGGGCTTCGGGGCCTCGTGCTCCCTCTACGCCCTGGTCTACGCCGTGTACTTCTACCTTTTCAAGACGGCGATGCAGGGCTTCTTTATGTTTGTCGTGTACTTCTCGTACACCCTTACGTTTGTGCTGTTTCTCGCGCTCATGGGGGCTACTGTGAGCTACTTTGCCGCCTCCTACTTTGTCAAGACCATCTACTCCCAGGCCAAGAACGACTGACAAGTGGATAGAGTTTTTTTTTCTGTATATATCTATATGTTTGCCGTCGTTGCTGGATGCTCAACTTTGGGATGGAAGATCGAATGCGCGTCGGTTACAGTTGGAACAACCGGCCGTCTGGAGGTTGCGTCGATGCGCTTGCGCAGTGAATTTGTCTTGCGGAGTCTCAATTTCATGCACCGGGCTGAAGGTAATTGTGTGTGGCGTCACGCTGCCTGTCGTGTCTCCACCGTAACGCCTCTCCTTGTTGGAGCAGCAAAAAAAAAGAAATTGCATGCATTGTTTTTTTCTGCCCGCTCATTTACAGTTGCGCAGCCGGAAGGCGAAGGATCAATAATAATAATAAAACTAGCAGCTCACCTCACTGTCAGAAGACTAGCGATCCTCGCACAGGTTGTGCGACGGAGCACTTCTCTGTGATATACAGTCAACAAGCAAAGTGTGCTCTTTGATGACCGTCTACCTTCGCAGCAAAATTCTTTCTTGTTTGTTTGCTCGTGTGTTTGGTTGTTGTTTCGAGAGAATTCCTCTGCGAGTGGATTTCTGTTGAAGCACTCTGTGCTGTGGAGATCCTGAATCTGCTTTTCTGCAATCGCCATGCGGCTCTGTGGCGCTGGGACGGCGGTGATGTACGTCAAAAACAGGAAGGCATCACCTCGCTTTTTCTTGCTCGTTTTCTTGTTTTGCTCGCCAGGTTCGTTTGTGGGCAGAACGCCTTTCTGGGCTCACCGAGGCAGGTGACGGCTGCCAGCGTTATTTTTTTTTTGTGAAGTCGTTGTGGAGTGGTGTTGTTTGGTTCGTGTGGCGACCGCTTCCAGTCTTCGAGAAGCGCAATCATGGAAGAAATATAGAATCAACCGAGAACTAAACGAAATGAAACTGCTGTGAACGCATTTTTTTCTCCGCGGAAAACGAGAAAAATGCGCTGGCAGCACATGTGCTACATGACGAGCAAAGAGCTCATTTTTTCCCTTCGACTTGCGCTGCGTAGCGACATGCAGCATCTGAGCAAAAAAAAAAAGCTCTGCTGCTAGCTTTGACTTTTCCGTTCTCAATGGGCCTCTCACTCTCCCCTCTCTGCCGTCAAAAACAAAAAAAACCAATATTCGCCTTCATCACTGGGCGCACACGTTTCGCGACTGCTTGTCGTGTTGTTCGAATTGTGGCTACCAAACACCAACCATGATTCGCACCGTCATCTGTTCACATTCCTCCGTGCTCTTGCGCTTGTTCGCTTTTCACCGTGTGAAGGAAACTCAGATTGACAGACCTGGCAGCGACCGCTACGACCCTCGCGCCTCCCTTTCTGTATTTGTTTTGTCCGCTTCAGCGGCCGCAGCGGGGGCCCCTCTCTGTGAGTCCGCGGTGCCTTTTCCGAAAAAAAAAAATGAAACTTGGCGCTCGCCCTGTAGACATCGGCGATGATGAAGTCGTCGCATCCTTCAATGTCTACGTGTCGCCAGCGTTGGTGAACCACGCGCACATTTTTCAGTATCCGCTGCGCCGCAAGCAGCGCCCGTATGAGGCGACGGAAACGAAACTTTTCAGTACGAGCGGGCGCCTGCAAGATGAAGGCGATGCACCAGCTACGCAGCGAGACAACGCCTCGGTGTTTTGTGCCGGCTCGCGCCTTACAATGAAGTGCTCGCTAGACACGTTCGGCTCCCCGTCGTTCCGTGCCCAGCTCGACGGCAGCGCGGACGTGGTGAGTCAGATGGAGGTGCAACGGCAGCACACGTACAACTACACCCTCCACTCTCAGCCCTTTACACCGCAGTCCAACTACGTGCTGGGCTACGTAACGGCCGAGGGCATCCATCTTACACCCGTGTCCACTATTCAGCAATTCACCCCAGCTCTGGGAATCCCTGAAAGCGGCACCGGCCCGGTTGTGGTTGCGGACCCGTTTTGCAGCCAGGCAAACGCCTCGATGGTGCCGGGCTTCGCGGCGGCGGACCGTGCCCAGCGTGAGCTGCAGCGGCAGCGCAGCTCGGCCCTCAACCGCGGGGCCAGCACTGCCCAGGAAGTTCAGTTCTTTCGTGCAGACTCCGTGGAGAGCTCGGCAATGCGATCGCGCCTGCGCTCGTCTACTTTGGAGAGCGTGATCGGCGGCGGCCTGAACACCACTTCAGATCCCGGCCAGGTCGAGAACAGCCTCTTCCCACCAGAGATTCTCGCGTCCGGCGGCATTTCAGGCGGTGACGAGTCGCACCCGTCCATGATCATTCACCGCTTCGCGAGTCGCCGCTCTGTTGCGGAGCAGACGAGCCAGCTCATCCAGCGCTGTCACATCGCAACACTACCGGTGCTGCAGAGCGTCGTTGTGCCCAACACGTCGAGTGAGCTGGTCAAGGCGCACGCGACGGTGCCGGCAGCCCAGATCGTTGAGGCGCTGCGGGCGAGTGCGGTATGGATGCACGGCGTGTGGGTGAGTCGGCAATGCGACCAGTTCCGTGGCTCTGTCGCGGCGCTCCGCGAGGTGATTCTGATGCGCTTTTATCAGAGTAGCGACGGAAGCGTGGCTCGGGCAGACATGAACGCGCTCGTGGCAACGTCGTCGGCGCGACGCTCGATTAAAGAGATTCTGTCGACGGTGGCGGTGCTAAACGCGGGCGAGCCGGACCCGTCACTCCGTCGCTGGAGGCTCAAGTACGTCTCAGCTAACGGAGCCGAGCGGGAGGAAAGCGTGCGCGCGTTCAAGGCAGCATTTCCTGCCGAGGAGGCGACGCAGCAGGAGGCGTGGCGGCGGCGGTGTGCACAGATGATGTCGCACATTCCGTACATCAACGCGAACCGACCACCGCCGCAGCTGTTTCTCCGCCCTCGCGGCGCGGCTCCGTCGTCTGTCACAGCCGGAGTTGGCCCCGCTGGACAGCCGTACGGCGGCACTCCCACGCCGAGCGCCTCCCCGGTCGGCTCCATGCCCGGGGCGTCCGCTTCGCCGTACGGCTCCCCTACGGCGTCCGGCACGGACATGGGCTTCAAGGACTCCGACATCGCCTCCATCCGGCAGTTCATTCGGGAGCTGTTCGCGGAGCACGGAGTGATCAACAAGCAGCGGGTAAAGGAGCTCGTCATCAAGGCACAGGAGGCGCGCTTTCCGCGTGCGAGCAAGGCCATGCTCAGCGCTGCGCTGCAGCAGAGTCTGGACAAGTTCACGGATGCCACCTGGGTGCTCAAGACGACCGGTGAGCCGCTAGTGGACTACTACCGGCCCACCATCCTCTCCGTTGCGCTGACGCTGCGCCAGTTCGAGATGGTGACGCTCGTCGCGCGTGTCGAGGAAATCGTGCGAGAGCGCGGCCTCACCGCGCCGCCGGGGTCTGCTGCGACGCGCGGCCGCACGGACCACTCGCTCGAGACGGTGGCACACCGCGTCGTCTCCGAGGTAGGCGAGTTCAAAGTGGCGGAGCGCAGATGGCATCTCAAGAACGGGAGCTTGATGAACGAGTAGGCGTGCCTGCAGTGTCTTTCTTCCTTCCCCCCTTCCGCCTCTGTGCTGCAGGTCTGCCGCAAACGGTGTTCGCCTCCCGTCTCCCCCCTCCTTTAAATTGGAAAACGAAACCAATATCAACAGCATCAACACTGTGATGCACACACATCTACACGTGACGTTTAACGAACAGTGCGATCCTGAGCTGCTAACCTGAGAAAAAAAAAAAGATGGTAAACACACAGCGATCAAAAAAAAGGAAAAGTGGTTGTGATGTCGATGCTGTCAGGCCAAAGGTGCGCAACCAGCTCTTTCTGCGCTATGCGGAACACATCTGGAACGACGACAGCAGCAGCAGCAGCAAGAACGAAGAAAAGAAACTCGATTGGTCAGCATCTACACACAAACGTGCACAGGCGGCACTCCAGCTTTTCCGTTTAGTTGGAACCCCCGCCTCTCTCTGTTTCTCTCTCTTAAGCCCTGGATCGGTGCCGCAGTGAAGGTTGCCGAACCTACACCACCCCGTCCTCACCACTGCCTTCCCAACCCAACACCCAACACCCAGCGCCCTTGCCCTTCCCCCTCCTCCGTGATGACCAACGTCAATTTCTCACCTCTTTCCTCTCCTCTCCATCTGCCCCCCTCCCCCTCCCCCCTCCCCCTCCTCTCCTTCACTTCTCAGCCTCCGTAATCGCATTCATTCGTCGACTCCTCTCTCACTTGATCGTCGTGCGTCTCCTCGCCGTTTACACCCCACCCCACCCCTCTCCTTTCCTCTCGCACGTGTACCGCGTGTGTCCCTTTTTGCCATCCCCGCGCACCTTTTCGTGTTGACGCGGTGCCTCGCCGCTTTTCCCCCTCCTTCCCCTCCCCCCATCATCATCATCATCATCACCCGCGTGCCGTGCTCCGGGTGTGTGTGTCTTCTCCTCCCAAAGGTCCTCGTCACGCGCGTCTGCGTGCCGCAGTGTCTGCGTCCCCCCCTGTCGCTTTCTCTCGGAGTGCCCCCCCCCCTGTAGCCAACTCAAGTGCGGCTCTATATAGCGCGCTATCACCAGCCCTCGTGCATTGTTGTTTGTCGCGTAAACGCCCACCTCGCTAGACCACTCCTAGCTTACACTTCCCCCCCACCCCACCCCCTCTTCATCTCCCTCGTTTGTCTTATCCTTCTTGCAGCCATGGACTGCGTCAACCACGTCACGAGCGATGCGGACATCCTGCCATGCAAGTCTGATGTCATCCTCAGCAAGACGTCGTCGGCGAACTTCACCGCCGGCACGAAGCCGCTGTTGGCCAGCCACCGCCGGCTACTGTGCATGAATGTGAAGCAGACGAACATGCTGCGAGTGTTGAACCGCCATGGCAAGCACAACGACATGACGATCAAGGCAACCGCCGTGGCGAACCTTGTCTCAACCGAGAAGATCACGGGCCACCCGACGCTTTTCTACGCCGTCGGCGGCAAGAACTTGGCCATCATCTGCCCCACCACACAGGCGAACGGCGACATCTCGGTCACGGTTGTCGAGTCGACGCTAGACGAGGAAGGCTTCGCGGCGAGCGCTGGCGAGACGCAGCGGCTCTACGTGCTGGGCCAGCAGAACGTGATGGAGGTGGAGGAGGCGACCGGCATTGTCAAGAGCAAGATCCCGCTGGCACCCAAGACGACGATCAAGTACCCTGTAATGGACTACCACCAATCCGCACAGCTGCTGCTGGTGCCGGCCAAGTCGACCCACCTCGACCTCATCTCCACCCGCACCCGCAAGAGCGCGCTGGGCCGTGTCTGGGAGCCGCACGAGGACGCCGTCCCGACCTTCGCCTGCTTCTTCCAGCACCACGCCTTCGCCGAGGAGTCCGGCAAGGAGCTGCTCATCGTTACGGCTGCGCAGGGCAACCGCGAGATCCGCTTCTGGGCATACCAGAACGACACGCAGAAGTTTGCGCTCAAGCAGCAGCTCAACCTCTCCTTCAAGGACGAGCCTGCCGAGGAGTACGACATCAGCGTGACGGCCGACGAGGAGTACATCACGCTCTGCTCGCGCACCCGGCAGTACGCCGTCGTTATCGAGACCCACCACAGCCTCTTCAAGGCCTACCGCGTCACCTCGTGGCGCATGGCCGGCCCGGCGCTCTGCTCCACCACGTCGGTGGGCAAGGTGGCGGAGAGCGCGCAGAGCAAGTCGGTCAGCTACGAGCTCTTCATCACGATCCGGACGGAGACGGGCTTCGTGCAGTCGATGCCGAACTCCAGCCGCCTCGCCGGCGCCTCGAACCTCGCGGTGGCGAAGGGCGACTCCGTCGCGAACTGGTTCCCGTCGCTCGCCGCCGGCGCCGGGGCTGCCGGGGGAGCGGGCCGCGAGGCGGCTGGCGCATCCCGCGCGGCAGCGGCCGCCCTCACCCCCATCACCGCCGTCTCCTCCTCCCTCATGGGCGAGAGCAAGACGAGCGGCATGTCGGAGTCGGTCGTCGCCTCGATTGTGCGCACGCAGTCGCAGAAGTTCTGCGATCAGGTCAAGGTGATCGACACGGACCTCGTCGCCATGCAGAAGAACGCGTCCGACACGATGCGTCTGCTGCAGGACTCACGCTACCGCACCGAGGCGCAGAGCAGCGGCCGCAACTTCGCCATTCGCAACCGCGCGCGGCTCGAGAAGAACGCTCCGGTGGTGGCGTCCCCGACGAGCACGGCACCGGCGTCCCCGGCTCCGACCGACGCTGCCGGCGACAACGAGTACGGCGTACTGACGGCGGGGGAGCGGGAGCTGGTGCTCAGCATCCGCAACTTCGTGCAGGAGGTGCAGGGCGGCAGCGCGGCAGCCGCCTCGGCGGCGCTCAAGGCGCTGCTCAGCAAGCAGCTCCGCATCTCGGTGGAGCGGGCGGCGAACGAGGCGGGTAAGGTTGACATCCCCGCCCCGATCACGGGCGACATCAACGCGATGCCGTCGATGCAGGAGTACCGCCGCGTCGTGAACGCCAGCATCAACCGCGTCGGCGCAGCGACGAAGCGGTACTACGAGCTGAACCACGCCACCGTCGAGGCCTCGTCGACTCAGACGGCGACATGCCTGGCGCAGGCCGAGGCGTTCCGCCAGAAGCTGAGCTCCTCGCTTGGCGCCCTCAAGGAAGAGGTTGCCGACGTGAAGGTGGCGCTGTCGCAGGTGCAGCTATCGGGCAATGCCGGCGACGCTGCGGCCGAGCCGCCGAGCCCCGACGCGATTCTCGCGCGCGCCGTGGAGCAGGCCAAGTCGGAGGACTGGAGGGGTGCGCTGACGACGATTCTCGCCGCCAACGACATCAGCATCCTGCTGACGTTCCTGGAGAACGAGGTGTGTCAGGAGCACATGGCGGTGCTGACGTCGCCCAAGACCCTCACGCTGCCGCTCTTCCTCAGTCTTTGCCTGCAGCTGACGTTCGAGATGCCGCTGCAGGCTGGCGCGGTGCCGCTGCGGCTGCAGCTCCTCTCCGACTTCTACGTGGAGTGGGACGACTGGCTGCGCACCATGCGCACGCAGGCGCAGAAGGACGCGCAGCAGGCCACCATGTACGAGGTGGTGAAGCGCGAGTTGTCGAGCGTGATGGCGGCACTGGAGGCGGTGCCGCGTGACCAGCTGGATCGCAAGAGCCGCAACAAGGAGCGTCTCGTGCTCAAGCTGATCGCGCAGCTTCTCTCGGACGAGTAAGGCCCACCCAATGCGCGCGCGCTGGCGAGCACCGAGGCAAGCCGTTCTCACCCCCCTCCCCCCCTTCTCCCCTCTTCCTTTTTACGCGCTTCCCTTGAATGTAACTGCCCGCCGTCTTGTGCGTGTGGTGCAAGCCCCCTCCCCCCCTCCCCTCCCCTCCGCTCTCCGATACCTCATCTTGCAGGAAGAAAGAAAAAGGAGAAGTCTTACATCGCAGTGTTTTTGTTCAAGCTGCATGTCTCTCTGTCTGTGTGTGTGCGCGGGCACCAGTGGGTGGGTGGTCTGGGGGAAGGGGGAGTGGAACGGCTGTCCCCCAGGGCTTGCGCCTCGTCTTGTACTGCCCGTACTACGGGTTCCCCTTTTTTTTGTCGTGGGTTTGTTGGGCACCCTTCTCCCCCCTCCCCTCCCCACCCCTCCCTCTCTTCTCTCCCGGGACCGGCTGCATGGCGGGAGGAAATGACGGTGACGGGGGGGAGGGGGGGAGGACGGGCCGGGAAGGCAAGCCGCCTGCGGTGCTGACTAATCCTCCGCCCCCGCTGTTCTGACGGCGGGGCTGAAGAGGTCGCGTGTCGGTGCATCGGTCGCTCCCTTGTGGTGGGTGGGATGGGCGACAGGAAGGACGCGGAGGGAGGTTGGGGGTGGGAGGGAGGTGGTGGTGGTGGGGAGTCTGTTGGACGAGCGTCTCTCTTTGTTGAACAGACGCCAGGTTCTTCCTCATTTTTGCTCTGTGCGTCCGTGGGCGCCTCCGTGTGTATAAGTCTGCGTGTGTGGTGTGAGTGGGTGGCGTGTTCGTCGTTGTTGTTGCCTCTCTCTCTCTCCTCCCTCCCTCCTTCCCTCCGTGATGGGTCGCTGTGAGTTTTGATTTTGCGTTTGTGCCTCCTCTCTTCGCGAGCGTGGCACCAGCATGTGTTTTCTCCCCTTTCCCCCACTCCGTCGTTGCACACCGCAATTGTTAGCCTGGAAATTACTGGTCATCTCCGTCAGTCTTAGTATACGTGTGTATGTGTGTGGTTGTTATTGTTGTCGACTTCTTTTGAGATGGCGTGGACAGTTTTGTCCGATTTCCCCTTCCCTGCCTCTTTCCCCCTTCCCTGCCTCTCCCCCCCTTCCCTGCCCTCTCCCCCCCACCTCCGGAAACGCCGCGTACCACGATCATTCCACCTCGGGCCTCCCTCCTCCCCAAAAGGAAAAAAAATGTTCTTCCTTCCCCTTGATGTGTCGAGAGTGGGGGTGGGGGAGGGGGTGTGTTGTCGGGGGGAGGGGCGGATAGGGAGAGGCGGAGCTAGAACGTGATATACAAGTTGAAGTGGCGCTTGTGTAAGAAGGAAGTAAGAAAGAACCAAGGTAACACAAGAGCGAGGACGCGTGGCAGGGCGGTTGCGGAAGGCGTCGGAGGCGCACGATGCACGCGCTTTGTGGCCAAACCGACCACCCCCGTTTCATTGCCGATTTGGCTGGAGTGGAGATGGTGCACACGGACTTTGCGGTGCCGGCACACCGTCGCTCACCCCTTCCCCCTTCCCCTATCCTCGTCCTTCTCTCGACGTACTGCGACGAATGGAGAGAGAGAGGGGAGCTGGAAGAAGAGGATGAGGAGGGGATGGAAGTGTGTGAAGGCGCAAGCCGAGTGGAGGGCCGCTGAGAGGTGACGGAGCCTTGACTGATGTGCACACACACACACACACACACACACACACATGCACCCGCCCTGTGCAGCAGGCCGGCGCGTCCTCCCTCCCCCCAACCTTTCAACGAGTCTGCCATCCTTTCTCTATCCCTCTCAGCTCAGCCCGACGCCTCGCTGCGGTCCGTTGTCTGCTGCGAGAAGTTGCGCACGTCCACCCATCACTTTCCCTTTTTCTCCCCCACCTTCGTCCCTACGCTTTCGACCGGTCTTATCCCCTTCACAGTCAGGTACGGGGCCTGCAGTACATCCCCCTTGTTTCTGTTGTCTCTCTCTCTTTCTATCCCCGCGACGTGTTGGCGTCAGCGCACTTCCCGGCAACCACTTCCACCCTTCGTTTTTTTTTCCTTTGTTGGCTATCGGTCTGCGAAGTGCGGTCGCTCTACGAGGCCGCCGACACCCGACACCCAACAGCCACACACACACACACACACACTCGCCATGCCACGCACCGCGGTGCTCGTGTCGTATGTCGACACCTTCGTCGGCGCGCGGCTGCTCCAGCAGTTCCAGCAGTACCCCACACACTACCGCGTGTACGGGTGCACGTGGGACGCCGCCGCGGCGGATGAGCTCAACGCCGCCGCCGCTGCTGCTGCGGTCGCCGCAGCTGCCGCTGCACACCGGCAGCGGCTCGCCAGCAAGGCGGGGACCGGTGCCGATGCGGACGACGGCCACGGCGGGGGCGACGCGGCGGCCACGGCCGCGATGCTGTCGCACGACGACGACGACGAAGCCGACGCGAGCGTGCTGGAGGGGAGCTGCAACACGATGACGCCTGGCGACAGCGTGCACGAGGACCACCTCGCCTCTCAGGCAGACGAGTCGGCGATGCTCGGGACCGGCGCGGACGGCCGCACGACGGCGCCGATGGCGGCCACCAACCCGGGGCTCCTGTCAGGCTCCATATCCGCGTCGGCCACCGCCGCCGGCGACGCCATCTCAGGCACCATGAAGCCCAGCAAGTCGAACTCCGCCTGCACCTTCTTTTCCCGTAACGACACGGCCGCGGTGCGCGCGGCGCTGCTGTTGTGTGACTGGATTGTGCTGGAGCTGCGGGAGGCGCAGACGGTGCTGGAGGTGGTACAGTTCCTGCAACGGCAGCCCTCCTTTGCGCGGCCGAAGCGCCTCGTGCTGCTGTCGAGCCTCATGACCTGGTATGCGACGCCGTCGCTGGAGGACATGGACGACGAGGCCGCCGCCGCGGCAGCAGGCAAGAGGGACGAGGACGCCGAGGACGACAACGGCGACGGCGGCGACGACGAGATGGAGGAGGTCGATGCGCCGTACCCGCCCACGCCGCCGCACTTCCTGGAGAACATCGTGGCCGCCGTGCAGGACCGCGCGCGGTACGCTGTGATCGATGCGATGCGGGGGGACAGGAGTAGTGGAAGCGGCGGTGGTGGTGGTGGTGAAGGCGGCCGTGGCGGGGGCGACAACGCAGTCGGCGCAGATGGTGACAGCGACGACGCGGACGGGGACGGGGAGGAAGGTCAGGCGAGGCCCGGCACGGAGGGGGCACCGGAGCTGCTCACCGAGGACCAGTTCAACCGCCGCGTGCCCCACCTGCAGTACCTGCACTGGCGCGACGCGGAGAAGGCCGTGGCGGCGGCGCACCACGCCAAGGGCTTGCCGCTGGACACCTTCGTGGTCTGCGGCGGCCTGCCGTACGGCGGGGAGGAGGATGTGCTGGAGCCGGTGTTCCGGCTGGCCTGGTCCGCGGAGGCGGAGGAGAGGCCTGGCGCTGGCAACGCGGCGGCGGTGGCGGTGAGCAACACGGCGAGTCTGCCCATCTTCGGCACCGGCACGCAGCGGGTGCCCCTTGTCCATGCCCAGGACCTCGCCTGCTTTGTGCGCAAGCTGCTCCGGTGCCCCGCCGACGCTCTGCCCTTCCCCGAGCGGCGCTACCTCTTCGCCACGGACGGGAACAACCGTAACACGTGGCACGCGATTGTGTCGGGGGTGAACCGCATGTTTGGCGAGCGGTGCGCGCTGCAGCCCATCGCACCCGCCGCGTACCCGCTGTACCGCGACGTGGAGCGCTTCACCATGGACCTGTGCGTGGAGCCGGAGACAATGCGAACCATCATGCTGCGCACCGAGGACGCCGAAGACGGCGGCGCGGATGCGCCAGACGGCGGTGCGGCTGCTGCGATGGCCCCCGTGCTGCTGCCCAACTCGTGGGTGGCGGAGGGTGGGCTGCGGCGCCACCTGCGCGGCGTCGCCGCCGAGTTCACCACGGCGCGGCACGTCGACCCGCTCCGTATCGCCATTGTCGGGCCCCCGCTGGTCGGTAAGACGTACCTGGCCACCCGCATCGCCCGCTACTACCGCCTGCCGTGCGTCTCGCTCGACTCTGTCGTGGCAGACTACACAGCCGCGCTGAATGAGCTGCGGTCCCGCGTGGAGTCGAGCAAGTCGGCCGTGCGGGAGGCGGAGCGGGCGCGACGGCTTGGCGTGAAGCGGCGCCGGCTGCTCGCACGCCAGCAGCGCCAGTGGGACGTCGAGGCGGACCGCGGCGACGCGACGGCAGCCGACGGCGCTGGTGACAACGACAGCAACGGAGCAGCGGGTGCAGCCGCGGGTGGTGGTGGCGGTGGCGGTGGCGCTGGCCGGGGCAGCGGGACCAGTAACGGCGGCAATGGCGCAGACAGCGCCGACCCGGCGTCGCGCGGCTCGTACCGGACTAGCAGCCCGCACCCCAAGGGCGGTAGCCACAGCGGGCCTGGTGAGGCCGCTGCTGCTGCTGCTGCGGCGGCGGCAGGTTGGCGGGACGATGATGAGGTGCCGCCCACGACGCTCGCCCTCACCCCAGCGGAGGAGGAGGAGCTCGATGGGTTTGTGGCGGAGTGGTGGGCCGAGCAGCCGCAGTCGAGCGCGTGGGCGGGCAAGATCGCGGAGATGGAGCGGGTGCTGCTGCTCCGGCTGCACCCGCGGCCCCCGACGCCTGAGGCAAACCCCAAGAAGAAGGCGGCCGCGGCCGGTGGCGCGGGGGCGGGGGCAAAGAAGAAGGGCAACAAGGACGCACAAAAGACGCGGGAGGAGGAGGAGGAGCTGCAGCTGCTCAAGGTCACCTTACAGCACGCACCTTTCCAGCCCCGCGCCCTCGCTCTCATGCTCCGCTGGCGGCTTGCCCAGCCTGACTGCCGCGTGCAGGGTTTTGTGCTCGACGGGGTGCCGCCGACGCTGGAGATGGCGCGCCTCGTCTTTGGTGAAAACGACGACGAGCAGCTGCAGCCGCCGCAGACGGAGGAGGAGGCGCTGCGGCCGCGGTACGCGGTGGAGGGCGGCGCTGCTGCTGCTGCTGCGGCTGCTGGTGCCGGTGGTGGTGGTGGTGGCGGCGGTGATGAGGGCAATGGGGATCAAGACGCCGGCGCGGCCGCGGCGGCGCCGCCGAAGGAGGTGGCGAGTGATGCGCGGCTGCCGAATCATGTCGTGGTGCTGCAGGCGTCTGACACGTACCTGCTGAGCCGCCTCAAGGCGATGGGGGTGGCCGCGGAGGAAGGCGCCGTGACAGCGCGCGGCCACGACGATGCCACCCGCGCCGTGGACGTCGAGGCGTTCCAGCAGGCGATGCAGGCCTACAAGCGCGAGTACGTGGAGACGCCGTACTCGGTGCTCAGCTACTGGGAGTGCGCAGCGGCGACGACTGCAGCGCCTCTCAGCACCGGCGGTGGCGGTGGCCGTGCTGGAGCGGTGCGGCGGGCGGAGGTCCACCTTGTGTCTATCGAGAACACTGAGCCGCTCGTCCCGCCGGTGCCGCCGCAGTCCGCGCACGCGGCGCCGATGGTGAGCAGCACGGAGCACCTGCTAGAGGATGTGATCCTGGGCCGCCCGCACAACTTCGGGAAGAGCCTGGAGGAGGTCCAGCGGGAGGCGGTCCGCGAGCGGTGCCTGCAGGCCGAGGAGCAGGACGCACACGCCCGCCGCTTTGCCGCGCAGGCGACGGCGGAGTCGCAGGAGTGCGCGCAGGAGGCGCAGGACCGCACGGCGGCCGAGGAGCGACGTACGGCGCTGAAGCAGGCGGACGTGGCGGAACTGGAGGCGCGGAAGCTGCCCATGGCTAGCTACCTGCAAGAGCGCGTGCTGCCGCTGCTGCACAAGGGCCTGCTGGAGGTGTGCGGGAGGCGGCCAGCCGACCCAGTCGACTTCCTGGCGGAGTGGCTCATCCGCCACAACCCACACGATGACATCTTCAGTGACCTCTGAGAAACAGCTCGTGCTGCTCCTCCTTCCACTTCCAAGCAGGCGTTCTATGCGCCTGTCCCCCTCTGTGTGCCTGTGGTGCGCGTCGGGACGGCCGACAGGTGAAGCAGGCACAAGGGCTTTCCCCAAGCCTGTCACACCGCCCTGCTACGACACACGCTCACACAACTCCCCTTCCTCCCTCCAGTCCATGTTGAGTGCGAAAGACGTCTTTGTGTTGGTTATGTTATCTTCTTCTTTTTGTCGTTGTTGGTTCATTTTTTTTCCCCCCCCACCTTGATGCACACTAGAACCCCCCTCCTCCCCGATTCCTCCCCTTTTAGACGGCCGACACACCTCCTTCTCGCGCCTTTACGACAGATGCACACACACAGCTCGCGCACCCGCCAGACTGTAGCGCACGTCCTCTCGCTCTCTCCTTGTTGTCGTCCAGACCTTGATGTAAATCTCACGAGTCCGCATCTGTACTCCATCTGGTTTTTTTTTCCCCCTCCACTGCACTCCCCCCCCCTGTCCATCAACAAGCTTCAAAAAGCCCCCTCTCAAAAAAAAAAACATCAGCAACGGCAGCCGCGTGTGTCGTTGAATGCTCCGCTCGCTTTTGCGATGCTCCTTGGATGGAGACGTTGTGCGCGCGAAGAAGCGTCAATCAAATTCCCACGTTGTCACCGCGACGTGGGAATCGGTGCACGGCTTCGGCACGCGGGGATCGGTCATCGAGGCCTGCACGCTAGTCCAGACAGATGCGTGACCCTCTCCTCCTTGCTTCTTCTCGCCCCTCTCTCCCTCCCTCTCCCTCCCTTCCTCCGTCCTTCTCCGGCGAGGTGCCGTGCGCTCTCCGTAGCTGCTCTGCGCTTGTTCAAGGCAGAGAGAGAGAGGCGGAGGGGGGGGGCGGAGGGCAACGAGACTAGCTGGCTCAACGTCTGCTGCTTCTCCTCCACTCGACAGATCCCTTCCCTTCCCTCCCTATCCTTCCTTCCTTATCCTTCCTTCCCTTCCTCTGCTCATCTGCCTTCATCTTAAGCATCTTGCTGGGCTGTATCCCATTGAAATCACGAACACCAACATATACACACACACACACACACACACGGAGGGAGACGCGGCCGTCGTACAAAGGAAAAAAAAAACAAAAACCAAAAAAAAAACGCCGCGCCCTCCCCTTTCTTTCTTTTTTTTGTCTATGTTGTTTGCTTGACGACAAGTTTTGTGTTCACTATCGACTACTATCGAAACGACCTGAGCTTCCACACACACACACACCCACTCACTGACTCCCACACACGTACGTACGTACGTACATCCTTGAGTGTACTTGAACTCTCGGCATTCCGCCCTCCCCCCCCACACAGAAAAAGAAGGGGGGAGCGGAGCGTCGGCGAGAAGGGAGAAACAACAACAAAAAAAAAAGGCACACGCCGGGTGCCTGTGTCGTGACTGCTGGTCACGCGTGATTGACCAGATCACCTCAACGTGCTTTGCTTTTTTGTGCGTGTGGAAGATGAAGCGCCGCGCTCTTTTCGAGTCGGGCAGCGACGAAGGCGAGGACGTTTTCCAGGAGCGCCGCGGCAGCGCCAGCACCTGGAAGGATCCACTGGGTGCTGCCCCGCGTGCAGCCCCACCCGCGGAGGCGGCGCGGGCTCGTGAAAACGCGTCTGCCTCTCTCCTCGGCGGTGCCGTGAAGCATGGCCCGGGGGCAGTGCCGATGCCGGAGTCGGCCAAGGTCTCAGCCACCCGCCAGAACCTTTCCCAGCTCTTCGGGGGCACCGCGCCACAGGCAGCAGCGAGCGGTTCTTCTCCAGTGCCACCCCTGAGCGACGATGACACACCCCGTCCTGGCGACGAGCGGCCCCCTGCTGCACCAAAGATGCAGCCCGGCTTTTTCGAGCCCCGCTTCGAGTACGACCCGAGCACTGCCGGAAGTCTGCCGCGGCGCACCCCGGAGCCGGCAGCAGCCTCCGCATCGGAAGACGCCGCCGCTGCGGCGTTGGCCGGCACAGGCCTGATCACCGCCGAGCACGCCATTGTGCAGGGGTACCGCGACTCCGTCTACAGCGGGACGTGCATGATGGCCTTGTGCGTGCCTCCCACAACAAGCACATCGAACTCGGGTGCTGGGCCTGCGGCACCGCCACCGCCTGGGCCTCCGTCGGTGGCCCTGCAGCGGCACCTCGAGCAGCAGCAGCAGCAACAACATCAGCAAAGAGATCGGGCTGCGTCAGCGGCCCGTCCTGTGCTGTTGCTCATGAGCAGCCACCGCCAGGTACTGTGCCGCCTCAACCTTGATGACGTCTTTCCTCCCTCCACCTCCTCCCCCAGCAGCGGTAATGAGAGCTCCACCGCAGCGTCGTTCCAGCTTCGGCAGGACGCGGCACAGCCGCAGTACCTTGTCTTCTACGATGCCCGACGCGTCAGTGGCGGGGGACGGGACCTTGCGAAGGCGAACCGAGGTGCTGGTCAGGAGGGCAGTGGGGCGCATGGAGGCGCAGACGGGGGCTGCTGGTGGACGTGCATGTTTCCAGACCGCGACAAGGCCAGTCGTTTTCTTGTGGCGGCCTACACCGTTGCGCAGTACGCCGCCGCCCTGGCCAAGCGCTCCGGGACATCGACCAGCCCCGTGCCCACGGTCCGCTCACTCCCGTGCCCGGAGCTCACCGCGGGCACGCCATGCGATGCGGAAGACGCGGCTACCGTGCGGCCCGATGTCGCCGCACGGCTGTGTTGGCAGGCGTGGGGGCTGCGGCGGGTCAGCCGGCAGACCTTGTACTGCGTGCCGGACAAGGAGTGCGTCGAGGCCGAAGCGGCGCTCTCCACGCCGCGCACGGTCGTGCCCCACGGGGATGGCAGAGGACCGCTGTGGGACTGCGTCGCGGAGGCCGTGGTGGGCATGCGATCGGGTGCTTCGCGGCTTGTTTTTGTCCCGGCTGGGGAGGCCCGGGGGCGTCACCCGGCGGCGGACAAAGGGCGCGGTCGGGCCGCTGGTGCCACGCCGCACGGCATGCCAACGCTCGACACACCAGCGGTGGTGTACGTGACATGCGTGGACGCTGCTGTCCCGGAGGAGGATGCGGGAGAGCCGCCGTCCCTGCCGCAGCTTCCACCCCCGCCCAACACCCAAAAGACGGTGAGCCCGTCTACTTCCGCGCCGGCCGCCGCCGCGACCCCTGCTGTTGCCGACCCACTCGCCAGCACCGCCGTCCTCCAGCAGCTTCTCCTTCACACGCTGCAAGGAGCGCAGCCACAAGCGCGTCCGACGCCCTCGGCAGAGTCGCCGCCGGGCTTAGACACGATGGAGCGATCACTGGAGCGGGTGCAGCTGCAACTCAGCTCTCTGTACGAGAAGATCGACCGACTCGACATCGAGACGAAACTGCGGCACAACAACGCGGAGCTGGAGCGGGTCATGCGTCGTGTCGTCGGGCTTGCCCCACAGGACGAGGTCGCGATCGAGGACGCACTGAAGGACCGCGACGCGCTGCTCGCCAGCATCGAACGCTACCGCAACAAGTACGAGGAGGCCAACACAAACTACCAGCGCGCGCTTGAGGCGATGGGTCGCTCGTCGGACCGGGCGCAGGCGCTGGAGAAGGACCTGCACCTGCAGCAGGATCTGTGGACGCGTCGGCGAAAGGAGGAGGCGGAGCAGGCGCGGCTGCGGCTTGTCGAGCGTGACGCACGCCACCGCGACGAAATCGAGCGTGCGTCGGAGGAGCGCTACGCGGCGGGGAAGTCGGACGGCCACGCCGCGGGCTACAGGGAGGGCCGTCAGGCCACCCTCCTGGAGGTGGAGAGCAGCGGCAGCGGTGGTGGTAGTGGTGCGGTGATGACGGAGTGGCGTGCGAAGCTGATGGCCAAGGACCAGGAACTCCTTGCGCTCCAGACCACGCTGCAGGACGCTAAGTCCCACCACGAGCGGGACCGGCGGCGGCTGCGCGCTGAGATCGATGTTTTGACGGACCTGAACGAGAAGCTGCAGCACCTGCAGGCCAACGCCGACATTCGCCTGCCAGAGGAGACGGTGCAGCAGCAGTGCAAGCGAGTGAAGCGGACGCTGAATGCTGTGTACGCCCAGGCCGAGGCCGAGCTGCTGCTACTTCCCTCCGTGCCCGCCACGGCCCCAGCAGAGGGAGCGGACCCGCAGGAGGCGCCGCACCTTGTGGCGGTCAACGACGTGTTGTCCATTCTCATGGCAGCCATCCGCGCGGAGGCCCAGGCGGCCACGGCGCAGATTCGCGAAGACGAGGCTCGCCGCACCGCCAGCAACGTCGCAATACGCGACCGCGTCGCGGCGCGCCGTGTGGAGCAGATCGGCACCTCGGCTGAGACGCGGCTGCTGGCCGCGTGGGCGTCGGGGAGTGCGGACGCTTCGACGACACCCTCCTTCACACCAGCTGCAGACATCAGCGACGCGACGCGCCTGCGACGGACTCCGCCACCGCTGCCGCCGGTTCACACGGCCGCCTCGCAGGACGCACTGGCCGCGATGGAGGCGACGCTGCTGCCGGTGCTGGCGCACGCAGTCTCTCCCGCCACGGAGGTGGAGGGTCAATATGGCGAGGGTGCTGGCAGCGCGAGTGTGGGGGCGGCCGAGACGGGTGACGCGTCGCCGCCACGCGGACTGCCAGCGCGGCCTACCGTGGCACCACTCGTTACCGGCGCCAACGCAGCCGCATTAGCTGCCGCTGCAGCAGCGATGCAGGAGGGCGGTAGACGGGAATGGGAGGAGGCGTCGGATGCGGCGGAGCGGCTGCGCGCTTCGGATGGGCCGTGGACGAGCCCAGGCACAAGGACGTCACAGCCACCGGTACCAACGCCTCCGTCGTCAGCGTCTTCGCTGTCACCGGATGCGCTGCCAACTCGCATGGCCACGCAACTGTCGGCCGACCCACCAGCCACCGCCACCGCCGCCGCGGTGTCGTCGTCGACGTCGTGGCTAAGCACCCACGAGACGGAGGACACGACCGGCATTGACGGAGAGAAGGGGTGGGCCACCTCATCCCCCGTCCTCACGAGTCCTGCCATCTCAGGAGGAGCAGCGGCGCCGCGTCCGCCACCACCACCCCCGCCTGGTGCGGGTCCCCCGGCGCCGGTGGTGGGTGCAACGACGGCGTCGACGACACCACCGCACGCTTCGGACAACTTCTCCTCCCTGTCCACGGTGCTGCGCGACTGGCAGGGCACACGGCTCTTCGCGAGTCCCCCATCAGCGCCGGGCTGAGTAAAAAAAAAAAAGAACAACGCGGGCCGAACTCAGGCCCCCAAGGTGCCTGCCCACGTGTGTGCCTTCACGAGTCGCCGTTGGCGTCTTCCCCATCTTTTTGCTTGTTTGTTTTCATCAGGGATTGACACACCACTCATGCAGCCTGCGTCTTCTGTGTGGGGTGCTCCCTTTCACCCTTCTCGCCGTGCTTGCGGACTGCACTGTGCGCTTGCTTACTCAACACCTTCCTCCCTCTCCCCCTTCCTCCTCCGTCTCTTCCCTCCCCCCCCCCCCCGCCCTCCTCTGCTTGCCGTGCCCAACCTGCTCAGGTGACACCATGAACGACTGAGAGAGGAGGAGGACAGGCAACGAGCGAAGCCCTACCGACCTTCACCCCCCCCTTACCCCCAAAGCTGCGTAGCGTGACGAAACACCCGAAACACAAAACACACAAAACACACACACACACACACACACATGTACATGTACGGATGTGTTTATGTACGTGTGTGTGTATTCGTTCCGACTGGGTGCGGTCCCCGAGCTGCAAACAACAACAACAAAAAAGGAGATCTGCGGCGTTTCCTTTGGATCTACCACGGCTTTTGTGAAGCTGCCGTGTGTGTGTTTGTGTGTGTGTGTGTGCCCCCCCCCCCCTTACCTGAGGTCACTACTGCAACTGCTGTCACGGTCCTCCGCTAATTCTCCCCTGTCTCGACGTACTCCCCACCCTCCAAACTCTCCGGAAACATCGACTTCCACACCCACACAAACAGCTGCACACTCAAGTACCCCCCCCCCCCGTCGTCCCCCGTCTGTCTTCCTTACCTAGGGTCGGCACTGTCACTGCTCTGCTGCAGCTGTCCCTCCTCCCCGCTCCACCTACTCACCTAGCCCGTCTAGCTCTCTTCTCCCTGCTCCGTGATTGTCCCCCCACCCCCTGCTGCTGTCACGCCCCCCCCCTCTCCCCCCAACCACTCCGGTCTCTCTAGGCCCTTCACGTACGCCGTTCTTTGTGCCTGGTCTTGTTCCCTCACTAGCCTTCATTGTCTCCGTGCAGGTAAACGTGTGTCTGTGTGTGTACCTGTCGACCTTGACTCGCCTGCTCGCACATCCAGCACCCCCTCAACCCCCCCTCTCCTGACGCACACACACACAGGGCACAGAGGGACTCTGCGTTGAACACCAACACCAGCGTGCACCTTCGCGCCACTGCCCACCCCACCACACCCCACCCCCCTCGATCTATATCTCTGCGTTTATCTGCTCGTTTTTTTATTTTCCCCTTTTCTTTTTTTCGTTGTTGTTGTCTTCCTCAAGGTACACCGTGTGCGTGGCTTGTCCAAAGAAGGGTAGATTGTCTGCATGGATTTCCTTCCTCCGCCGAGCACCCCCTTTTGAGTCCTCAACTTTCCTCCTCCCCCCACCCTACCTACGCCATCTGACCTTATCGTCAAGACCCGGTCCCGAGCCCCCCTCCAGGCTCTCCAGCCCCCCTCCCCCACCTCCCCCCCCCCCTCATACAAACGTCTCCTTCACTTCTGCTTCTCGTGTAACTTGACGGTCACATCACTACCCCCTCCCTCCCCGCTCCCCCTCTCTCTCTATTCGATCGTGTCTTTTGCTGGCTCTTCCTCGCTGAAAAAAAAAAAAGAAGATCACAGGAGCTCCTTTCTCGGGTCAAAGAAAAAAAAAATATAATTACAACGCCAGTGCTCTGTCCGCGCCGTGTAATTGGTGGCTGTCTGTGCGTGGGACTGTGTCCTTCTGTCAAGAGAGTCTCCCCCTGCAGCCCCTTCTCCACCTCGTCCTTCAAAGCCACTCTCGCTCATCCCTCTCCTGCTCCTCCAGCTTCGCAACGGCGAGGCTCATCGTGTGGCTCGGCTGCCAACACAACAGGTACGATGGCGAGCGAGGCGGAGCTGCCGGCCGCGCTCTTCCGGCGCGATGCCACGCGCATGCTGCGCTGGCACGCCGTTGCCGCTGGTGTGGCGCTTGCGGCGACACCGGTTGTCTACCAGGTGGTCCGCGTTGTGGCGCGCACCCACCGCGCAGAGCTCGTGCACGTCGCTAAAAACGCCTTGCAGAGTGAAGGGGTCTTCAACGGCACCGAGGCGGATGGCGTTCTCATCGATCCGTCGGAGAAGGGCGGCATCTCGGTCACGTACAACAGCTCGTCGTCGCGCGCGGCGTCACCGGTGGATGGCGAGCACGTAGACGGCAAGACGGCCGCCTCCCCTCCAGCCGACCCGCAGCAACACCAGCAGCAGCAACATGGCGATGCAGCGCCGCGTCGTTCGGTTTCCTTCGGTCTAGGTCAGCTCGACTCTTCGGTGATCGCGGGCTTCGCGCGTCAGGTGCTTGCCGCGCAGCGGGCCCCGAATCCTCAGTTTGCGCGCACGTGCAGCTGGACCGCAGCGCGGCAGTACACCATCCTGGTGCTGCGCACAAGTGCAGTGAGCTGCGCGCTGTCGCTTGCCTCGCTGGGGCTGCTGTACGTTGGCTGTGGCGCATTGGACCACGTGATGCCCTTCGGCGATGCCGCCGCCGCCGGGGCGGCGCCGTCGCAGCGAACCGCTGCACCGCTGCTGCGGTCGCTCTTCACATCGCCGCTCTTCACCACGGCGGGTCCGCCGGATCCGGCAGTGGGCTGCACGTACGGCTTGTTCGACTTCAGCGTCTCCGCGGCAGGCGTGTGGTCGCGCCTCCTGCCCGCCTGCGGGACCCTCACGACGGCGTGGCAGCAGCTCACGGGGCACGGGCAGCCGCTGCACCTCGAGTGGCGAGCGGGTGGCAGTGGCGGGGGTGGCTCAGGGAGCGGTGTCCCGGGGTTCTCGCCGCACGCCCGCGCTGACAAAGTGTGGGCCTCGCTCTCGCCGCGCGGGTTCTTCGTGGTGGCCCTGCTGCCCCGTCTGCCCGCCCGCCTCCTCGCGCTCCTTGACTGGCTGGTGCGTCGCGGGCGGACGGGGGCGGCGCGTGGCCGTCGCGCACCGCGCCGGCTGATCCGCTCTCCCTTTGTCCGGGCCGCCGCGATGGTGGCGAGCGACGTGGCCTTTGCGGGGATCGTGTTTGTGGCAACCTCGCATGCCCCGACGGGGCCTCCCCGCGTCGGGGACACAGGCGACAGCCTGCGGTGGCCGTTTGTGTTGAACGATGCAAATGAGCGGTACGACTTTTACTGCTGGGCGGAGGCCGTCTGCAGCGTGTTGAGCGTTGTGAGTCTGTAGGCGGCGGGAAGGTGTTGCAGTGGGGGGGGGGTGGGGGTCAGTGTGTGTCTGAGAAGAGGGCGGGAGCCACGGAAGTTGATGTGCTTCTTTGCTTTCTACTTGTCTAATTCTAGTTTTTTTTTGTGGAGGCGTAAAGGGGGTGGGGGAGGGGATGCGGGTGTTGGCAAAGATGTACCCGCCGCGGCACGATCGCGCCTCTCGTCTCTTCACCTCCCTCCCCCTCCCTCCCTCCCCCTTACCTCGCACATCTCCCCTGCTTGCCCCCACCCCTCCCCCCGTTGTCTATCTTGTCCGCTTTGTCTACACTTACGCGATACCATTCAACGGTGGCTCACACCCGCTTCTGCTGACAGGTGTCGCGGTGGTGCTGATGCCGCCCCCCCTCCCCCTCCCCCAAGCAACCAACTGTACGCTGTCGTTTCCCTTTCCTCCTCGTCCTCCCAACCCGTTGCGAGATGCTTCCGCTTCGTAGGCAGCTTGACGCTCAACAGCAACAGCAAGACAGAGACAGAAAATGTTTTGAAAGAAAACAAAAAAAATACAAAAAAACATACTGATGGGAGATGCGCACACATGTGCGTGCGCCGTAAAACTCGCCGGCGGCGCTGATCCCACTGTGTGCGGTCGGGTGCCGGTGTGTCTGTACAGTCAGCTGTCCCACCCTCTGGCTGCACAGCGCCGCCGTGCGCTTTTTTTTGGGGGGTGTGACTTCTCTCCATCCGCTTCGCGGACACTTCCCCCCCCCTTCCCCCCCCCCACACACACACCCCAGGGGGGGAGAGGAGGGGCTGTCCTTTACACGCTGTGCGAATAGAAGAATCGGTGATACGTTGAAGCCCTGGACACACGCGGATACAGTGATCCCCTTCACAAACAACAACAAAAGAAAAAAACGGTGTGTTGCTGCGAGGAACCCCCCCCCTTTCCCTTCCCTCCCCACTCCACGTCATTTGTTTTGTTGTGATACAGCAGCATCACATTGTGTCTCACCCTGTCTCCTCTACCTCTCCTTCTCCTCTGTACCCTCCTCTTCATTTTTTTTTGCTGTAAATCAATTCGTGCTTCCTCCGTCGTCGTCACACGCGTGGCTTTGCAACTACCCCCCACCACCACCACACACACACACACACACAACACGCACGCACGCACGCATCTCACACTCCCACACAATCACCTACGCTTGCTTTATTGACTGCATTACCGCACTCGACGTCTCTCCATCTCTGTCCTCCCCCCCCTCCCCCTGGCAGCCGAGGATTCCATCCAATTTGGCCCCCCCACCCCCTTCCCATTCCCATTCCCCTTCCCCCCCCTCCCCCATCCCCTCCCTTCACGCACATCCTCCAAGAACCCGTATTTGCTCCCTTCCTCCCTCGTCCTCTCGCTCCTCCGTCCTCCCTCACCTGCCACGAGGCAAGTAAAAGGCATACAGAAGGAAAAAAAGCACGAACGTGAAGCAACAACGGTGCTCACTCGTTTTTTTCCGCTTCTGTCTCTTGTCCCCCACCCCTGTCCCTTCCACCCCCCTGCTCGTGCCTGGCTACGTGGTTGTGTCCTTGTGCATATGTGTATCACCCTGTGAAGCTCTCTCTCTCTCTCTCCTTCCTTTGCTTGCTGTCGTGTGATCGCCGTGGCCGTTCTCACTTCCTTCATCGTCTTTCTTTCTTTCTTTCTCTCTCTCTCCCTCTCTTTCTTTCTTTTTTTTTTTGCTCGCTCTTAGTGCGAGTGTGCGGGTTGTTGAAACGGTTGGTCAGACTGCCTTTGTGCTCAGCGCTCATAGCCCCCCCCCCCCCGAACCCCTCCCCTCCCCTCCCTCTCTCCCTTCAAAGAACACACACTCAACCTCTGTGGTGAGTGTCTGCGCCAGGGGGCACCTTCATTTTCTGGTATTTACCTCTTTCCCTTTCTTTCAAGAGTGTCCTTGGTCTCCTGTCTCTCACCACCCGTGTGTGTCTGTCATCGTCTCTCTTTCTCTCCCTCTCTCTCTGTGTGCGACTTCGTGCGTGAACGATGCAGTCGCGAAGCTCTCGTCTCGCCGCGTCGGCGGCGCTGCTTCTGGTGCTCCTGCTGGGTTTCAGCGGTGTCCCCCAGCAGGCCCACGCCTCTGGCCTGGTCTCCATGCAGATGAAAGGGTACATCACATATTCCAACGGCACCATGAACGCCGCCGGGACAACTGTGACCTTCGCTTCATCGCTGACCAAGTGCCTGGATGGTGGTGGTGTTCCGGCGTCTATCACGAACACCGCCCTAAACTCGCGCCTGCTGTTTGAGGTCTCTAGCTCTGGCGGCACATCCGACTCCGTGTTCTTCGCAGGCGCCTCGGCGGAGCCCTCCCAGGGGAACCCAAACAACTGCATCAACGACGTAAACAGCGCGACGCAGTCGCCGAACAGTTTGAACTGCAACTACCGCTGGATCTACGGGTACTTCTCCGCACTCTCGTACAAGGATGAGATTGGCACGGCGTTTTGGTCTGGGCTGTACCCCACCTCCAACCCCACTTCACAGAAGCTGAACTTTTTTGATGAGTACTTCTGGAACACCGACACGGACAATAATGGTGACGCGTTCCCTCGCGGTAAATACTATGGCGTCGCCATCCCGAATGCCGCCATGACCCGACTGTTCGGCATGGACAGCAGCGGTCAGTGGGCCAGCGGCGACCTCAGCGCACAGAGCAACTACATGGTGGCCTGCGAGGTGCAGCTGTATCCGGCCTTTCCATCGACCACAACCCGCATGCCGCAGCCATCCTTCGTCAACGGCTTCAAGACGCTGACGTGGTCGCAGGAGCACTGGTACGTGATCTTCATCATCTTCACCGTCATCATCCTGGGCATCCTCTTCACGATCATCACCTACTGCTGCTGGACGTCTCGGAAGCCGGTGGAGCAGCCGCCGCTGTTCCAGATGGTGCTGCGCGAGCGTGTCGGCAAGGCGTACGTGGTGAAGACGGGAGGCCGGTAGACGTTGCACGCTGCAGGCTGGTCCTTAGTTTCGAGGAGGAGCTGTGCCGAAAGGTACGGTACAGTCGTTGCTTCAATCCATACGAGGACGGGAACCCCGAGGCCACGGCGATGAGCGGGGGCGGGCGGGCGGGGGCGACTGGCGCTGATAGCAGAGGCGAGCGGCTCCAGTGCGCGGACGGCAAGGTCTAGGCCAACTAGCACGGCGACGCGGCTTGTGTGCAGCTTCAAGAACATCGGCGTTACATGTGCAATACGCGTCTGCACCGGCGGGTGTGCCGGGCGGGGGAGGTGGGAAAGTGGACGTGGAGGACAAACCACTTCGCCGTCCTCCAGCACTTTGATGAGGAGGCGGTGCAGTGCGCGCACGGGCCGTGGTCTGCACCATGTCGCGGCACTTGGACGGCGTCGAGGTGCTGCAGGTCGGCGAGATCGATGAGGCTCAACATGAACAACCTGTAGTCTTGCCAAAGGGCCCCGCTGTTCACATGAGCAGCCGACACACACTCTCTCACACACACATACACCTTTTTTAGACACCCCTTTGTGACGTTCTTTCTTTGTTTGGCCGTGAGCCGTCGCTCCATGTGGATGTGGCTTCCGCTTGTGTCACATTGGATTTCCCCCCTCTCTCTCTCTCTCTCTCTCTGTGTGTGTGTGTGTGTGTGTGTGTGTGTGTACGTATGGTTGTGGTCCGTCCTCCCCCCCGTTCTCTTGCACCCCCCCTGTCTCCCTCACCTCTCGGCCGTCTACTAGCCTCGTCCACTACATCATCCCCAGGGCTCTTCATCACTCACACGCACAAAGCACGCAGGAGTAGACACGATCACAAGCACACATCCACGCGCACTGCACTCCACGTGCTGAGTCTCTCTCCTTCTTTTTTTTTTGTTCTGTTCTTTCTTATTGCCTGCTGTCTCGCAGTCTTGTGTACTCGGGTATCGCGGCCATCCGCGGGTCTCGCGCTCCCTCCTTCCCTCCTCCTGCCCGCTTCCCCTCCTCGGTACCCGCCAGCCCCCTCCCCCCACGTCTTGTAAAAGGGGGATGGGACTATTCCACCTCCACCTTTTTTTTTGCTTTTCTATTTGCCTCCCCCTCCATCCCTCCCCCCTCGGCGAGCGAGTCGATGTATGCGTACGTGTGTATGTGTGTGTGTGGAAGTGCCGTTGTGTACTTGTGTGTGCTCGGCTAAAGCGTGTGCACCGCCACCCCCGCCTTTTGTTTGTCTCTGTCTGTCTTAACTCGCACCTCCCTTCTCATCTCTCCCCCCGTCTGGTGCTTTGTGTTCTCTTCTCCCCGTCGAGGTGTGCGCTACCAGACCACCACCACCTCCTCCTCCTCCTCCTTCGTCTTCTCGTACCTCTTCTCCCCCCCCTCCCTCCCCCCTCCACCCGAGACACACACACACACAGACGCACACGTCAGTGGACAGTCGGGCGAGCATGGCAGGCTTTGTCGGGGGAAGAAAGAAAGAGGAAGAAGAAAAGCACAATGTGGTGAGGAGTCGGGGAAAGGAAGAAGGCGGTGTGTGTTTGTGTGTGTGTGTGTGTGTGTGTTTGTGTGTGTGTGTGAGGAGTGGCATACGGGTGCGACGCGGTATGGACGGTGTGGTACGAAAGGAGGGAGGAAAGCGGCCAAGCACTTCAGTATATGTCTCTGTGTGTGTGTGTGTGTGTGTGTGGATGCTGGTCCTTGTCTTTCACCGCCTCCTTGGAAGGGGACTTGTTCCCCCCACCTCCCACCCCCCACCCCTTCACTGTCTCGTTCCCGATGACGTTTATGTGCGCATGTGCTTTCTTTTTTCTGTTTGGTTGTTTCTTTAGATTTTTGCCTCTCCTCCTTTCAGCATTGTCGGACCCTGATCGACGCAGAGAGAGAGAAGGGCGGGTCATCATTCCCTGACTCTGCTCGGGGGAACACCAAGCGGGACGAAGGTGAAGGATGAGGATGGGAGACGAGTCGATGAAGGGGGGTGGGGGTGGTGGTGCTGGTGGGAGGAGGAAGTACTTGCGGACCTAAGACGGGGAAGCTGACAAGTGTGTGTGTGTGTGTGTGTGTGTGTGCCCGACGTCGTTGGTGATGTCCGTAGGGAGACGCACCTAGCGATGTCGTAGCTCGTCTTCCCTTACATTTATTGTCTTTCTCCCCTCCCCATGCGGACCCCGACTTGCCACACGCTCTTCTCTACCCCTCCTCCCCCCTCCTTTCTTCTCCTCCCCTCCCCCCACCCCCGCCAATCGCCCTTCTCCCCTCCGCACCCCCGCGCCGCCTCCCCCCTCGCTCTCTTTACGTCGCTCATGTGTGCCTCACCTTAGTTTTTTTTTTTCTTCCCCCTTTGTGTGTGTGTGTGTGTGTGTATGATCCGCTGCACGTCGTTTGGACCAGAGGGGAAGATTGTTCTTGTGTCAGTGTTCTGTGTGCGTGTGTGTGTCTGTGTGTGCGCCACCCCCCCGCCCCCTCCCTCACATTTTCTTTGGATTCGAGGTGAGCTGTTTGTTTGCCTTTGCTTCACGACTTTTTTTTTGTTGTTTCCTTCTTCTTTTTTCCCCCTTTTGGTTTGTTTCTGGTTTTGCCCCTGCCGCCCGCCCCCCTTTCCCTCCCCCCTCCTCCCCCCTCTCTCCCCCTTTTTTTTCTTATTTTTAGCTCCTTTGTCGCTCGTGGTCGAAGTGCCGGTGGCTCCGACGTCTTCTTCCTCTCCCCCTTTTTGCGTGTTTCTTCTTCTTTCCCCCGCCTCTCCCTCTCTCTCTCTGTCTCAATGCTTTAGCTTTCTCTGCGCACACAGAGCGTATGCAAGTGTGTGCGTGTGTGTGTGTGCTCTTCTCTTCACGTCTTGGTTGGTGGGTCCCTTCTCCGTGCTCCGTGCATGCTGCGTCCCCCCCTCCTCTTCCTTCCAAACCCCCTTCCCCACCCCTTCTCTTCTCTTTCCCCTCCCTGTGTGAGTGTGTGCGCATGCTCCGTCCTCCAGTACAAGGCGCCGAAGAGGCTGGGCAAAGAGCCGAGCTGGAACTACACGACCAGGACAAAAAGAAGGGGCAGAGCTGGGGAGGGAGGGGAAGGGGAGGATGACGTGCAGAGCAGCCCAGTGTGGAGACAGAGGAAAAAAAAACGCCAAAGATGAACGGAAACAAGAAAGTGTTGATGTCGTTTTGCACGAACATGTGAAACCTGTGCTTCGACCCTCTCCCCCTCCCCACCGCACGATACACGCGCACTCGGAATAAAAAAAAGAAAAAAAAAGTATAACTGACAGAATGAAAGAGGGGACGGAGGGGGGGGGTGGTGGTGGTGGGCGAGGCAGTGAGAAAGGTGCGGGGTCTGGACGGGTGGTGTTGGGCAGCACGATGCCGCAGGGTTCGAAGATAGGCGCGAACGCAGGCGGACCGTGCACCATGTAGCTCTTGTTCACTGCCCCCCTGCCAGCCCTTACCAGCCCCTCTCCCCCATTCCCCTCTCTCTTCAGCCGCCCCCCTCCCTCCCCCTCCTCCGCCCCCTCATGCCTATGGCGTGCTTGCTGCCGCGGTGCTGCACCTCAAACTGCTCGCAATGAGTCCCTCCTCTTTTTTTTCTTGGTACTATCCCCTCTCTCTCACTCCCTCTGTCCCTCTGTCCCTCTCGCTTCTTCGCTGCTCCACGCACCCTCCACACACACTCACATACACACGTACACACGCGCGTGTGTGCACCACCATCCTTCATTGCCACCATATACACACGGTCTGGCCACCCTTAACAGTGTCTTAAATTCGTCTGCTTACGAGTATCAAGCTCCAGCCCCCCTCCCTCCCTCCACACCCCTCATAGTCGGCATCCCTGCCCTTTCCCCTCTTTCTTCCATCTTTCCTTTCTCCGTCTTTCTTTCAGCCTTCTTTGAGCATTCTTCGCTTTGGTTCTTAGATTTGCACTTTCTTCTTCCTTCCCCCCTCCCCCCTCCTCTCGCCGTCACACGGTCGCTTACCTTTGCGAAGCACCGTCAATTGGAGTCGCTGTCCCCTACCCGTCGTGTGGGCCTCTCCATCTTTGTTTCTTCTCTTTTTTCTTCCTGTGCTCTCCGGTGATCCCCTCCTTCACCTCACGCGACCCCAAACTGGACGAACGCCGCTGAGCATCAGTTCCGCCCCTTGTTCCTTTGAAACCAAACAAAGAAAAAAGAAAAGCAGCAACATGCCAGCGTTGTTTGGCACAGGACGCCGCCACGGCGTCGCGACGCTCTCCGTTGTCGCTCTCCTCGTCGTGCTGTGCAGCTACGGAGTGCAGCTTGCGCAGGGCTTTGCGTATGTGCCGATGACCTCCACCTTTGCCAGGCCAGAGCAGAGCGGCGTCAAGGCCACGAGTCGCCTTGTGTGCCAGGAGGGCGGCGGCTACCTCGCCACCGAGGCCACGGCGGCGCTACACCAAGCTGTTGTCGAGACGGTGCTTGCTGCGGGTGCCACGACGTCGTGGTACGCGTACCTCGGCGCCAGCACGAGGGGCAACCCGGTGGCAAACTGCCCACCTTCCCTTGACGAGCAGGCTACTAGCCCCACCACTGGGTACTCGAATGGTTGCTTCTGGCGCTGGAACCAGGGCCGATGGACCGAGACGGAGGACGCGCCGTCGTCGCTCATCAACGTGAGTAACGCCGGTGTGACTTTCTTCATTGGCAACTACTTCAAGGCTGCTGCGACCACTGAGACTTACGGCTCGCAGGGGGGCTTCGTGAACTACTTCAACAGCTCGCAAACCTCGAACTCGCGCAACCGGCCCAGCGCCATGTACGGCCAGGACCTCCTCGCCGTCGGATACAGTGACAGTGCAACGTGGTCGGACAACAAGGCCACGGGCGGTTACAGCTACGCCAGCTTCGTCTTCTCGTCGTACTTCAACAGCAGTCGCTTCAGCGCCACCGCGCAGGGTGCGAGCAAGGAGAACTTCTGGGCTGTCTGCCAGGCGCAGGCGCCGAGCCGGCAGATGTACGAGCTGGAAGACACCTCCAGCGACCTGGAGAACCGCTGGTGGATCATCTTGCTCGTTGTGACGTTCCTTGTGGGCCTCGTCAGCTTTATCCTCGTTGCGGTGTGCCAGGACAACGAGGACATGGATGAGCCTGCGCAGGACGCGCCGAGCTGGGCGCAGGCTGAGTCGCGGCGTACCACCCGCAGCAAGAGCTTCGCGTCGAGTCGCGCCTTCAGTCAGCGGGACTGCGACGACTCGGAGTACGACGAGCGCAGCATGAGCAGCCGCAGCCAGTCCATGGGCAGCCGCCGCAGCTCCATGGGCAGCCGCCGCAGCTCCATGGGTAGCCGTCGCAGCTCCAAGGGCAGCCGAAGCCGCGGTGACGGTGCCAGCACTCAGAAGTCACAGAGTATGGGGGGCCAGGGGGGCAGCATGTATCAGGCTGGGATGCAGCCCCAGATGGGAAGCGGGTACGCCGCCAACCCCGCGTACACTGCCAACCCCGCGTACGCGCAGGGGGCGATGTACTACCCCGGTGCTGGTGGGCAGGCCTATGGTGACGCCCAGGCGCAGAACGCCGGCTGGGCGTAAAAGCCTGGAGACACCGCAGTGTCACCGGCTTATCCCTCATCCCTCGAGGTGACCCGCTCAGCCCCTCTCTCTCGTTCTCGTTGCGAGCGCGGCACCGCTGACGCTGACGTGCTCCCCCTTGTTTGCTCCGTTTTGTTGCTTCTCGACGTGTGTGCGTGTGTGTGTGTGCTCTTCTCTTCACGTCTTGGTTGGTGGGTCCCTTCTCCGTGCTCCGTGCATGCTGCGTCCCCCCCTCCTCTTCCTTCCAAACCCCCTTCCCCACCCCTTCTCTTCTCTTTCCCCTCCCTGTGTGAGTGTGTGCGCATGCTCCGTCCTCCAGTACAAGGCGCCGAAGAGGCTGGGCAAAGAGCCGAGCTGGAACTACACGACCAGGACAAAAAGAAGGGGCAGAGCTGGGGAGGGAGGGGAAGGGGAGGATGACGTGCAGAGCAGCCCAGTGTGGAGACAGAGGAAAAAAAAACGCCAAAGATGAACGGAAACAAGAAAGTGTTGATGTCGTTTTGCACGAACATGTGAAACCTGTGCTTCGACCCTCTCCCCCTCCCCACCGCACGATACACGCGCACTCGGAATAAAAAAAAGAAAAAAAAAGTATAACTGACAGAATGAAAGAGGGGACGGAGGGGGGGGGGTGGTGGTGGTGGGCGAGGCAGTGAGAAAGGTGCGGGGTCTGGACGGGTGGTGTTGGGCAGCACGATGCCGCAGGGTTCGAAGATAGGCGCGAACGCAGGCGGACCGTGCACCATGTAGCTCTTGTTCACTGCCCCCCTGCCAGCCCTTACCAGCCCCTCTCCCCCATTCCCCTCTCTCTTCAGCCGCCCCCCTCCCTCCCCCTCCTCCGCCCCCTCATGCCTATGGCGTGCTTGCTGCCGCGGTGCTGCACCTCAAACTGCTCGCAATGAGTCCCTCCTCTTTTTTTTCTTGGTACTATCCCCTCTCTCTCACTCCCTCTGTCCCTCTGTCCCTCTCGCTTCTTCGCTGCTCCACGCACCCTCCACACACACTCACATACACACGTACACACGCGCGTGTGTGCACCACCATCCTTCATTGCCACCATATACACACGGTCTGGCCACCCTTAACAGTGTCTTAAATTCGTCTGCTTACGAGTATCAAGCTCCAGCCCCCCTCCCTCCCTCCACACCCCTCATAGTCGGCATCCCTGCCCTTTCCCCTCTTTCTTCCATCTTTCCTTTCTCCGTCTTTCTTTCAGCCTTCTTTGAGCATTCTTCGCTTTGGTTCTTAGATTTGCACTTTCTTCTTCCTTCCCCCCTCCCCCCTCCTCTCGCCGTCACACGGTCGCTTACCTTTGCGAAGCACCGTCAATTGGAGTCGCTGTCCCCTACCCGTCGTGTGGGCCTCTCCATCTTTGTTTCTTCTCTTTTTTCTTCCTGTGCTCTCCGGTGATCCCCTCCTTCACCTCACGCGACCCCAAACTGGACGAACGCCGCTGAGCATCAGTTCCGCCCCTTGTTCCTTTGAAACCAAACAAAGAAAAAAGAAAAGCAGCAACATGCCAGCGTTGTTTGGCACAGGACGCCGCCACGGCGTCGCGACGCTCTCCGTTGTCGCTCTCCTCGTCGTGCTGTGCAGCTACGGAGTGCAGCTTGCGCAGGGCTTTGCGTATGTGCCGATGACCTCCACCTTTGCCAGGCCAGAGCAGAGCGGCGTCAAGGCCACGAGTCGCCTTGTGTGCCAGGAGGGCGGCGGCTACCTCGCCACCGAGGCCACGGCGGCGCTACACCAAGCTGTTGTCGAGACGGTGCTTGCTGCGGGTGCCACGACGTCGTGGTACGCGTACCTCGGCGCCAGCACGAGGGGCAACCCGGTGGCAAACTGCCCACCTTCCCTTGACGAGCAGGCTACTAGCCCCACCACTGGGTACTCGAATGGTTGCTTCTGGCGCTGGAACCAGGGCCGATGGACCGAGACGGAGGACGCGCCGTCGTCGCTCATCAACGTGAGTAACGCCGGTGTGACTTTCTTCATTGGCAACTACTTCAAGGCTGCTGCGACCACTGAGACTTACGGCTCGCAGGGGGGCTTCGTGAACTACTTCAACAGCTCGCAAACCTCGAACTCGCGCAACCGGCCCAGCGCCATGTACGGCCAGGACCTCCTCGCCGTCGGATACAGTGACAGTGCAACGTGGTCGGACAACAAGGCCACGGGCGGTTACAGCTACGCCAGCTTCGTCTTCTCGTCGTACTTCAACAGCAGTCGCTTCAGCGCCACCGCGCAGGGTGCGAGCAAGGAGAACTTCTGGGCTGTCTGCCAGGCGCAGGCGCCGAGCCGGCAGATGTACGAGCTGGAAGACACCTCCAGCGACCTGGAGAACCGCTGGTGGATCATCTTGCTCGTTGTGACGTTCCTTGTGGGCCTCGTCAGCTTTATCCTCGTTGCGGTGTGCCAGGACAACGAGGACATGGATGAGCCTGCGCAGGACGCGCCGAGCTGGGCGCAGGCTGAGTCGCGGCGTACCACCCGCAGCAAGAGCTTCGCGTCGAGTCGCGCCTTCAGTCAGCGGGACTGCGACGACTCGGAGTACGACGAGCGCAGCATGAGCAGCCGCAGCCAGTCCATGGGCAGCCGCCGCAGCTCCATGGGCAGCCGCCGCAGCTCCATGGGTAGCCGTCGCAGCTCCAAGGGCAGCCGAAGCCGCGGTGACGGTGCCAGCACTCAGAAGTCACAGAGTATGGGGGGCCAGGGGGGCAGCATGTATCAGGCTGGGATGCAGCCCCAGATGGGAAGCGGGTACGCCGCCAACCCCGCGTACACTGCCAACCCCGCGTACGCGCAGGGGGCGATGTACTACCCCGGTGCTGGTGGGCAGGCCTATGGTGACGCCCAGGCGCAGAACGCCGGCTGGGCGTAAAAGCCTGGAGACACCGCAGTGTCACCGGCTTATCCCTCATCCCTCGAGGTGACCCGCTCAGCCCCTCTCTCTCGTTCTCGTTGCGAGCGCGGCACCGCTGACGCTGACGTGCTCCCCCTTGTTTGCTCCGTTTTGTTGCTTCTCGACGTGTGTGCGTGTGTGTGTGTGCTCTTCTCTTCACGTCTTGGTTGGTGGGTCCCTTCTCCGTGCTCCGTGCATGCTGCGTCCCCCCCTCCTCTTCCTTCCAAACCCCCTTCCCCACCCCTTCTCTTCTCTTTCCCCTCCCTGTGTGAGTGTGTGCGCATGCTCCGTCCTCCAGTACAAGGCGCCGAAGAGGCTGGGCAAAGAGCCGAGCTGGAACTACACGACCAGGACAAAAAGAAGGGGCAGAGCTGAGGAGGGAGGGGAAGGGGAGGATGACGTGCAGAGCAGCCCAGTGTGGAGACAGAGGAAAAAAAAACGCCAAAGATGAACGGAAACAAGAAAGTGTTGATGTCGTTTTGCACGAACATGTGAAACCTGTGCTTCGACCCTCTCCCCCTCCCCACCGCACGATACACGCGCACTCGGGAGGGAGAAGAGGTGCAACTTGTTGCCAGACTTCAGGCGTCTCCTCCTTCGATGTGCGTGTCTTCCCTCCTCTTTTTCTTCCTTCCCAGTTGTTAGCTGACAGCGCTTTCACTTCTTGTCCCCCTCTCCCAATAAAAAAAAGAAAAAAAGACATTTTTGTTTTTTTCTTTCTTTTTTTCCTTTTTTCCTTTTCTCTTTTTTGTGCTGTACGGACCCTTTTTCCCTATTCATTTTTCTTCCCCTTCACCTTTTTTCTGTTTCTCCCCCGTTTTTTTAGTTCATTTTTTGTACACCCGCTTCGCTATGAACTTTCCACCACCCACCCCGCCGCACTCCGCACTTCCCACGGGGGCAGGAGTATCGCGATGGCAGCCATATTGAAAAGGAAGGGGCGGAGAAGGAGGAGGAGGGGGTGGTACGGGGATCGAACCCCAGCTCCTGCCCCCCATGACAACCCAGTCACACACAAAAAAGAAAGAAACAACTAAAAAGAACAGTTCCCGAAAATCTCCTGCCCCTGGGTTGTCACGTGTGTGTGTGTGTATTTATGTGTCCACAACAAAAAAAGGCGGTACTGACAAGACCTCCTTTTCTTTTCTGTTTTTTTTTGTGCTTTTGCAGGAGAAGGGCGGATACGACGTGGCATTTATGGTCGCCTCTATTTCGCCCGGGGAAGGAGAAGCCTGCAGGTGTTTGTTATCAGTAGAAGTGTAAAAGAAAAGGAAAAGACTCTCTTCCTCCCCCCCTCCTCATCGTTAGCTTTTGCCACCCCACCCCACTCCCCGGTAGCAACCTCGGTCAAACACTAGGAAAAGGAGAATGATGCCCGACGACAGGAAATTCAGCAACCAACAACAGAAAAAAAAAGAACTAAAAAAGTATAACTGACAGAATGAAAGAGGGGACGGAGGGGGGGGGGTGGTGGTGGTGGGCGAGGCAGTGAGAAAGGTGCGGGGTCTGGACGGGTGGTGTAGGGCAGCACGATGCCGCAGGGTTCGAAGATAGGCGCGAACGCAGGCGGACCGTGCACCATGTAGCTCTTGTTCACTACCCCCCTGCCAGCCCTTACCAGCCCCTCTCCCCCATTCCCCTCTCTTCAGCCGCCCCCCTCCCTCCCCCTCCTCCGCCCCCTCATGCCTATGGCGTGCTTGCTGCAGCGGTGCTGCACCTCAAACTGCTCGCAATGAGTCCCTCCTCTTTTTTTTCTTGGTACTATCCCCTCTCTCTCACTCCCTCTGTCCCTCTCGCTTCTTCGCTGCTCCACGCACCCTCCACACACACTCACATACACACGTACACACGCGCGTGTGTGCACCACCATCCTTCATTGCCACCATATACACACGGTCTGGCCACCCTTAACAGTGTCTTAAATTCGTCTGCTTACGAGTATCAAGCTCCAGCCCCCCTCCCTCCCTCCACACCCCTCGTAGTCGGCATCCCTGCCCTTTCCCCTCTTTCTTCCATCTTTCCTTTCTCCGTCTTTCTTTCAGCCTTCTTTGAGCATTCTTCGCTTTGGTTCTTAGATTTGCACTTTCTTCTTCCTTCCCCCCTCCCCCCTCCTCTCGCCGTCACACGGTCGCTTACCTTTGCGAAGCACCGTCAATTGGAGTCGCTGTCCCCTACCCGTCGTGTGGGCCTCTCCATCTTTGTTTCTTCTCTTTTTTCTTCCTGTGCTCTCCGGTGATCCCCTCCTTCACCTCACGCGACCCCAAACTGGACGAACGCCGCTGAGCATCAGTTCCGCCCCTTGTTCCTTTGAAACCAAACAAAGAAAAAAGAAAAGCAGCAACATGCCAGCGTTGTTTGGCACAGGACGCCGCCACGGCGTCGCGACGCTCTCCGTTGTCGCTCTCCTCGTCGTGCTGTGCAGCTACGGAGTGCAGCTTGCGCAGGGCTTTGCGTATGTGCCGATCCTCTCCACCTTTGCCAAGCCAGAGCAGAGCGGCGTCAAGGCCACGAGTCGCCTTGTGTGCCAGGAGGGCGGCGGCTACCTCGCCACCGAGGCCACGGCGGCGCTACACCAAGCTGTTGTCGAGACGGTGCTTGCTGCGGGTGCCACGACGTCGTGGTACGCGTACCTCGGCGCCAGCACGAGGGGCAACCCGGTGGCAAACTGCCCACCTTCCCTTGACGAGCAGGATACTAGCCCCACCACTGGGCAGTCGAATGGTTGCTTCTGGCGCTGGAACCAGGGCCGATGGACCGAGACGGAGGACGCGCCGTCGTCGCTCATCAACGTGAGTAACGCCGGTGTGACTTTCTTCATTGGCAACTACTTCTCCACTGCTGCGACCACTGAGACTCACGGCTCGCAGGGGGGCTTCGTGAACTACTTCAACAGCTCGCAAACCTCGAACTCGCGCAACCGGCCCAGCGCCATGTACGGCCAGGACCTCCTCGCCGTCGGCTACAGTGACAGTGCAACGTGGTCGGACAACAAGGCCACGGGCGGTTACAGCTACGCCAGCTTCGTCTTCTCGTCGTACTTCAACAGCAGTCGCTTCAGCGCCACCGCGCAGGATGCGAGCAAGGAGAACTTCTGGGCTGTCTGCCAGGCGCAGGCGCCGAGCCGGCAGATGTACGAGCTGGAAGACACCTCCAGCGACCTGGCGTACCTCTGGTGGGTCATCTTCCTTGTGGTGGTCGGCGTTGCGGGCCTCGTCAGCTTTATCCTCGTTGCGGTGTGCCAGGACAACGAGGACATGGATGAGCCTCCGCAGGACGCGCCGAGCTGGGCGCAGGATGAGTCGCGGCGTACGTCTCGCAGCAAGAGCTTCACGTCAAGTCGCTCCTTCAGCCAGCGGGACTACGACGACACGGAGGACGACGAGCGCAGCATGAGCAGCCGCAGCCAGTCCATGGGCAGCCGCCGCAGCTCCATGGGCAGCCGCCGCAGCTCCATGGGTAGCCGTCGCAGCTCCATGGGCAGCCGCAGCTCCAAGGGCAGCCGCAGCTCCAAGGGCCACCGCTCCAAGGGCAGCCGGAGCCAGTCCATGGGCAGCCGCCGCAGCTCCATGGGCAGCCAGTCCATGGGTAGCCGTCGCAACTCCATGGGTAGCCGTCGCGGCTCCATGGGTAGCCAGGGGGGCAGCATGTATCAGGCTGGGATGCAGCCCCAGATGGGAAGCGGGTACGCCGCCAACCCCGCGTACACTGCCAACCCCGCGTACGCGCAGGGGGCGATGTACTACCCCGGTGCTGGTGGGCAGGCCTATGGTGACGCCCAGGCGCAGAACGCCGGCTGGATGTAAAAGCCTGAAGACACCGCAGTGTCACCGGCTTATCCCTCACCCCTCGAGGTGACCCGCTCAGCCCCTCTCTCTCTCGTTCTCGTTGCGAGCGCGGCACCGCTGACGCTGACGTGCTCCCCCTTGTTTGCTCCGTTTTGTTGCTTCTCGACGTGTGTGCGTGCGTGCGCGGGTGGGGGGCGGGCGGGGGGCAGGCCAAGCCGTGCTGCGTCCCCCCTCCTCTTCCTTCTAACCCCCCCCCCCCCAATCCCCCCCTCCTCCCCGCCCTCCTGCTTCACACTCCCCCCCATCGTTTGTATGAAAAGATTGCTCATGTTGCCTCCGCGTTCGACCTGTTTTCGTCGTTTTCTTGTTTTGCTTTGTGTCCTCGTCCTTCTATTGAGTGGGATCGTCTCCCTTCCCCCTTTTTTCCATTTCTGTTTCTGTCTCTCTTTCTCTCTCTCTATGTGTGCAGGTTCAGAAGGATGTCTGCGTGCTTGTTTGTGTGTCTGTGTGTGTGTATGCGTGTGTCTCGATGAGGCGGGGCGGTGACGGAGGGAATAAAGGGAAGGGATGATACCTGTATGTGTATTTGTGATTCCCTCCGCCTCCCCCCCTCTCCCCTTTCCCCGTCCTTTGCGTGTGTGTTTTTGTGTACCTTCCTCTTCGTCGTGTTGCTTTAAAAAGAAGAAAACAAACGTACAGAACATGGAGTGTCGAGATCATCTTTCGCCGTTTAGCCAGTTCTCTACTCCTCTCCCACCTCCTTCTCTGCATCTTCAGCGTTTGAGTGTGTTGGGTGCGTGGGGTGCTTGCTTTGTGTACGTGTGTGTCTGTGTGTGTATTCGTGTCTCGTCGGATAGCGCGTCTCCAACGACCATGTGACCCCCCCCCCCCCACCCCACCCCATCCCCCTCTCTTCTGTGCTTTCGTACATGTACATCTACATATGTCTCTGTCTCCGTCTCTGCCCCTCGCTCCCTTTCTCTCTCTGTGTATGTGTATGTGTATGTGTCGGCGGTGCGTATCTCCTGCCCTAATGGGGGATCGAAGCCAGGAGAGAGGGAGGGAGGGGAGGGGAGGGGGGGGGGGCGGAGCTACTAGAGACAACCGTGAAGAAGAAAGAAGAAAAAAAGGAAAGCAAAAAACACAACAACATAAAAAAGCGCCTCAGCGCCGTCCGTCACGCACGCGTAACACACTACGCATAGTTGCTCCTTTTTTGTTTTGTGTGTGGTCCTTTTTTTTCAATTTCTCTTTTCTCTTTCTCCCTCTTTTCTGTCTCGGGTTGTTGTTTCTGTTGTGGTTCATTGTATTTCTGGAGGCGTAGTCGTTCGACTCTTTGCCTCCGCCCTTCTTCTTTTTTTTTTTCTTCTTCTTTTCTTTTCCAACCCCCCCTCCCGCCCCTTCCCCTCCCCTCCTCCGCCCCTCTCACATCCTGATACCCTCACTCACCCGTCCCGGGATGGGGAGGGGAGGGGGGGGGGCGTGGCGAAGCCGCTGTGGGAGGTTAGCACAGCGCACGGCGCCAGGAGGAAGTACGAGGAGAAGTGAGTGTTGCCACTGATGCGCGGAGTCGGGACCACGAGCTGTGAGGGAAGTGGGAGCTGAAGCTTCGCTGTTCTTTGTCTGTCCCTCCCCCTCCCTCCCCCTTTTCCGCACCTTTGCCCTTGCCCGCTGCCCTTTCTTCTATTCACCTCTGTGCTGGGGGCAAAGCAGCGCGCCACCCGATTTCCTCCTCCCCCTCCCTCTCCTCCTGCTCCTCCCCCCGTCCTTTCCGCTACATGTTTCACACCGACACACGCAGAAAACCCCAGCAAGCTGCTCCTGTTGTTAACAGGCCCGCCCCCCTCCAATAAAAAAAAAGAAGGAAAAAGAGAGGCGCGGCGCTCGTGTTGTCTTGATGTGCTGGTGGTGTACAATGCCGCTTCTCATAGAAAGCGAGTTGATGCGTGAGACATTTTCTGAACCGGATGGGGTTGGGTGAAAGGAGTGTTGATTGGAGTGAGTCGTGAGCACTTCCTTCGTGTCGTCGTCGTCGTCGTGGCCGCCGCCGCCGCCCCTCCTCTCTCTCTGCCACAACCTACGCACGGTGTGGTGTTGCGAGAGGTTGGTGAACAGCGTGATGGCGCCGTGGGGTGGACAAAGGAGGAAGGAAAGAAAGAAAGAGAGAGAGGAGTTGGCACTGCGTTCGCCCTCCGCCTCCCCCTTCGATGTTGCTTCGGCGTCATGCGCAGCAGCAGCACACACGCACATACACATATACACACACACGCACCTATTTAGGCACACGCATACGCAGACACAGCCACGCCCGTATGAACCCCGCACCAACCCAGACCTGCGACACCGCCGCACACAGACTAGGCACAGGCTCCACTTCTTTTTTTCTGTTTTGTTACTGTTGTGCTTTTCCCCCTGGAGAAATTCTTGCTGCTTAGCGTTGAGCAGGTCTACGTTCTGAGTCCACGAAGGTGGTTGGTGGTGGATAGCTGAGACGGTGCCATCAAAAGCGTCTGTGACACGAGCTGTGTCTTGCGTTTTTTTTCATCGATCTTCTCTATCTCTCTCTCCCTCGCTCTCTGGCTGGACTGTGCACGCAGAGACACACACACACATGTACACAGACACACAGACACACAGACAGGCAGGCCGGGCTGCAAGCGTTTTTGTTCTCCTGTTTGTGTAAATGTGTGAGCGTGTGTGTGTGAGTGTGTGCGACGAGTCGCTTCCGCGTTTTTTTTGGTTTTCTTGAGAGGCGTTTTGAAGCTGATGTACGTTTTGTGCGTGCATGCAGACGTGTGTGTGTGTGTATTGCATGTGTGGTCGGTGTTTGTGTTTGTGTGTGTGTGTGTGTGTGTGTGTGTGTGTGTGTGTGTCTCTGCGCGTGTTTCTTTTTTCTCTCACTCTTGTCTTTTTCTTTCTTGTCGTGTCCCCCGTCTCAGTCACACGTGACGATGCCCTTTTTTTCATGACCACCTTGTGCGTTTGAGACAGGAGGTCGCTTTCTTTTTTCTTTCTCTCTTTCTTTCCCTACTTTCCTTTTTTCCTGTTGTTCTGCGTAGACTTGCCGTGTCCTCCGCTCGTGACTTCCTTTGTGTATCTTTTGGCCTCCCCCCCTCCCCCTCCCCCCTCCCCCTTTCCCTCGTCCTATGAGGCATTTCCTTGTGAACGCTCATGCGTATACGCGTGCCTCGCTCCCCCCCTCCTTCCCTCATTGCCCCCTCCTCCTCCTCCTTCTTCCTCCATCTTTCCCCTCTCGCATTGTCTTTCTGTTTCAGACGTTGTTGAGACCCTTTTTGACGTTAGCTTAGTGCTCAAACAACCCAAATCCCCCCCCTTTCCTCCTCTGTCTTCACCCCTTTTTGCCGCCCCCCCGCCCCCCCCCTCTCTCTCCCCCTGGCCCTTCTTCTTCCCTCCCTCTCTCTCTCCGTCTCTGTCTTCCTCTCTGTCTGTCTATCTGTCTCCCCTTCCTTCAGCCGATGCTCTGCCTCAGCGTCCATCCTCCACACATGGGATACGTATGTCTGTGTGTGTGCGTACAGTGTGCCGTATGACACCGTTGCTCTCGTGTGTGGGTGTGGGTGTGGGTGTGGGGCAACTCATGGCAGAGCCGATAAGTGCCTCAATAAAAAAAGAGAGAGAAAGAGCGAAAGGAAATACGCGTGTCCGGGAGAAGCTGGGGAGTGTGACGGAGGGGAAGAGTGGATCAAGCAGGATGATGATGATGTGTGCAGCTCTCCACTTCCATTGTTTTCTTTCTTTTTCTTTTCGAATTTTTTTGTTTTCGTCTCTCTGTTTCTCTTCTTGCTTGTCATCTGGTCACCTTCTTGAATCGTCACCTTGCTTGTTGTGGGCACAACTGAGATGTGCGCATGCAGGTGTGTGTGTGTATGTGTAACCAGCCCCCTTTTTCCCCCCTCCCACGTGATACATACGGCCGCATGTGCATACACAAGTGTGTGTGTGTGTGTGTGTGTGTGTGTGTACGTGTGTATGTGTGTGTGTGTGCATGTGCCTGGTTTGGTGGGCGTGTCGCTCGGTATAGCAGCATGTGTGTGTGTGTGTGCATGGTGTATGTGTATGTGGAAGCTCGTCGGCCAAGAAGTCAGCTTGCATGACTTGGAGTTGCGTGACGCACACACGATTGTGCGTCAAAAAGAACGCTACCACCGTACGACACTTCCACGTTCCGTGCGCGTACGTACACGCACAGACACACACTCACATACACGCAACGCACGCACGCACGCGAACCCCAGCACAAACAGGAAAACAAAACAAACAAAAAGAAAACACACACACACACACACACACACATCTACGTATCCGTACCTTGCGTGTGGAGGAAGTCCAGCGAAGAAAAAAAAAAGAAAAAGGGAGGGGAGCAAACAATGGTTACTCGCTGATTCCGGTCTCCATCTTTTTTTTTTGTTGTTCCACCCCATTTCTCTTTGTTTACTTTTCTTCTTTTCTTTGGTCTTCGCTAGAGAAAAAACAAAAAAAGAAGTCATGCCCTCCTCGCCCCCTTCCATCTCTTCCCACCTCCCTCACCCCCCACCCCACTCCCCCCCCCTACCCCTCCATCACAGCACGTCTTTCGAATGTGGGTGGGGTGCGTGGGTGGGGAGGGTCGAGGAAGGTCCCTCACGTCCCCCCCTTTCTCCCCCCACATAGCTGAAGCATTTTTTTTTTGAAGAAAAAAAAGATCGGAACTATAAAATCCCCAAAACAAAGCAACAAGCAAAGAACAACAACAAAAAAGGATGAGAGAAGCGTGGGAACAGCCTCTAAGGGGTGCGGCAACAGTCTGTTGCTGCTGCAGACGGAAGGGGTAACCCACCCACACGCACACACAGCTCGGAGTACGCGTGCCCCGGGGTGGCGTGGGTGGGTGGGTCGATGGCACTCACCACTTCCACCCCCCCCGGGCCACCCGCGTCTTTCGAGTTTTCTTTCCCTGCCCCCCCTCCCTCCCCCCTCACCCTTTGTGACGGGGGACGGTGGAGGGTTGGCGAGGCGTGCGACGGATATGGATGATGTCCCTGGAGAAGATGCACGCTCGCGGCTGTGCATGCTGCTCGTGTTCGAGGGTGGGCTTGCTGAAGGACGCGTTTTTGGTGGCGTGTGACCGGTGTCGCATGCGCGCGTGCGCGTCTCGTCCGTGCCCCGCTCTGCACCTGCGCCAGCTCCCTCCGCTCCGTGAATGACGGATGTTCTTCCCTTCCCGTCCCTCTTTCACTTCATACGCGCTGTGTGTCCTCTTGTGAGTGTGTCTCTCTCTCTGTGTCCCTCTCACGCTTCCGTGTGGTGCTGCCACATCTTCCAACACCACCACCACCACCACCATCACCATCACCATTACCCTTGCCGTGAAACAAAAAAAAAAGAAAGGGGCTGTCCACGAGACCATCGCACACGTGCGTCACTCGTCTGTCCGACGCACGCGCGGCGCACTCGGTTTCCCTAGCGTGCTTTCTGGCTTGTCTGCAAGCGCAGACGCGAGCGAAAGAAGAATCAGAAGTAGAAAGAAAAAAAACAGATCCCGGGGGCATCATGCTGCACTCCTCGTACGCGCTGCGCCATGGCGCTGCTGCTGCTGCTGCTGGTGGTGCAGCCGCCTCCAACGCCTACAAGCACCAAGAGAAGCTGCGGCTCTATCGCCGTCTCCTGAAGGGGGCTTACCGTTTCCCGATGCGGTCACGGCGCGAGGTCGTCACGGAGGAAGTGCGCAGCACATTCCGCGACCCAAACAACGAGGGCTTGAGTGAGCGGGACATCGACTACCGCCTCGTCCTCGGCTGGGAGCGGGCCAAGTCGATCCAGACGTACGCCACGAACATGCACTGGTTCCACTCCCGCGACGAGGTCACAAAGGAAATGATGTACTTCTCCGAGGAGCGCGACCGCAAGCGGGCTGCCGAGATGCGGCGCTTCAACCAAGTCGGCGACATCCGCCACAACACGGAGGAGGTGACGGAGTTCAAGTCGACCTACTACAATGTGCACCCTGACTACCACGGGAAGATTGGGCAAGCGCCGCTGACGAACTCGCGCGATGTGTGGCGCGCACGCGGGCAGTACGGCTCCGACGTTGGTGGGCCGCGGCAGAAGTTCTTTGTCCGCCGATTCAAGGCAATGTTTCCGCAAGGCTGGTGATCTATCGTGCAGCGGGGAAGAAGGGGGGATGGAGGCGTCGTGCAGACAGTCGTGTGACGGACATGGGCACGATGCATCTTTTTTTTTTTTTCGCTGCTCTCGCACGCCCCCCTCTCAGCATCGTCTCCCCTCCTTCCGCCCCCTCCCCCCCCACCCCACACACACTGCGGGTTCGTACTGCCGCCCATACGCGACCCTTATCCTTCTTCCCCCCCTCCCTCGCTTCCCTTCCCCTCTGCTTCCCCGAGCCGCATTTCCCACGTGCAATTCATTCACCCCTCCTGCTGACGCACACATGCCTGCGTGTGTCTCTGTGTCTGTGTGTGTGTGGCTATACGCGTACAGCCCAGTAAAAAAAAAGAGCCAAAGGGTTGCACGTGACGTACACCAACAAGAGAAAACAAACACAAAAAAGGCGCGGTGGGCAAAAAGAAGAAAAAAGTTGGGAAACACTCAAAACGGACGCAAACGAGAACGGCTGCGTAGCGGCGGCGAGCGACCGTGTGTGCGTGCGGGTGGACCTCCGTTCCTCGCCGACACAGTGTCCGATGTCCCCCCCCTCCCTCCCCACGCACGCACCACTTTAGGAGGGGAGGCAGCGGCAGGGGTGGGGGGTGGGGAGGGGAGTGACGGCGTTCACTGTCGGACCCCCACTCGCAGCGTAAAGCGGCGCCCTCCCCTCATTCCACTCCACCCCCCCCCCTTTTTCATCTCGTCCCCTTCCCCCCCCTCCTTTACCTCTCTCACACTCCGAGTTGCGCTTCCCATCCCCGTCCCCCCTTGCTCGTCCCCCCCCCCCTCCCTTACATCCATTCTGCGTGTGGTTTACACACCGGGTATGGACAAGAACTTGAAAGAACACAGGACAACAGGCGACGTGGCTGCGGTATTTTATCTTCCTTCCTTCCTTACTGCACACCCACATCCACACGTACTTTTCGCCTCTCCCTTCACCAGTGGGCTTCGAGACGTCGTTCTTTCTGAGGTGGCAGTGAAGCCTGCCGCGTACAGATCTGCCGTCTCCTTCGCCCTTCGCTTTCCTTTTCTCATAGAAGAACCGCACGCACCTAAACTCATCTTCTGCTCTACCGCACGTGTGTCTCCGTGTGTGTGTGTACCCGTGATCTCTCCTGTTCACGACCGGATTAGAAGTGCGATCGCCTGCACTACACACACACACACACCTTCCTCCTGTCTATCTGATTTCGTTCAGAAGGAAGGAGGGAGGGCTTCAGCAAATAGAGCCTGTCACCAGCAACCTGTGCCCGCACTTAAAGCACCCAGCTGCACAGGTGCCCGGAGGGGTGGGGAAGAAGGAAAAGGGGGGACTTCACCACGCGCTTCCGTGGTACGCACCGTCACGTCCTTGTTCAGCTCCTCTCGCTTCCCTTGTTGCTCTTTAAATCTCTTTTCCTTTCTTCTAATCCGGTCATCACGCGGTAACGACACTCTATCGCCGCTGGGCGAGCTGGAGGCTCTTGTCTCCTCTGTCTGTTTGTCCTTGTTTTTATTTTTCCGTCTCCCGTTACACACACACGCACACACCGACGCTCTTCTCGACCTCTCCGTGTTGCGCCACACAAGCGACGTGTGACCTCATCTGCGTACGCGTGGAAGGAAGGGACGCACGAGCGCAGGAGTCGAGCAGCATCAGCGGCAGCGGTGGTGGCGCCAACGGCGGCCCGTCCCACCAGATCTTCGTCGCACGCAACCCCCCTCTTCAGCTCACTTGTCGCTCACCTCAGAAACCCTCGACAATGGCGGCAACAGCACGACCAACTGGAACGCGGTCTCTCCACCCTCTCAACGACATCACATCCGGCAACGTCGCGGTTGCCACCGCCCCCGACGCAACGACTGCATCCGGAACAGCAGCTTGTCTCACAGGGCGCAAGCACATATCGCTTGCCGGCTCATCTGACACGCGTGGGGCCCGTGCGGCGGTGTCCGAGCCGGTGAGTGCGGCGCCAGCTGCTGTGGCCACTGCTGCTGCTGCCGCTGCCGTCACGCCTCGCTCCCGACCTGCCACGGTGGCACACGCGGCCTCGTCACTGTCCGCTGCCCCACAGCAACCCCAACACCGAGAGTACGGCACCCCCGCCCGCCACGTCTCCGGCATGTCCGGGCGTGAGGGCGGGTTGCCGCCGCACCGCTGGCCGACCTCGCGAGCCAGTCCCACTACCCAAGCGCTCGTCTCCTCCACCGCGGTGCCGGTGCTGCCCCTCTACTCCGTCCCCGCCTTCCTCTTCGCCAACGCCACCGCTACTGCCTCTCCTCCGCGAGCGCCACACGCCTCTGGCAGCGTGCACGCTGCAGCAGGGGTACCCCCAGCCTTCCCGCACTTCTCAGGGCTTGGTGCAACCCACGCCAGCGCCGCAGACGGCGTCGGCGATCTCGAGGAGTGCGTGCGGCGGGCGGCCGAGCGATTCGCAAGCGAGGGCAGCGGCGGTGCGTGGGTTGCCTCCGCACGCGGTGCCCCCGCTGCCTCAGCTGCGGCGGTGGAGGTGGCACGAGGCTACCGCCGCCCCTCGCAGGGCTCCGTGTCGGCACCGTCCTCACCAATACCCGGTCAGGTAAACAGCAGCTTGAGCAGCACCGAGGTTGAGCTGCGTCTCGGGTGTAAGCGGCGGCGCCACCGACCAGAACGCCTCGCCTGCGCGGCCCTCAACGCGGGTGTGGAGGGGCTACATAGAGACAACGGTGCACTCGTGGAGGAGGCGGCCGGGGGTTCGGCGATGTCGCTCACGCGGCTCCCGCAGCGGCTCCTGCCGTCGCACTTCGTCTCGTCACCGTCTGCGTCGTCGAGCGGAGTCGTGTCGCCGCCTTCGCCGCAGGCGCCGGGGGTCGCGGGTGGCTACGGCGGTGCCCCGTCGTCCCCCTTCGGAGCTCTGCTGCACGCCTTCTCCTCTTCCTCGGCGGACTCCGCGGCAGGACATTCGCGCGCTGGGGGGACAGCGTTGCTGCTGATGGGTCGAGGTGGGCCGACGGGGAATGCGCTGCTGGTGGTGGTGGTGGTGGTGGTGGTGGTGTCGGCACAGCCAATCAGGCCGCCGCACGCGCGCCGCCTGCGTGGGTGCTTCCATGGGAGGCCCGAGCCCTTTCCCAGCCCTTTGCAGCACAGCTTCAACGTGACGCCGACGCTGTGGCAGCTGCCATCGCAGTGCACCACCACACAGCCGGTATACAGGCCACGGCACCGGTTAAGTGGAGCGCCGCCCCCGCAGCCCCGTGGCGCGGTTCTGGCGCGGCCACCGATGCCACCGGCAGCGCGGCGACGGCAACCCCACAGACGCTGCGTGTCGCTCTGCTGTCCATCTTCGCGGAGATCGAACTGCTCGAGACGGACATCGTGGCCGCCGTCGCCGCCGCCGCCTCGGGGGCAGCAGCATCAAAGGAGGATGCTGCCCATGCGCGTGACGCGTCAGTGGCGTCTCAGCACCGCCGTGCTCGTGCTGCTGCTGCTGGTGGAGACGGCACAGAGCGTCGCGGCGCAACGAGCAGTCTGGAGGGGCTCTCCGCGTTCGGCCCCGCAAGCGGCATCACTGCTGCGACGGGGGTGCCGAGCGGCACGGCAGATGGGCTGCTGGGACGCCTTGGCCGTCTCAGCCGGCAGTGGGTGGAGGTACTCGCTGCGTGGCCGTGTGAGGCCGTGCGGCTCGGCTACGTCGAAGGGTGGCTGCGTCATCCTGCGTGGACGGCCCTCACCGCGTGCGCTTCCGCTGCTCCGGAGGCCACGTCAAACAACCCGCAGGCGCCGCAGCCGGCCGAGATGGGCGAGGAGCGTCGGTTCACTGTTCTGCCCTCGATCCTGGCTGCTGAGGTGGGGAAGGGGTTCCAATCACTGCTGGACAGCGCCGTCGACGCCCTCGTTCGCTCCGTCAGCGGCCTGCTGCACGAAGAGTCGGCGTCAGCGCGGCGGCGGCGGTCGCTGCACTCTGCTGTGCCCTCGCCGCCACCGCCGCCACAAGAGCAGCAAGAGCAGCAGAAGCAGCAACGCCGAGACGAGCAGCGTGCCCAGGTGGCACACGTGCGTCACACCACGTATGAACTGCTTCGTCTTGTCGCCTCGCTCTACACGCACCCGCCGCCGGGGCTGGCGAAGCACTTGCTGCTTGTGGCGCCACAGCGCGGCGCACCGCGTGTGACGCGGCCTGTGGGCCTGCGGCAGGAACGGCAGGAACGGCAGCAGCGCACCGACGATGATGGGGAGGTGGTGGACACGGCGGCAGCAGAGGGACGGGCGTCCCCGGCTTCACCTGGACTCGTGGCGGAGGAAGGCCGTCCGCACCTCCAGCCATGCGTGCCAGCGCAACAGCACCCATCCGCCACCGCTGCGCCGACCTCCCCGCATGGCGTAGCGGTGGCTGTCAGTGCGACCACCACAGCGGCTGCTCCGGCCGCCTCACCGCTTAGCCCAGGCAGCCCACGTGGTGGGGCCGCGGCGCCGACGCCGACGCACGAGCTGCACTACCAGCTGCTCTACACCCTCTGCCGTCTGTGCAACGAGCTCCCCATGGGTCATGAAGCCGCGGACGCCGAGGAGAAGGAGACGGCGGGGGGTGGCGCGGCTGCTGCGTCCTTATCCGTGGGCACATCGTCAAGGTCCGTGACACGCCTCCGTGACGGGCACTCGACGGCGATCACCGAGCCCACTCGGCTCACCTTGTTTGCGGCGGGGGCGCGGTTGGCGGCGACGGTGGCGGCGCTGCTGCTGCACGTGCAGCTGCCCATGAAGGGCGACCTGCTCTGCCTTACGAGCCGACTCGCGCAGTGGAGGGCGGCGCTGGCGCGGGCGGCGTGTCTTGACGACCGCGAGTACGCGACGGCGATGGGGCAGCTCTGTGCCCTCATGGCGCAGGCCACGTAAGACACACGGAGAGCGTCCCTCACCTCCCTCCCCCCCTCCACCCCTTCCCCATTTCTGCCAGGTGATGACTGTGACGCAGCTCTCGTCGTGCTGTCTCGTCTAGTCTGTGCTCGCCTACTGTGAGGGACGGGGGCGAAGAGCGGGGGCTGCGGGGGCTGCGGCAGTGTGTCTCACGCTCAGCGCCTGACGGCTACTCGACCCGTTAACGTTTTTTTTTTCCTCTGCTTGCTCTGTGTCTCTCTCTGTGTGTGTGCGTGGGTGTGTGTGTCCTACACCTCGCCATCTCTCTCGAGGGTCGGCTGGACGAGTACAGCAACGAAGACAGAGGAGCACACAAGTGTTTAAAAAAATGGGGTGGGGAGGGCGGGGGACGTTCACAAGCTGCAACAGGTAAGAGACCTCCATCCACCCTCCCCCCCGACACAACAGAGGCAGGGGGCCGAACAGCGCGGCCTTCGCACGCCTGACGTGGTGCGTATGCACGCGATCATCTCCCTCTCTCTCTCTCTTGCGCGCTGCAAAGGCGTGGCGTCTCTCCCCCTCCCTTGTACGCACCTCCACCCTCCTCCCTCCTTCCTCCCCCTCGCCGACTTTCCTTTTGCCATTGCACAACCAGATTGAGGGACACCGTTGCGTCTCAAGGACCCTTACTACACGGACCTTCCTCCCTCTCCCCCCCTCTCCTCTCTGCGTGTGCGTGTGTGTCTAGGCGGGACGGCTTCGCGACCGCGGCGAACAGTGGTGTCTTGGAACTCATCTTTTTTTGTTTGTTTCCCGTCTTCCCGTGCGATGTCTGACGCACCACCGTCGGCCTCCGCCTCCCCGGCGGTCCCCGCAGCAGCCGCAGCAGGCGGAGGAGCCACGAGAACACCAGTGGTGATCCTGGTGGTTGGCATGGCGGGCACGGGCAAGACGACGCTGGTGCACCGCATGCAGCACTACGCACACGCCAACGGCATCCGCTCCTACTTCATCAACCTCGACCCTGCCGTGACGCACACGCCGTACAACGTGAACATCGACATCCGCGACAGCGTGCAGTACGCGGAGGTGATGAAGAGCTACCGACTTGGCCCCAACGGCGCTATCATGACGTCGCTGAACCTCTTCGCAACAAAGATACATCAGGTCGTGTCCCTGCTCGAGGCCAAGAAGGACACGCTGGACTGGATCGTGGTGGACACGCCTGGCCAGATCGAGGTCTTCACCTGGTCCGCCTCAGGCCAGCTCATCGCCGAGTCCTTCAGCGCCGTCCTGCCCACGGTGCTGCTCTTTGTCGCGGACACGGTGCGGTGCGTGAGCAGCCCGCACACTTTTGTGTCGACGATGCTCTACTCCAGCGGCATCATGCTCAAGCAACAGGTGCCGCTCGTCGTTGTGTTCAACAAGACCGATGTTGTGTCCGCCGACACCGTCATTGGGTGGATGCGGGACAACGACGCGCTCGACGAGGCCGTTTCAAACCCGCGGCGTGTCACGCTGAACGGCACTGACGACGGGGAGGACGGTGACAGCCAGGACGGAGGCGCGGAGCGTACCGGGCGTGGTGAGGGCACCCGCATCGGGGCTGCAGCCCTGGGAGCCGCGGACATGCTCATGAACGCGAGCCAAGGCAATAGCTACGCCGGTGCACTGGCGCAGTCAATGTCGCTCTTCCTGCACGAGTTCTACGAGGACCTGCCCCACGCCGCGGTGTCGGCCGCCTCGGGGGCCGGCATGGGTGAGCTGGCCGCTGCCATCGAGCGTGGCAAGCAGCAGTCGCTGGAGGCGAGGGCGGCCGCCGGTGGTTCACCGGCTGGCGCGGCGTGACGGAGGTACCTGCGTGCGTGCCTTTCTGTTTTTTATTTATTTCTTCTCCTCCGTTGTGGTCTCTTGTTGGCGAGGGATGTTGTGGCTGAGAACAATCTTTCAACGGATCGCCACGTCTCCTCGATTGCCCCCCCGCCCCTCTGTGTGTGTGTGTGTGTGTGGAGGGGTCAACTGGAAGGGGAGGGGCAATGGAGAGATAGACGCAGAGTATGCTCGATTAACGCCTCCGCGAAGGGACGAGGGGGGACACCTTTAACACAGCGCTGCAAGTGTGTGGCCCTCACACTCCCTCCCTAACCTTCCCTCCTCCTCCTCCTTCTCCTCTCTACGTCGTGTACCACGAGACACCCAGCTTCTTCCCTCAGATGACAGGACAATGGAGACGGGGGTGGCGTGGGGCGTCCTGTGTGTGTCGCGTTGACGAGTGGAAAGGAGAAGAAGGGGAGGGGGAGGAAGGGGCCAACGTAAAGCCAATGCACAAGACGTGTTCGAACATCGGTGAGGGCAGCAGGCCTCTTGTGGTACACCCAAACCCGAGCCACACGCCTGCCAGAGGTACGGTGCCGACACGACCCCGCCCCCCTTCCCCTGCTCCAAGCGCTGTCCACCCACTCTTCGTCGTAGCCTTACGCTTGCTTCCTTCTCCTCTTTGTTTCCTTCTTCCCAGCCTCAAACACATCACGTCTGCAGCGCAGGCCGTGCTAACACACACACACACACACACACAGGTGCGCGTCTAGTCGACAGTGAGATGCGCTTGGAAACAAGACACATGTACGCAAACACCAGCACAACGACACGAAAAGAATAGAACAAAAAAGCATGCAGGGCACATTAGCGACATCAGGTCCAGAGCGGCACACGCCATCAGGCCGCAGCGTCACCCCGCCCCCTCCCCCGTCGTGGCTCACACAAACGCGCCAGTGTCTCTTGCATAATCGGCGGTACTTCCGCACGACGCCTGCATCGCCGCCGCCGCCCCCCTCGCGGTACGCGGCGTGCTCGGCGTTGTCAACCCTTCCCTCGTCCTCCCTGTCGGCCTTTATCGCCCACCCCGCAATGCCCACCACGCCGTCGTGGTCGCTGCTGTGGTGGGTGATGTGCGGTACCGCCGCCACCGCCGGCGTCGTCGGCATTGCCATCGGCGCGCGTCTCGGTGTGTGGCGCAGCACCCGGGCGACCCGCGCGTACCTGCGACGCGAGGCGGCGCAGCGCAACCCACTCTGGCTGCTGCCGGCTCCTACGGAATGCTCAGCATCGCCGCGACTGCACGGCCGGGGTGGTGTGGCAAGGGCGGTGCGCGGTGTGGCGGATCCGTTGGTGGAGTGGGTCACCGCTCTTGTCGGCCACCGCTGGATGCCGCGCCGCCTCGCGTGGCCCCTCTTGCTGCGGCGGTATGCCACGCCACTTCGCGATGACTCGCCTGCATCACCGGTGGGAGAGCGGCGGTGTGCCGAGGCGGAGGTGCAGCGGTGGGGCACAAACTTGCTGAGCGACGGTGCACGTGTGCGCCGGCCTCCCGGTGCCAAGGCCTGCATCGAGATGGCTGGCATCGACGACGGAAGACGTCGTAAGGCAAAGTGGTTGAAAGTTCCGCGGCTGACCTCGTGTGTGCGTCGCTTGTGGTGCCCTGCACCGCCGTCACAGCAGTGGGTGCCACTGCCGCTATACAAGGTAGACATCTTCAGCAGTGGGTCGTCGGCCCGACCCTCCCTGCATCCGTCACCAAGCACTTCAGCCGATGCCCCGCCGCTGCTGTGCCTGCCACGGCGTGGCTTTGCGCTGCTGTACGACCCGCTGCCGCGGCTCCCCGTGTGGTGCGGTTACGTCCTCCATTGCGACACGCTGACGCGGGCCAAGCGGCGGCGGCGCAGTGTTGGCTTCTTCACAGATCGCACGCTGCCACAGTGGGCACGTCGACGTCCGGCAGAGATGCGGGTACGCGGGTACGACCGGGGTCACCTCGCACCGCATGCCTCCGTCGCTGCAACACCACAAGGCGCGGTCGAGGCGGCGCTGCTGTCGAACGCGCAGCTGCAGCACCACCGCATCAACCGCGGCTTGTGGCGCTGGCTGGAAGCGGCGGCGCGGGGCTACGTGCATCGCGGGCCTACGGAGCCCGAGGCACGTGAAGGGAGGCATGCGGGAACGGCGCTGGCGGTGCCGCGTCCAGCCAGCGCCACACGGCGCCGTGGACGTCCACGCAAGTGCGCCACAACAAGCGGCGCCGCTTCCACGATGACGACGAAGCGTATGCGGCGGGACTGGGAGGTGGTGGCCCGTCTTTTGAAACACCCGAGCCGGGCTGTACCGGTCGTCCCTCCTCCGCCATTGGACACATCGGCGCCACACCCACCACTGGGGGTGGTGCGGCGCTTGTGGCACCGGCTGAGTGTGACGTGGAGGAGAGACACCACGAGAGCACAGCGTCGCGGTCGTGGCGGTACCTGTCATTCCGTTGCCATCAACGTCGGCCCTCTCTACACCGCACGCGCGACCTCTGTCACCACTGCCGCTGCCACCACGGCGGTGACGAGGCTGGCGGACTCCGTGACATCATCGACTGCGCGGCACTCGGCAGGTCGGCCTCCGGGGCGCGGGGGCACAGCGCAGCCCCGTGCGACGCCGCCGCCGCTCACCGACCTCATCCCAGACGCCTTCTTCTTCTCCCTCTCAGACCTGCACACCCATCAGCGTTTTCATCTCGTCGTGCCCAACGACCCCACGGCCACGGCGGTGCGGCGCACCGCAGCGGCGCTGTCGATGCGCGGTGCAGCTGTGCGAGGCGCGACACCCTCCGTCGCGGCTGCCTGTGAGCTCGAGACGGCGCTGCGTGCGATGCTCACAACAACGGAGGAGCTGGAGGCACTCTTTGCCGCGTCTCTCGTCGAGCTTCGCCGTCGCTGCGTGACGGAGGGTGCGCAGGCGGTGGCTCTGAAGGCGCCACTGAAGCTCTTCCCTGTCTACCGCCTACGGTGGCGGATGTGGGGCGGTGGGGAGTGACAAGGCGGGGCGTGTTGGCTGGTAACGGTGCAGCCGACTGCATCATCGAACTGCACGGACATGACGTGCCACCACCCTTCCCCCCCCCCCCCCCCCCTGCATATCCACCCCTCCCACCTGTGCACGCGCACTGCAGGCACCGCCTTGGGCCGCGGGAGTCCTGTGATGTTTTTTTTTGTATTTCTCTGCTTTTTTTCTAGTTTGCTCTTTTCTTCCTTACGTAGGTGTTTTTTCTTTTTCTGCGTAGATGCTCTCGTGGATGTCGTCGATGTCTTGTTACGTCGACTTTATGTATTTTACGTTGGGCTGATCTGCCCCTCCCAACCCCCCTCCCTCCTTCTTCACAACTGCTCCACCTGTACACCCCCAACGCCCCTCTCCCCCATCTTTTACGATGTTTGTACCATGCACGCACATTCACGAAGCGTATTGTGCCGCGTCTCCTTCCCACCGCTTTCTTTTTTTTCGTCTTTTTTTGTGTGTTTGTGTGTGTGCTTTTCCGTCTCCTTTTTTAAATATCTTTTCTTCTCCGTATGCCCATCCTGTCTCACTGTGCGTGCACATGTTTGTGTGCTTGTGGTGTACCTGCTCGCATTGCCATCCCTGACAGTGCTGACGAGCAACGAACAGAACCAAAAAAAAAGAAAAGCAAAAAAAGAAAGAAAGACCGTGGAAACGAAGGGCCAACCCCGCGATGCCGCGTCACGACCCGCGGCCCGACCTTTGTTTACTTGTTCCTCGTAATTGCCTCCCCCTCCTCCCCCCCTTCCCACCTCCACCATACCATCCTGTGGTGCCCGAGTTGATATCTCCACCCCTCACCACCTTCCTCTCCTAACCCTCTGAATGCTTCACACGGGCTTCGTCTTATCCTCTTAGTTCCCCCCCGCCCCTCCGCGCCCTCAAAAACGTGGCTCACGCCGTGCCGTCGCTCACCACCATCATCACCATCATCACCAACATACTCAGTCATCGGTCTTTGACTTTTCCTCTCCCTTCCTTCTCTCCCTTCTTTCCCTCCTCTCCCCATACCCCCTTCCCCCCCCCCCCGCACATCCCCAAAGCGCATCAACCATGTCGGAGACGTTTGAATGCCGGTCGGATCCGAGACGCAGCGTGGTGGTGTACTCCGTTGCAGAGCTTTGCATTGGGCCCCACGAGAACCAGAATGCAGTCGTCTACACGATGCCCACCGTGAAGGGCTGGACGTCAGAGTTCTGGTGGCTTTTTTTCGTCGTTGGCGCCATTGCGGGGTTAAGTGTGATCGGCTGCGCCTTCCAAAGCCTGCGGTGGTTCCGTCGCATCTCCCACCGCCACAAACGGGCGGAGCGCGATAAGCGCGTGGATGGCTTGCTGCGCGTGGTCAGCTCCGTGTATCGCTTCCGCAGCGACCGCTCCCGATCGCAGTCGGCGTGCCCCTCCTCCTCCTCCGACGACGACGAGTCGATAATGAAGAAGCGGCACCGCGGGCGTCACTCCACCTCGCCGTCACAGTCGAGCTCCGTTGCGAAGAGCCGGCCTTCTTCTGCTGCCTCTTCCTCCAGTAGGTGTAGCCCGGCATCGCTGCCGAGCAAGGAGTCGCATAATTTGCTGCCGAACAAGGAGTCGCGGAACTCGGTGCCGAACAGGGAGTCGCCACCCATGCCAACGGACTCCAAACCCTGCTCTGCATCCCACGGCGGCAAGGGGCCCTCGGTGAGTCAACGCCCGTCTCGGACCCCACCAGGGACCCCGTCACAAGCCCCGTCGGAGCCCACGGCACACCCCCACTCGAGACAGCAGCGGCTGAGTATGCGTCCCTCGGACCAGCAGCCGCAGCCCTCACACGCAGAGTCGCCCCGGGGTGGCTACCACCCTGCGCCACCACAGGGTCCGCCACACCCGCAGCACGGGCAGTACCCGAACCCGTTCCAGCAGCAGCAGCAGCAGCAGCGCGGAGGCTTCTTCCCGCCGCAGCAGCCAATGATGCAGCCGCGACACAGCATGCAGTACCCTCCATCACAACCACCGCCGCAGTACCCGCAGCAGGGTTGGGGTGGTTTCTCCATGGGGCAGCAACCTCAGCCGTTTGCGCCGCGCCCGCCCTTCTTTGCGGACGCCGCGGCGGAGCGTACGTGGAATGAGTAACCCCCTAAGATGTGTGCGGTGCGGGAGTCTGAGGGAAGGAGGAAAAGTCGGAGTGGGAGGGGGGGCGGCGGCTGAGGGACTTGAGAGTCGTCGCCGGCCAACTTTTACTTCCTCGCGTGGAAGAGACGGGGCTGGAGCGATGCGTGTGTGTGGGTGTGCCCCTGGTACGGTGTTACGCTCCACCCGTTCAGCTCCGTCGTTCTTCGTCCAGTGATTGCTTTTATTACGGGGGAGAGGAGCGAGGCTCCCACATGGCCTCGCCTTGTGCACCTGCGTCTCTTCACTCGACGCAGTTTTTTTCTTCTTTGTCTTTTTTGTGGTCGTATTTTTTTTTCTTCTTTTTTTCTTTTCAGTTGCCGCACTCGTACTCGAAAGACGCATCACTCACACACACACACACACACGCATTCACGTCAACCCTCCGCTGAGAGAAACGTCCGTGTGCGCATCTGCCTACCACAGATATCGGCACCCTCTCCACGCATGGACGTCTGTGTGTGTGTGTGTGTGTGTGTGTGTGTCGTCTCCCTGCCCTGCTCCTCCTGCTCCCCCCCCCCTCTCCTCCTCATGGCCTTTTTCCCTTTCCTTCATGGACAAGAGCGCGATGACAGTCCCCCCCCCCTTCCCCCTCCCCCCACTCGCTGCAGTTTGCTCAACGTGCGGCAGTCGGGAAGGGCCGGGAGTGGGTGGGGGTGGGTGGGTGAGGGGAGGAGGAAGGGTTGGAGAGGGGGATAAGAGAGAACACACCGTGACTAACGAACAGCCGATGGGCTTTGTTTTTGAAAGTACGCGTCTGTCTATGTCTGTCTGTCTCTGTTCCTCCCCGTTCTAACTACTCATGTGTGAGGTGTTGTCGATGTCTCTCTCTCTCTCTGTGACTGGTTTCTCCTTTTTTTTTTCATCAGAACCGCTCTTACATCTGCGGTTCATGTGCACATGTGCGTGGATGTCTGTCTGTCTGTCAGTGTAGATGTGTTAGTGTCTGCTGTGGTTGTTGTTGTTGATTTTTCCTATGAATTTGATACCAGCCGCATCAGAAAAGAAGAAAAAAAGACTATGTGGTTGTGCCATTTCTTCCTTCGCCCCCCCCCCCTTCACCTGTGCTTGCACTTCTTTGTTTTCCGCGAATCTTCCTGTGTTCAACAATCTCATCCCTCTCGTGTATAAGATGAAGAGGTGGAGAGAGAGCGATGGGGGCGGCTTCCGTCGCCTGGTATGTGCGTGTGCCCGCCTCTCTTTTGTTTTTCCTCTTCGTATCTCTCTCGCTTCTCGTCGCCTCCGTTCCCCTTCCCACCACCCTCCTTCCGTGGACTGCTCGTGGCCGGTGGCAGCATGTCGGTCACTTCCTTTACTTGTTGTGCTACCTCCGTCTTTTCATCGTCTCTCTCTCCCTCTTGTTATGAAACGCGTAGCCTGCACTCCCCCCCCTCCTCGCACCCCCCACCTGCTCACTCTCCTTGTTTCTTTCTTCGCCGTCGTGGCTTCCCCCACCCCCCCCCCCCCCGTGATGGTGCACACGGTCGCACACGTGGGACACTCCTCCTCTGTACCACTCCGCCGTGGACCCTGTATTGTTGCTACTGCTGCTATGCATGCGCATGTCTATGTGTGTGCGTGTGTGTATGCGTGTGTGTGGGCTGGCGTTTTTTCTCTTTTTACGTTCGCTTCTTTTTTTTTTTTGCTATTGTCTGTGTGCCTGCGCGCACACACGAACACGCAAAAAAAAAGGTACAGCTACCTTCATCCCTTCCCCCCTCCCCCTTCCTCCCTTCCCTCCAAATCCTCCTCCTCTTCCTCCTCCCCCTTCCATACGCACCTGCGCGGTGTGGTGCATCACGGTGCCATGAAAAACTCGCATCTTCTTTGCGACGTGGGTACAGTGCACGAGAAGCTTCTGATGTCGGCCGCGGGACGCCGGCGGAGCTCTGCTGATGATTTTGTGTCTTTTTTTCTTTCCCTCCTTCCTGACTTTTAGTGCTTTTCCTAGTTTTGGCGCGCTCTACAGCAGGGCACACGGGGGGCGGGGGGTGGTGGTGGATGGGGAGGACGGTGGGGAGAGGACGGGCAGCCGCCACATCCGCTCGTGGTGAGACACGACGTCGGGTGGCAGCTCCGCCCTCTCTCCCTCCCTTCACCCTTCCTCCTCCCCCTCCCTCCTCCCTCATCCCTCCCACTCTTGACCTATGTTTTTACCCATCTTCCTCTTTACAAGAGGCTTGGTGCGCTCCTGGTGTAGACAGGCAGTTTGCACGTGTGTGTGTGTGTGTGTGTAAATATCTGTGTATGTGGGTTTGTGCGAATGCGTGTGTGTATGTGTGTGTGTACGGGTGTATGTGTATGGGTGTGCACGCCTTTTTTTGAAAGCCGAGATGAAAACAAACAAAAAAAAGCCGAAGGTGGGAGAAGGTTAGCCGAAGGGATGGGGTGGGGGAAGCAGCAGGACGAGCAAGGAGAAGGACGTCGAATCGATGGCACTGCGGTGCACGTCACACACACTGCACTCCCCCTTCTCTTTCTCTCCCCCGACCCCCCAAAACGCACTTCTCGCCTGCAGCGGAGGTCTGAACCCCCTCTTTTTTTGCATCTTCATCTTTCTTCCCTTGTGTCTGCGCCACGTGTTCCTGATTCGCGATCGTGGCGCGTCTGACGTTGGCTCTACGCCTTTCTCTTTACCATGCTGCACAAAGACGCAAAAAAAAAACTACAGATCAAGAAGTGGACGGGGATGTGCATGCGTCATGGTCTCGCGCATGTGCGATGCATGCACTCGTGCGCGCGCGTGGGAGTGCTTTCCGTAGATGAAGAAAACCACGCTCAACTGAACAACCGCTTTTCACCTTCCCCTCCCCAAACATATCTGCCCCCCACCCCCCACTCCTCCTCCTCCTCCCCCCTCCCCTCTGCATGACGTGTTCCACACATACACACACATACACTAACAAACAAAACAATCCACACCGGTGCACAAACATCACCAAAGCACAGCGTCAACAGCACCGTCGAGCTCTAGATTGTGTGAGTGACTGAAGCTGTACCGATTCTTCGAAAAAAAGAGAGAAGTTCTGCTCTGAACACCCCCACACACCCCCACACACCCACCCACACACACACACACACACGCATATCGTTCAGTAGGTGCAAGCCGAAGGATGTCGTTCCAGCTTCAGCCGCCGGCGCTGCCGGGCCTCGTCGCTGCCCGCACGGCGAATGTGCGTCGCGTCAGCCCGGAAGGCTGGCTAGACAGCTTGTGGGGTACGATCTCCAGCTGGTTGGGCGGCGGCGGCGGCGGCGACGGCGGCAACGCCGTCACGACGAGCATTCAGAAGATGCTGGAGGACATGGTTATCGCTGGCGTGGGCGATGCCGCGGAGGAGAGGATTGAAAACACAGAGATGGGGCTTGGCGGCTCGCTGCAGCCAAGCGGTGCAAGCTGGACGCAGGCGTACAAGTGGGCGATCGTGCTGATCGTCATTTGCTGCATTATTTGCGCCCTCGCGATTGCGCTCGTGGTGGCGGGCATCGTGGTGGAGCGCCGCCTGGAGAAGAAAGAGAAGCGGCGGGGTAAGAGCGATGACAGTGACGACGACGACGGCGACGACGACAACGACGACGACGCGGCCAGTAATGCGCGCAGCGGCAAGAAGGGCGGGTCGAACTCCTCCGCTGACTCGGAGTGCTGATCCGATGACGACGACCGTAGCACAACCCGCGCCAAAGCCGGTGCACGTCACGGCCGCCGCAGCAGCAGTAGCCGCCGTTGAGGCTGTAAGACGGGCAGGAGAACAACCACCTATTGCGTATGTCTCTGTGTGTGCCTCGCTTCTCCCCCCCCTTCGCTTCCTCGTGGAAACTACCATGTGTGTCACGTCCATCCTCCTTAATGTTTCTCGGTGCCGTGGAGGACTCCCTACACTCCTCTCCCCCCTCAGTGCAAGTTTCCATCTCTCTCTGTGTCTCTTTGTGTGTGCGTCTGTCTGTATGTGTGTTTTGTGGCGTACATGTGCATTTTCATCTTTTCACGCGTTCCTCTCTCCTTTCATGGTTCTTCGCTCAGCGGATGGGGGGGGCAGTGCGCTCCCGTCATGGCTACCCCCTTCTCCCTCCTTCTCCCTCGACCCTTCTTTGTGCATACACACCCCTTCCCTTCCCTTCCCCTTCCCCTTCCCCTTCCCCTTCCCCCTTCCCCTTCCCCTTCCCCTTCCCCTTCCCCTTCCCTCCCCCCCCCCCCCCCCCAGCATCAGTGTTCCTACCTAACTCGACCCCTCCTCCTCCGTCCCCGTTACCGCCCCCCCCTCCTCACCTCCACAAGCTGCTCTCTCTTTCATTTCCCGATTTCTTGTTAAGCCCCTCCCCCTCCCCCCAGCGCTGCGGCCGAGTGTGCAGTCCATGGGTATGTTGAACAACAAGGGCGACAACAACAGCAACACGTGTGCATAGCTCCTTTCTCGTTGTGTCTGTATCTAGAGCATGTGTGTGTGTGTGTGTTTGCTTGTATTTGTGTGTGTTTGTGTGTACGTGATGTTGCCGTAGCCTATGTCTCTCTGTCTCTCTCTCTGTGTGTGTAAGTGTGTCTCCCTTCCATCCCCTTTTTTTTTTTTTACTTATTTCCAAAAAAAAAAAAGAACGTTGAGTACGTGAATGTGTGTGTTTTCTGGATTCCTCCCCCCCCTCCTCCTCACCTTTGCTGCTTTAAGTTTGTCTTCTTCCTTGTTTTTTTTAGCGTTGTATATGTGTGCGTGTGTGTGTGTGTGTGTGTGTGTGCTTGTTTGTTTATTGCCGTCCTCCTCTCCCCTCTCTTTTCCCCCTCTCTCCCCAACCGCCACCACCACCACCCCCTCCTTTCTCCTCCACTGCGCGACTGTCCCCCTCTCTCTCTTTCCCCCTTCCCCTCCCTCCTTCTCCCTGCTACTGCGTAGGCGCTTTGAGGATGTGCCCCTGTGTGTGTGTGTGGTGTGTGTGTGTGTGTGTGTGTGTGTGTGCGGGCTTCGCGCGCAGGTGGTGCTGACGTCACTCTTATTTGTGTGATAGTTATTGTTCATATTTACCCCCTGTGACGTCTGGGTGCTATTGGGGCGGCGTGTGAAGGTGGACATGGCTGTGCGTGTGTGCGCGCACTCACGGTTGAACCCCCCCCTTACCATCGTGCTCTTTCACTCGCTGACGCACATTCTCGATGAGGAACGTACGACCGTGGAAGGTGATGCAGGCCTGGGCATGGTGCGGATGTGTCCCCGATCTGGGAAGCCTCTGACAGTCGGTTGCTGCTCATAGGTCGCTCTCTCTCTCTATGTCTCTGCGTGTGTATGTGTGTAAGGGAAGGCGGGGGCAGGACAAGTTTGCGGTGTGCCAGCTCTTCTCTTTTAATGCTTTGCTTTGGGTGTACATGCAGGCGTGTATGTGTGCAGGTGTGCAGGTGTTATTGTCTCGTATGTGTGTGTGTGTGTGGACCGGCGTGTGCATGTGGCCCACCTCCCTCTCCTTTTCTTCCTCCTCTTTCCTTTATTTATTTTTTGCTTTTCTTCTTCTTGCTCGTCTCTCGCCATCCCTGCGCCGTGCGTTGATGGATACGGTCTTTGGTGAATGCACGTCTCCCCCCGCTTTTCTTGTACATGGGTGTATGGGTGGGTGTGTGTCTGTCTGTGGGAGGCAAAAACCCGATGATGGCCCTCCGTTGACTTCTTTCCTATTCTTGTGTCCTCCCCCCCCCCCACTCTCCCCCCCCCCCGTCCCCGCATCAGTTGTCTCTCCGCCCCCCTTCTTTTCGCTTCTCCAGCGATTCTCTCGTTGCTGCTGCGGGGTCAGGCAATAGTCACACACACTCCTCCCCTCCTCCCCCTCCCCCTCCTCCCCTCCCCCTCCCCCTCCTCCCCCTCCCCCTCCTCCCCACGCCTCTCTTCCTCTCGCTCTCTCTCCCCGTCGCCTGACCTCGCCCCCCTTCCTTTGCTTTAAGTTCCAAGAACATCAACAAGCAACAAGAACACACACACACATGCACACACGTACGGAGAGCATGATGGCACATGGCGTCCCTCTCTCTCTCTGCCCTGTGTGCGTGTGCCGCTGCGCAGGCAAACAAAACCACCACCCTCCCTCCCCCCAACCCCATAAGGGCCCGAGACTGGGAAAACGCTACGGGGGGGGCGGGGGGCGGGAGGGTGGCGGTCCTCAGGTGCAGAAACTGCTTGCCCTGCCGTCCCTACGGTGGAAGGCACGCACTTGAGCGTCCTCTCCCTCTCAGCGCTCTTTTTTTTTCCCCTACACCACACTCTCATCGCGTCGACTCCGTCTGCACCCTTCCTCTCCCCTCCTCTCCTCTCCGCCCTTACACACACACACAAACATGCACACAAATCGTCATGGCGGCCCATCCCTGTACGTGAAAAGCAAACCACACGCGTACCGAAGTTCTTCCCGCTCACTTACAAGCTCCGCTTGCCCACCCCCATCCCCCTTCTTCCCCCCCCCCAACGCACACACACACACACACACAAACACCGATCAGATGTCGAAGAAAAAAGACCTTGTCTCCACCCCGGTGCCCTTCCCCACCCTCCCGGTGGAGGTCTCGCCACGGAGCGAGCGCTCCTGGATTCAGAACAACTGGTCCGTGCTCCTCATCCTCGAGTGCGTCCTCATGTTCGCCGTCTTTGTCGCCCTGCTCGTCTACTACCTCGTCTACGTGCGCGCCCCAGGTAAGCGCGTCTTCCAAGACAAGGTTGACAACGATGGACTAAGCCACTACGGTAGCGAAATGGCGAGCATGACCAGCAGCGTAGGCAGCAGGAGCAGCAGCAGCAGCAGCAGTAGCGGGAGTGACAAGAGCAGCCGCTGCAGCACCAGACGCAGCCCGGCGCCGAAGAAGAAGACGTGGTGGAGTCAGCTCTTCGCTGAACCGGCGAGCGTGACGGCGGCGAAGCGGCGGAGCAAGACTGACGAGGAGAGCAAGTCCAAAAGGACGACACCGTCTCCACCAGCAGCATCAACAGCACCAGCAGCAGCAGCGACAAAGACGGCGGAGGCGCCGCCGAAGGCCTCCAGCACGGCGCGCGGGGGCGGCAGGCGGCCCCCGTCTCAAACGCCGGAGTAGACGTGCGTGGCTTACGTCTTGCGGCGTCCTTTTCCTCCCTGCATTGCCTTTTTTTTTTCTTCTCTCCTCCCTCTTTTGTTGTGGTGTTTTTTTTCTTTTCTCCTACTTGGCTGCTCTATCACCGTCTACATTTCGAAAAAAAAAAGCCAGCACGATGCTGTGTCGTCTCTCTCTCTCTCTGTGGTGCAGGTGTACGTGTGTCGGTGTCTGTGCCTGCGTGCGAGGCGTGGGAACAGTTCTTTATCTCTCCCTCCCTCCCTCCCTCTGCGCTCCAGACCTCCACACGCCAAAAGAAAGAAAAAGAAGGAAAAAAACATGAAACACCGCAACGTGTTGCATGGTGATGCCGACATCACCCCCGTATGATGTGAGTGTGAGAGCGTCGACGCGTGTCGCCGCGTATGTTTCACCGGTGACGACGTCCATGTCTCTCTCTTTCTCTCTCTGTGCTGTTTTCGTTCTTGTGTTGTTCGCTCTCTCTCTCCTCTGCCGTTTTTCTTTTTTTTTGTCGCTCCCCGCCCTGCCCCCCCCCCCCCCTCTGCTCCTGCAGTCACAGCGCGACGGCGGCATCTTTTTTTTTTCTGCTTGGTTGTGCTTCTCCACCCTTCTGTGTGGCCCGTGTGCCCTCTCTACTCCACCCACCTTCCTTACCCCTTTTCCCGGACTCCCCCCCCCTTTCCCCTCTGCCCTTCCCCCCTGCACTCGAGGGGAGGGGGAGGGCAGAGGGGAGTTGAAGTCGGGCCTACTGGGGCATGTGCCCTTACAATCGTGTTCTTTGTTCACGTTCTCCGTCTCAGAACCCCCCCTCCCCCTCGCCCTCCATCACCACGAGAGAGCAGAGCGTCTTTGTGCATATCTTCCCCCCCCAACCCCACCTTTCCCCTCCCTCTTGATGCTGTCATCGCTGCGTTGCTTGACTACGGGTTTAGTTGATGTCTCCGTTTGTGTTCATGTGTGCGTGAGTGCACGCGTGTGTTTGTGTGTGTGTCTGTGTGTGTGCTGATATATTGAGATGAAGTCGTTGTAGTTGTTCGTGATGTCTTCTTTTCCTTTTCTTCTTTTATTGACACGCCGCTACCACTATTACATCTCTCTCCTCACCCGGGCTTCTCTTTTACTCCGGTTTCTTCTCTTCTTCTTCCTTTCACCCCCTCCCCCTCCCCTCTCCCTCCTGTGCGCTCCATTATCACCGGGCTGTGGTGCGCCGCAACTGCGGCTTCCTGAAAAAAAAAAAAACGACACGTGAAAAGCTTTTCGGTCCCATGCGTGAGGGGCGGCGGCGTCCCGTGGGCACCCCAGGAGGAACCGCCTGCCTCGCCAAGGTGGCCAGACGCGTGGGATCGTCTAGTGAGTGACGAGCGGTGCACGCCGGCATGTCTGACTCTCACTCGGTCGTTGGTGCACCCCATCACACCATCTTCATTCATCCTCCTCCACCGCCCTGCTCTCTTTTTCTCTCTCTCTATCCCCCGCCCCTTCCCTGACTCGTTCACCTGCATCATTGAACCTTGAGCAGAGCCCGCCCCCGCCCTTCCCCCACGTTGACACCACCGCACGACTCTTGCCCACAAACAACGACGACAACAACAAAAAAAAACAGCACAAAACACCAAGCGACACGCGCACAAGCACACGCTTTCCGCATCACTGCGTCATCGAGCCCCCTGCGTCCCACGTCAGTCGTCCGCCATCCTTGGCCCCCCCCCCCCGCATCGTGCGACCAATCCGCCACCCATCAATAAGCACTTTAGCCCAAAGCATCAAACAGCTTCCTGGACACGTCCCAGTAAGAAGCGCTCCTCGCAGCATCGTTTTACTGCCACCCACCCCCGCCCTCCCCTCCTCCTGCTTCCCCTCCCTCTTTCTGACCTTTTCTGCCCTTCATCTCTATCTTTTTTTTTGTCGTGCTGTACACACACACACTTGATTTTTGCGTCAGACTTTATTCTGATTTCTTATTTCTTTTTTGTATCTTCCTTTGTGGCCCCTCCTCCCTCCCTCTCTCTCCAGGTTTCGTCTCGCACTCGAGTAACGTCACGACAGTTGACATCGTAGCGCACCTCCGTGTTGGCAAGCAACCTTTGGCCGCACCTTGAACGCACACTTTTTTTTTGTCTGTCTCGGGCTCGCCAGTCTCTTTGTTCCCGTCTTTGTTTTTTCCTCGCATCCCCCTCCCCCCGGACATCGAGCGACACGAAGCGTAAGAAAAAAAAAACACACAGACATACAGACAAGCCCATAGCAACTTTCGACAACGTCGTGGGGGCGACGTGGAAACAACATTAAGCAAACAACAAAAGGAAAGCAAAGACAAGCACGTAATACCAACAACGACGGCAGAGAGGCGTTGCTGCATCTTGTTGCATCACATAAACATCGTGTGTGACACGCTCCCCGTCCTGTTCCTCTTCCCCCCCCCCCTTTTCTTGCTCTTTCTTGTTCCTCTGTGAGGTCGGTGGGTATAGCGCTCTCTTGCTTCCCCTTCCCTCCCTCCCTCCCTATTAGCCCCCCCCCCCTTCCCCTCTTTCTCTCTGAGCCTGTGGACCTGTTCCTCACGCCAGCCATACCGCTCCCCGCCCTCTCCCTCCGTGTCTGTGTAACACAGCTCGACTGTGCGTGTGTGCGGTAGGGTCTGCGTGTCCGTGTGTCTGTGTGTTTGTGTGTGTCTGGGTGGTTGAACACTGCTGGAGTACAGCTTGCCTCACAAACCTCGCAGCCACCTCTGTCGTCAACCAGTCCTCGTCTCTCAAACACTTCAGTCCCCCCTCGTAAACCCCCCTCGCCCTCATCTCGTTTTCTTTTCTTCTTCTCTCCCTCCCTTCATCTCGTCTCGTCCCGCACGTCACGATGAGCACGCAGACGACGAGGAGCGCGGCGCAGACGTCCACGCGCAAGCTGTGCTCGTGCAACGCGCTGCTGGCGCTCGGGAGCACCGATGCCGTCACCGCGAACACCCCCACGGCGGACACGTCCCTCTTCGGTGTCATTTTGTTGAACAGCCCCGCCAACACCGATGCGGACTTCACGTCGTACATCCACCTTTTCGAGCGGTACCGCGGCCGTGTTGTGTCCACGTCCAGCAGCGATGCCGCCGCCGCCACGCCAGCCCCTGTCAGCGAGGCACTGCGAGAGCACAGCCCGTACTTTATATGCGCAGATGGCGCGTACGCGGCGCTGAAGGGGTACTGCGCCCGGCGCTACCCCACCGCCATGATGAGCGGCAACAGCAGCAGCGCGACGGCAGAGGAGCGGAGCGCCTTCATGGCGCTGCGCCTGTGCGACGCGTTGATCGGAGACATGGACAGCCTATCTGCCGCCCAGCTCCGGCGCGTGGCAGCGGCTGCTGCCATCGGTGATGCCAGTGCCGTGCGCGACGCGGCCTCTACACACGACATGACCGCTGACGAGGAGGCGAAGGCGGACGAGGAGTCGACGAACACCACCCCGCTGTTCCACACCACGGTGAACGCGATTCCTGTCGAGCTGCTGACCATGATCCGGCGGCGGCGCGATGCGTACAAGCAGCAGCAGCAGCACATCCCCGCCGCCGAGGCCGGTGCCGCCGTGGCCGAGCCGCTTGTTGTGCTCCCCATCACGTGCCAGATGTCAACCGACTTCCAAAAGGGCGTCACGCTGCTGCAACGGCTGTGGGCCCTCGACGTTGGTGTGGAGGACGCGGCGACGGCTCTTAACGAGTTGCCGGGCTGCGACCAGGAGGTGCCCTTTGCCCAGCAGTCGCATGAGGCCGGCGCCCTCGCCACGGCCTACGCGGCCCGCCTCGCCGAGACCGCCACCACCGTCGCACAGCAGGCCGGCGACGATCAGGAGGAAACCGCACGGTGCTTTGCGCTGATGGAGGCCATGGGACCTTCCGAGGCGGACGGGTGTGCCGCCGAGGAGGCCTCGGCCGCGGCACCCGCGCAGCCCCTCCAGACACGCGTGCTGCCCAACGTGGCCGTCCTTGGGGCCCTGGGCGGTCGCATCGATCACGAAATCGGCGTCATGTGCTGCCTGCTCCGCTACGCCCGTGTGTTCCACCTGATGGTGCTCAACAAGCACAACGTCCTCTTCGCTTGCTGGCCCGATGGCGTGACACAGCTCGTGCTGCCCCCGTCGTGGTCGCCGCCCCCGCCAGCGCCCGGGGCAACGCCCCGGCCGTACATGTGCGGCATTGTGCCCTTCGGCGTGCTGCGCGAGATGGAGACGGTGGGGTTCCGGTGGAACGTGGTGAAGAACCGGCCCGGCACCTACGACGGCTACACGCAAACCGACGGCTACCGCTTCGCCTTCGACGGGCTCGTCTCAGCCTGCAACGTCGTGACGTCACCGGTGATCACGATCGATGTGCGGCCGATGCACTGCGGCGAGGCGGGGGGTGGTAAGTGCGGCTCCGACCCTGACGCGCCGTCCATCAACCCGCCGACCCTCTTCACGCTGGGGCTGCCCGAGGCGGTGGCGGAGTTCCACGCGGATGTGACGTCGTGAAGAGGGAAGCCCCGAGCAGCCCCTCCTTCCCCTCCCTCCGAATTGTTTGCCTTCTCGGCTGTCCTTTTTTTTTTTGCTTCTTTTGATCTCCTCTTTCACTCTGTGCGTTGTTGGAGCTGTCCATGCCATGTGAGTGAGTGGGTGAGTGAGGGTGAGGAGGGGGTAGCGCAATACAACGTTTGACATGTTATCGGTGGTGGCATGCCTCTGCCCCCCACACCGAGCGTCCGTCACGCCTCTCCCTTCTCGGAGTGTGCATGTGTGTAAGTGTGTCTACGCGAACTTGTACTGCGCCATCTGGGGCAGTTTGCACTGAGCACCGCACTCTGACACACAGACACATGCACACGCACACACCTCGAAATCACAATGAGCGTGCCAGACGAGCTTCAGCCCTCGTTGGCGGGGGTTGGTGGGTGGGTGGAGCGAGGAGAACGAGAGAGCGGCATGCTTGACAATCAAGTCCCAACACAAGTGGACCCCCAAAGAAAAAAGAAAAAGCTCATTGGCGGCTTCGACGCGGAAGCCCGAAACATGACTGCCGCGAGCGGTGCCAGCCGTGGACCCGTCTCATCCGTGTGCCTCCCCTGCCTGATGACGCCGTGGATCTGCTGTCACGTGAGTCACAAACTCCTCCCCCTTCGCAAACTTGTTTGATGCTCCTCCTTCTTTTCTTTTCTTTTCTTTTCTGGGGATCCCCCTCGTGTACTCACCTGAACACACTGCCATAAACACACACAAACACACATATGTGCATATGTGCATCTGCAATGACTGCAGGAAGGAGATTCCACACCGCCCCTTTCCAACCCCCTAGCTGCAAAGATGGCCAGGAAGCACCTCAAGCGCCTCTATGCGCCGAAGGACTGGATGCTGAGCAAGCTGACCGGCGTGTTCGCGCCGCGTCCGCGCCCGGGTCCCCACAAGCTGCGCGAGTGCCTGCCGCTGCTTGTGATCATCCGCAACCGCCTGAAGTACGCGCTGAACGCGCGCGAGGGCGAGATGATCCTGCGCCAGGGCCTGGTCAACGTGGACGGCCAGCCGCGCCGCGACGGCAAGTACCCGGCCGGGTTCATGGACGTGGTCGAGATCCCGAAGACGGGTGACCGCTTCCGCCTGGTCTACGACGTCAAGGGCCGCTTCGCGTTCGTGAGCCTGTCTGCGGCGGAGGCTCAGATCAAGCTGATGAAGGTGGTGAACCTGTACACGGCCACGGGCCGCGTGCCGGTTGCCGTGACGCACGACGGCCACCGCATCCGCTACCCGGACCCGCACACGTCCATCGGTGACACCATCGTGTACAACCTGAAGGACAAGAAGTGCGTGGACGTGATCAAGAACCGCCAGGGCAAGGCTGTGATCGTGACCGGCGGCGCCAACCGCGGCCGGATCGGCGAGATCGTGAAGGTGGAGCGCCACCCGGGTGCGTTCAACATTGCGCACCTGAAGGACGCGTCCGGCGCCGAGTTCGCCACCCGTGCGGCGAACATCTTCGTGATCGGCAAGGATCTGAGCAACCTGCAGGTGGCGGTGCCGAAGCAGCAGGGTCTGCGCATGAACGTGATCCAGGAGCGCGAGGAGCGCCTGATCGCGGCCGAGGCCCGCAAGAACGCGCCGACTCGTGGTGCCCGCAAGGCCCGCAAGTAAGCGTCTGGACGGCGGAGAAGGAGAGAGGAGGCTGCAGCAAGCCCCGATCTCTGCCCCCGGCGTGTGTGTGTGTGTGTCGCCGCTCAGCTCCTTCATCACTCGACTCACGTGTTTCGTCTTTTTTTTTTGTTTCCTTTGCTTTTCTCTCATTTACCTGAACAAACAAACAAGCAAACAAACAAAATAAACAAACAAAAAAAGGACAACGGACAATACAGAAGCAACAGGGAGAGCGGCGACACGTGCGCTACCCTTGACCTGAGAAAGTGCAAAGCACAGGGATGGTCCCCGCGACCGCATCGCCACCTTCCCGGCCTCCTCGCTCCTCGGGAGCCCACACGGTCCTCACCGTATGGCACACACACACACACGGGACACACGCGAGAGAGAAAAAAAAAAAGACAAGGGCATTACACGGAAGGACAGGGGGGGGGGGGGCATGCTCGGCGCATTACCAGTCACTCCTTCTCTTTCTCGAACGAACCCAGACTCGACCCTTTTTGCAGCTGGCTGCAGGTAGAAGGGCGGCGTCGTGGCCCGTCACGAGGGGGGGGAGGGGTAGAGGCGGCGGTGACCAGGAGGTGCCCAGCGCGAGTGTGTCTTCTGTGTCTTGTAGTGCCGTGTAGGTACCCCACCTGCGGCGTGAAGACGCACGTGTGTGTGCATGTGTGTGTGTTTCCGTGAGTGTGTGTGTGTGTGTGTGTGTGTGCGTGTGTGTGTGTGTGGCTGGGTGTGTTTCTGTGTAGGAGGGGGGGAGGGGATGGAGGAACGGAGGAGGGAGGAGGAAGGAAGGAGAGTGTGGCGGGGGTTGGGGTTGGGGGTGGGGGGAGGGTCATACGCGAGCACATGCGGCTCACACTCATCCCGTTGCGGTCATCGCCCTTCTCTCCTCCCCCCCCCCCCCAAACAAAAACCCAGGCCGCTTTGCGCTCTCGTGTGTCCAGCGGTGGGAGAAGGCAAGTGCGGAGATGGAAGGCGGCCGCGGGGGGGGAGGGGGAACTACGGACTACACGGGTGGCGCGCTCTCTTTCTCTTCCCTCTCTCTTACTCTCTCTCTCGCTGTTTGCGCTCTACTGCTAGGCTGCGCGCGGTGCAGTGGAGGGAGGACGGGAGGGGGACGACGGAGCTGTGGCTTGTGGTAGTGACGTTGTGTGTATGTGTGTGCTTGCAGAGGTACTCCCGCTGCCACCGCTGAGAGCCGTCGCACCACCCGTCATGGCACACGTTAAGTGTAATAGAGAAGGAGAGAGCCCGGTAGTGAAGGGGAGCACATCTCCTTCGCCTCGTCCGCCTTTCCCGCTTCGTCCCTCCCTCCCTCCTTCATTCCTCGCGGCCCATCCTTCGCGGCCCTCATGACTTCTTTCCCTGTCGCTCCCGTGATGCTGGGCACACACATCCCCCCCTCCCTCCCCCTTTTCACCTTTGCCTCGATATCTCCTCGCCCCCCCGCCCTCACCTCACATTTCCTTCTTTGTCCTGCCACCCCTATACCCATCCACTCCCCTCCTCTCCTCTCCCTCAACACCGCTACCACATCACTGTGCTTGAACGTCCGTAGAACTTCGCCTTTCTTGCAAAGATGGCCAGGAAGCACCTCAAGCGCCTCTATGCGCCGAAGGACTGGATGCTGAGCAAGCTGACCGGCGTGTTCGCGCCGCGTCCGCGCCCGGGTCCCCACAAGCTGCGCGAGTGCCTGCCGCTGCTTGTGATCATCCGCAACCGCCTGAAGTACGCGCTGAACGCGCGCGAGGGCGAGATGATCCTGCGCCAGGGCCTGGTCAACGTGGACGGCCAGCCGCGCCGCGACGGCAAGTACCCGGCCGGGTTCATGGACGTGGTCGAGATCCCGAAGACGGGTGACCGCTTCCGCCTGGTCTACGACGTCAAGGGCCGCTTCGCGTTCGTGAGCCTGTCTGCGGCGGAGGCTCAGATCAAGCTGATGAAGGTGGTGAACCTGTACACGGCCACGGGCCGCGTGCCGGTTGCCGTGACGCACGACGGCCACCGCATCCGCTACCCGGACCCGCACACGTCCATCGGTGACACCATCGTGTACAACCTGAAGGACAAGAAGTGCGTGGACGTGATCAAGAACCGCCAGGGCAAGGCTGTGATCGTGACCGGCGGCGCCAACCGCGGCCGGATCGGCGAGATCGTGAAGGTGGAGCGCCACCCGGGTGCGTTCAACATTGCGCACCTGAAGGACGCGTCCGGCGCCGAGTTCGCCACCCGTGCGGCGAACATCTTCGTGATCGGCAAGGACCTGAGCAACCTGCAGGTGGCGGTGCCGAAGCAGCAGGGTCTGCGCATGAACGTGATCCAGGAGCGCGAGGAGCGCCTGATCGCGGCCGAGGCCCGCAAGAACGCGCCGACTCGTGGTGCCCGCAAGGCCCGCAAGTAAGCGTCTGGACGGCGGAGAAGGAGAGAGGAGGCTGCAGCAAGCCCCGATCTCTGCCCCCGGCGTGTATGTGTGTCTGTGTGTGTGTGTGTGTACATGGGGTGCGTGACGCGTACGGGACGGCGTTTCTCGAACGCCCCCCTCCCCACGCGCGTCGACCCTCTAACACTTACACACACACACGCTCCTCCCCACGTCGGCGCGGGTTGAGTCCCCGGAGACGTGCCGCTCGCCGACTTTCGTCCTCGATGGTTGTTCGCCAGTTCAACTCATTTTCATTTTCATCTTGCTTTCTACCTTGTTTGACGTTGTCAACACACTCAGCTACACACACGCACACACACACACACACAGCTACACACTCCTTAACGGATGTGTGCGTGTGCTTGTGTGTGTGTGTGTGTGTGTGTGTCTGTGTGTGGACGTCTTTTCTACTCCTCCCTCAACAAAAAAAAAGGAATAAATATGAGAGAAGATGAGACGCGGTGTGTCTGCGAGGGTGAGAAGGGCGTAACAGATGTCGCAACGGAGACGGGAGTGAGGTGGGGGGGGGGAGGGGAGAGGCGGTGGTGATGGTGATGGTGGTGGTGGGGCTGAAGGGGCGAGGGACACAAGTGGCTCAGAGACGCTCTGTGGGAGGCGCAGAGGACCCAGACTCCTGCAGGCGAAGCGGCAGCCACTGCAAGCCTCTGTCTCTCGCTTTTCTTACTCCCCTCCCCCTCCGCCCTTGTCTGCCGGCTTTGTCTCCCCTGTCGCACTCTCTCTCTCCTGCGCCCCCGCCCCCCTTCCCATTCGGGCGGCATCTGTGTGTGTGTGTGTGTGTGTGTGTGTGTGTGTGTGTGGATGCGAGTGGGTCTCTTGGTGTGGGCACGAGAAGGAAGGAACAGCGGGTATTGCTGCTCTGCCTTTTCTCGTTTCCAGCACTTCGCGCATCCCCCCCTCCCTCCCTCCCTCCCTCCCTCCCCCCTCCCCCTGCAGGGCAAGCAACAGGCTTTTCTCGACCTTGACGTCGACTTCGCCGCAGCTCTGCCCCCTCATGCTGACTCAGAACGTGTCTCCTCGCCATCCTTCTCTGGTCCCATCCATCCACCTTTCCTTCCCCTTCCCTTTCCTCCCTCACTCCCTCCTTCCCTTCCCTTACATCACATGTGGAATACAGCAAGCATACCTGTAAGACCCACAAGCAAGCTCCAGCCCCATCCTCCCCCTTCATCCCCCACCTTCGACGAGATTCACGAGAAAGAAACGAAGAAAAAAAAAGAAGAAAGCCAAAGTCCTCCCCCCCTCGCTGTATCTCTCTCTGCCCCGATCCTCTTTGCGCATTTCCTTCTTTTTTTTGTGTAGTGCTCTAGCCAAGTCCCCTTCCCTCCTCCCTTCTTTCTCCCCCCTTTGCTTGTTTGTTGTGCTTTTCCCTTTGCCTGTGGCGTCTGTGTGTGTGTGTGTGTGTGTGCGACGTTGACATCCATATCAGCGGATCAACACGTCCTACCACCCCGTCCACCTCAGGTTCTCGTTTTTTTTTGAAGAATTTTCTCACCCCCACCCCTCTCTTTTCGAAGCTTGACCACGTCCACCACCTGACACAGACAGCTCCCCCCCTCTCCCCACCCATCCACACCCACACACATACACCTCCACAGCATCCCGGTACGCAGCAAAGATGTCCGAAACGTCTGAAAGGCTCACCATGTCGAAGCTGTTCGTGTACGCCACGTGCGTGAACCTTGGCATCTCGATAATGATGCCACTGAACGCGCTGACGTCGGCCCCGTCGTACATGATCGACTACTACAAGTACGCCTCCGGCGACGAAAACGCGACGCCAAACAGCCCTGTCTTCTGGGCTAACATCCTGACCTTCTACAATCTCGCCTCGGTGGTGACGCAGGCCGCGATTGGGCCGACGGTGCTGACGCCGTGGGCGCGCAAGCTCTCCCTCACCTTCCGCTTCTTCATGGCTCTCTTCCTCATGATGGTGGAGCTGTTCGTGATTCTCGTCATTCCCGCCGGCCGTGTGTCGCAGGTCGGCGCCATGGTTGCCTTCTTCATTGTCTCCATCGCGGCCGGTGTGGGCAAGTCCTACCTTGAGGCGACGTGCTACGCGCTGGTCGGCACGATGCCGCCCTCCTTCATGTCCGCCATCATGCTGGGCTGCGGTCTTTCGGGTGTCATCGCGTCCGTGCTGCAGTGCATCGTGAAGGCGTCCATGGACAGCGACTACCAGGCCGTCCTGCGCCAGGCGTACATCTACTTCAGCCTCGCGCTGGCATTCATGATCTCGTCGCTGACGATGGCGCTCTGCCTGCGCTACAACACGTACGCCCAGCAGCACATTGGGGAGTTCCGTGCCATCAAGCGGGCCAAGGACATCGCGGCCGGCAAGATCCAGCCGGAGGAGGAGGAGCAGCAGCAGCAGCAGGAGCTCGCCATCACTGCTGCGCGCGAGCCCGCTGGTGAGGTGTGCGGCGACATCGTGATGGACGACAAGGAGAAGAAGGCGATCCAGAAGGCCGAGGCGGTGGATGGCTCGTCGGAGCCCAGTGAGGCGGACGAGGTGCAGGCTGTGGACCGCCAGATCGCGAGCAACTTGAGCGAGAGCAACTTCGATGACCGCAACCTGACCACGTCCCAGCAGATGCAGCGCACGCATGCCATGCCGGTGGTGAAGCTGATCTGGCCCGTGATGCTTGCCTGCTTCCTGAACTTCTTCATCTCGCTGCTGATCTTTCCCTCGCTGGTCCTCCCGGTTGACCGCACGGACAAGTGGTTCACCACCATCGCAATTCTGCTGTACAACTGCGGCGATGCGTTCGGTCGCTGGTCGTCCTCGCTCAAGTTCCTGTGGCCGTCGCGCAAGGTGCTCCTCATCCTGATCGGCTGCCGCGCCATCTTCATCCCGCTGACGTTCCTGTGCATCTACAAGTACATCCCGGGCCACGTTGCGCCGTACATCTTCTTCGGGCTCCTCGGCCTGACGAACGGCTTCTGCGGTGCCACGTCGATGGTGCTCGGCCCGATCGACCCGCGCCTGCGCACGGACGGGCAGCGTGTCATGGCGGGTCAGCTGATGGGTGTGTCGCTGCTTGCGGGTGCGTCGGTGTCGGCTCTGCTCGCCCTGCTGATCGTGCTTTACATTCCCTAAACAGGAATGCGCTGTCGGTTCGCTGAGAGTGTGGTGATGGGGGACGAGCGGGGGAGGGGGGAGGGGGGGAAGCTGCTCCAGCTCGCTTTCTGCCCCCCCCTCCCCCGTCCCCCTCCCCCCCTCCCCAATCCGTTTCACCCTTCCTCACTCAGCCTCTTTCTTTCATGGGCGGCGTCGGGCCCGCTGCACGCCGTTGTCTTCCTCACCTCCTCTCTCTCTCTCTCTCTTTCTCTGTGTCGAGGATTATCTAGGTCTTCGTCGCGGCCCACATCCATGCGCTTCGGTGTGCAGGCTTGTGTGTGTGCACTCGGGGGGGATGAGAGGGGGAGGGAAGGAAAGATGGCGCGCAGACCGGGTCGGCCTCGTGGCGTGGTGCTTTGGTCTGCTTTAATCTTTAGTTGATGCTATGTTTCACTTGCTTTGTACTTTTACAGGCCGCCTTCCTTTTATTTTTTTTGTTCATGTTTTTCTGGTCTTTCCTCCTCCTGTTGTGTGCTGCTGGCGAAGCGCAGGTGCAGAGGTGGTGCTAGCACACACGTGCCGGGCTCGTGCTTCCTAACATCCGCCTCGCCCCTTGCCATCTTGTCATCGTCCTTGCTCCCCGTGCTTCACCGGTACGCCGTCTTTACTTTCTCCTTTCTGTCTTTTTTGTTTGATTCCCCACACTGCCTTCTTCTTCTCGCCCCTCGACCCTCCTGTTGATGCGGTCGCTGCTCCTGTTTTTTCTTCCTTTCTTCCCTTTCATTTCCTTTCCTTCCCCTTCCCCTTCCTACGTCCCCCTTGTGTTGTCGAGGCTCTTGTCTTGCCTCACATGTCGCTGACATCCTCGGATTGGGGGGGGGGGATCAGAGGGAGAAGTGGAAGCACAAAGGACGTCGATGTCTCTCTCTTCCTCTTTCTCTTTCACACGTACACACACACACACACACACAAGTGAACCTCACTCCCTCCTCCTCCCCCTTTTCTTTCTTCTTCCTCCTCCACCACGTCTTGTGTGTCTTCATCATTCGTTCTGCATCGTGTCGTGGCATGTTGAGGGCTGACGTGAGGAGAGGGAGGGGAAGGGGGTGGGTGGTGTGTGTGGGTGGCACTCCTGTTGTCTTGCCACGTCGGTTTCGCCCCCCCCCCCTTCTCTCTCTCCTCTTGTGACTGTGACTGTGTGTGACTGCGTGTGTGGTGTGCTGTTGTTGATGTTGTTGATATTATTGATTTTTTTTTTCCTGTTCTGTTCGTGTTGTGCGTGTGGGTGTGCGGAGGTGCGTGACGGAGCCAGCTCGTGTTGGTGCTACCCTACCGCCGCGAGTCATGCGCCGCCATCCTCCTCCTCCCCCCAAACACTGATGTGCTCCCGCCCCCTTTTTCTATCTCTTTCTTTCTTTTTTTCTTCTCTGTGTACGCACAGCATCGTAAATCCGTATCTTTATATATATATATATATATTCGTGTGAACGGGTGAGAGCCGTTTGCGTGACTGTGCCAAAGGGTGGGTGAGTAGGTGGCGGGGTGGGAGAAGATCGGAGAGAGAGGGAGAGAGAGATGATGATGATGATGATGGTGGTCGTACGTGTGTATGTACTGTAGAGGCCACCCTTCCGGACTCCAATCCCCCCTCCCCCACCCCCCTTCACCCCTCCCCGCTCCTCCCCCTTCCTACTGCCACCCCGCCTCGTCAGATCACGCCTTCCCTCTCTCTCTCGTTCCGTCCTGTGCCATCTAGCTCCAAAATGCGACGGGGCTCTTTGTACGTTAATTCTGCCTTAGTTGACATTTTTTGTTTTTTTTCTGGTTTCCGCACCGGATTGAAGCTTTTCTTCATGTGTGTTGCTGTGTGTGTGAGTGTGAGAGAGTGAGCATGTGTGTTTGGCTGGTATGGGGCAAGCTGACACCGCATCCGTCCCCGCTTCTTGTCCGTACATGTCGCAGTCTCCGAGCTGTGCCCTGCGGACAACCGGTCAGTGCGCTCCTGTCCCTCCCCCACCCCCTCTCAGGGCACACGCCTCGCTCCTCACCCACCTCACTCATCATCTTTGGCCTTTTTTTTTTTGCTTCCCTCTTTTGCATGGTGCTGCGGGTCGTTGAAAGCCCGTCCTGCACCTGCGTTGTTGTTGATGTGTTTTTTTTTTCTTTTTTTCTTTCCCATTTTCTGTTTGTTTCACCCGTGTCCTTTCTCGACCACACAACCCCCCCCCCCCCCCCCTCGCCTACGCCCCCTCCTCCTCTCCTCCCCTGCCCCCCCCCCCCCATCGTGTAGCGCTCAACTCTCTCTCTCGTAGACTGTAATCCACTTGTGGAGGTGGTCGTGGAAGAGAGCGACGTCCGAGGAGGGTGGAGGGGGGAGGGGGAGGTGCTGACGAAAGGACGTTTGGAAGCTCCATTTTTGGGGTTGTGTGGAAGTTGTTGTTTTCTCCTCTCGCATTCGCCAGGCTCTCGGGGCTTCTTCCCTTCCATCGCCTGCCAAAAACACCTGTACACCATCTCGTACCCACCACCCATCGCCGTCGCTTTTTTTATCTGTTTGTCTTTTTCTCTTGTTTTGCCTTCTTGTTGAAACTGTGGCAGTGACGGCGGGCGGATGGTGTGTGTGTGTGTGTGTGTGTGCGTGTGTGCGTGCAGGCCGCGTTGGCGTTTGCGGTGAGTTTAGTGTGTGTCCCTCATTTTTTCCTTCTTTATCTTCGTTCCTTATGCGGGATTCGTTTGCTTTGTCTCTGTGTGTGTGTGTTTGCGCGCCTGTGTGTGTGTGTGTGTGTTTGCGGCCTGTGTGTGTGTGTGTGTGTGTTCCCTTTCCTTTTTGTTTTACGACCTGCGTCGTGTCTGTGTCTGTGTTTGTGTGAGAGTGAAAGTGGTGCAGTCGCAGTCAACACCCGACCCCCCCCCCCCCCCCCCGTCCCTTGACTTTTTTTTGCTCCTCGCCTCCTCCTGGCGTGTGTGCATGTGTGTGCACACATGTCCACGTGTGTGATAGCCACTCCGGTGTGGTCTTCACTCTCTCGGATCCGCCCCTCCCCCCCTCACCCCTCCCTGCAACAGTGCCCTCTCATTCTAGACACTGGCGGGTGTGTTTGTGTGTGTATGTGTGTGGGTGTGGCCGCCAACGCACGACTCGGTCGGTCCTCTGTGTGCTCCATATTTTCTGTTTTTCTGGTGTGTGCGTGCTTGTGTGTGTCCCCTCATCTTCTCCCCTACCTCCTCCCTCCCCGTGTGGGAGTGCGGCACGGCGTCGCTCGCACACGCGCTACACACCCTCGAAGACACACACACACACACACACACACCCCGGCCCAACCCTCCTCCCCCCTCTCCCCTCCCTAGCGCTGATCTCACGTGCGGATAACCAGCCGGAGGGGGAGGTTGGCGGGGCGGATACACGGGCGTGTCCATGGAGAAGCAAGCACACCAACAACCAACAACGACGACAACCAAACAAAAAGTGTTTGGGAGTACAGGGTGTGGTGAAAGACAACCTGCACACCACCACCCCCACCACAGTAGCAGCAGCACTACAAGAATCAAGGAGAACGACGACGGGATGCAGATGTGGGGGAGTGGGAGTCTTGCACAGGTATGGAGGTACTCAAGGGAATGCTATATTGGAACGAAAAAAAAACACGCGACGTGCACTCGGGTCCCCCAACCCAACCCAGCCTCCTGCAACTTAATAATGCAGAGGCGTAGCCGTAGAGGAAAGAGGCGAAAACAACAGCAGACACTTTTCCTTCTTGTTTTTCTCCTCGCATCGCGGCTTCTTTTTCTGTTTTTTTCTCTGTTTTTTCTTTTACGTGCGCACGTTGCGATGCCCTTCCGTATAGCAGTCCATTTCCCCCGCCCCCCTCCCTGTCGCCCTTCTTCCCTCCCCCTCCTCTCCATGTACCTTGATAATGTGTGCGTGCGTGCATCTGTGTGCGGCAGTGCAGCTTAGCCTGTATCTTTCTTTCGTTTTTTTTCTTGATTGTTGTTGCTTGGGTAGCTGCTCTGCTACCCCCCCCCCTCTCCACCTCTCACCCCCCCCCGTGACCACCATCCTTGTCATCTCGGCACTCGTGTATCTGTCTGTGTGTGTGTGTGAGCTCGTGTGTGTGTCGTCTCCGCCCTGTCGCACCTCCTTTGCGTCTGCCTCCTCTCTTTTGTCGTCTGACAACAGCCACACCTCTGCTACCGTCCCTTCCCCTCTCCCCCCTTCCGTCCCACGCTTATGTGTCGGCTCATGTTCGCTTGTATTTCCATTCTTCTCTTTCTTTTTTACCCTTTTTTCTTTTTTCTTTTTCATGCGTTGCTTCAACGTCTTTGTGGCAGGCCGCCACGACTCCGCCTTCTCCCCCCCCCCGTCGCCATCTCTCTTGCACATCCTTCTCTGCCTTTCCATCGTTCATGCCCCCCCCCCTCCAAACATCAAAAGACTGAGGAACGGTACTTGCATAGAGCGAGCGACTCAAGCTTGATGGCGGGTGTCTGTTTGTGTGTGTGTGTGTCAGTGCGAGATCGGAATCACAAACTGAAAAGAAAAAAAGAACAAAAAAGTTGAAGAAGTTTCAGACGGGAGGCGGCGAGCGGTGAACGAAGCAAAAAAAAAAATGGAACTGACGAGCGGAAGGAAAGGGAGGATGGGATGATGACGCATTTTTTTAAAAAGAAAAAAATGGCGCATACTCCCAAGCGACATCCCAAGCGACAACACGCATGTGTAGTAGGAGTGCGTGCGAGTCATCGTCACCTCGTTTAACCCCACCCCCCCCCCTTCCCCATCCCCCCATCCCCTTTGATCCATGCACCTTCACGTTGATGCCCGCAACACAGTAACTTCTGTTTATTATTTTGTTTTATTTTGATCTAACGATTTTGTTGTTGTTTTCTCCTTTTCCTCCTTTTTTCTTTCTTTTCTTTTTTTTTTGCTTTGGATTTAGCGTGTGTGTGTGTGAGAGAGTGTCAGTGAGTGTGTTTGCTGACTTTCTTTCTCTCTCTCTCCCTCTGTGCTTCCGTGTTGTCGCTTTGTGTCTTGCTTTCAACCTCGGTAACCATGCTTGTGTGTGTGTGTGTGTGTGTGTGTGTGTGTGTGTATGTGCAACGAGAGCGAGGGGCAGCGGAGATTATCCGTTCAAAGGACTCGTGAGTGCACACACACACACACACACACAAACAGACGAAACACATACACACACACACACACACACACATACACACAGTAAAGCTAGAGTGGTATACACTAACAGGAAATCAACAAAAAAAGGGTAACAGAGCAAAGCAAGGAGCTCTCGGTCGTCGCAGCCTCGTGGCTGGGACAGTACGACAGTCACTCGTTCCTGCGGCCGCAGTGGAAGGAACTGGAGGCCACGACAGTGACGACGACATGGCCGTGTGTGCGGATGTGTCTAATGGGTGTCAGGGCCGCTCCACACGAGCACACCGAGACACACACACACACACACACACGCGGCACAAGCGCCAGCACCCACGCTGTGTGTACGTCTCATTGCTCGTGCTTGTGTGTGTGTGTGCCTGTTGGTGTGGGCAGTTGGACCTCCCGCCCTCTCCTCCTCCTACAACCACGCCTCTCAGGACCTCTCCCTCTTCTCCTCCCCCTCCTCCAGTATCCACATACATACACACACACGCAGAGAGAGGGAAAAAAAAAGTAGGGAATGCTGCGTCTATCACGAAGCTGGTACGCCAGTAAAGTGACGGCCGGCAATGCCAAGAACCAGGCGGGCTCGCCACGTAAAAAGGCAAAGCTCTTTCACGTCATCCCCGGCACCCCCGTGACGCCGGTGGAGAAGCTGAAGGAGCAGCGCCGGCGCTACGGGCAGGACCGCTACTCCCGCCAGCCCGAGTACCGCCCCGGCCGCAACGTGCGCATGGACCCCAACACCTACACCCTTTACGCCACGACGAAGGGCGTCATGTCGATTCGTACCTCGCGCGTCAACCCGTCGTACAAGTGGTTGGATGTGGAGCCCGACATCCAGAAGGTCTTCCGCTCGCGCTGCATGCGGGCTGCGCTGGAGGCGCGCGGCAAGGCGTCCGCGATGGTGGCGGGCAACGCGCACTACCAGGCGGAGCTGGACTACGTGACAGACCCGACGTGGCGGGAGCGCGTGCTGCATGTCCCCAAGGCAACAGAGCGCTTCCAGGACCCCAACCTCTTCACGCGCGGACTCGTCCCCGCCCTTCGCCCACTAAACCGCTACTCCTACGAGTGATGCGCAATGGAGGGAGGGAGGAGGTGAGGGCTAAAAGGGAGAGAGCTGCTGTTGATCCATGTCACTGCGACTCGTACACATTTATGTGTTTATGTGTGTGTGTGCGTGTCTGTCTGTCTGTGATGACCCTGTCGCACCATCCCCACATCGTCGCACCTTTGCTTGCCCACCTTCATCTCCCTCCCTTCCCCCCCCCCCGGGCGAGGAGGGCATTGCTGCTGTGTCCGCTCTACGTACTTGCTTCAGCCGTGATTCACAGAGACAAGGGGGGTATACCCATACAAGGATGGGAGAAACAAACAAACAGCAACAAAGAAAGCACGATGACAGCAGGCGTAGCCACCGAAGGCGAAGATCAGAAGTTGTGGTGACGGCGAGAGGGCCACTCATGACCGGCGTTGTGCCCCTGCCTCCTCAGCCAAGTGCACGGGGTGCAGTGAACGACTCAGTTCCCCGTACCGTGCCCGGCTTGATCGACCGTCAGCCCCCCTCCCCCCTCCCTCCCGAGGCAAGATGAAAAGGGGGGTGGGACTGGGATTGCATCGTTTCCCAATGTCTGCACCTGCGCACCTTTCTCGTCTCTCTTCTTATTTATTTTTCTCCTCCGCATCACCTTCGCCGCTGCCCTCCTCCCTCCTCTCTCCACTCCCCACTCCCCCGCCTCTTGCGCGAACACACACACACACGTACACCTGCGCCGTGCACACCTGAACTCCGGCCGTTTCTTTTCTTTTCTTTATTTTTTCCTCTTCCTTCTCTCCCAACTCTGCAGCTTCGTCGCCTCTGGTCGACCATCTCGTCTTTTTTACTTTCCCCTCCCTCCCTACGTGAAGGCTCCTCGAACGTCCAGGTGCCGTGAAGGGACGAAACAACAACAAAAAAGGAAACAGCGTCAGCGTCAGCAGCAGCAGCAGAAGCTGCAGCAGCCGTAGTAACAACAGTTAGAAAAACCTCGCCTACCCCCGCCCCTTCCTCCTCGCATCTTTAGCATCACCAAGCACCACCCCCCTGCACAACACTTTGAACTCTTTCTTTTTGCTCCAAAAAAAAAAAACAGAAACCCATCGACTCTGTGGCTCATACACTCACTCCCTCACACTGCGCCCCTCCCCCCTCCCCCCCCCCCATTCAGGCCCCACTCCGTCATCACTCACTCCTATATACACACACACACACACACACACACACACCGAGAGACTTGAAAACATGCCGGTGCGTCGCTACGGTGGCCGCAACAACAACTCCTCCGCCGGGGTGTCGGATGCGATGACACGCGGCAAGACCAAGGAGACTGCGGCGGCGGCAGCAGCGGTGCATCAAGACCCTGCTGCCGCGGCAGCCGCTCCGCAGCCGGAGGGTGACAAGCAGCGCCACGTCGCCTTCAGTGAGCCGAGCGTTGAGGTGGAGGTCGAAATGATCGCGGATGATGAGGAGGTGGCCGTGCAGAACCCGCCGCAGCCGGAGCCGCGCGCCGCCGCACCCGCGTCCGGGAACGGGGGCAACGGGCAGTGCAACGCCAAGACCGCGAGCGAGTACACCTTCGAGACGAGCGAGCGGCAGCGCATCGTGTACGAGAAGCTGCGCACGCTGCCGCCGCTGCCGGAGCTGCAGGAGCCGCGGCGGGTGAAGGAGTACAGCGAGGTCCCGCTGAAGGACTCGCTCTACCGCATCATTGAGGCGAACAACGTCATCATGGTGGCTGGCGCCTTCTTTGGCGATGAGGGCAAGGGGAAGACGGTGGACGCGGTCGCCCACCACCCGCGTTGCACCTGCATCGCCCGCGTCAACAGCGGGGAGAACGCCGGGCACACGGTGTACGACAAGACGGGGCGCAAGTTTGTCTTCAACCTTGCCCCGTCTGGGCTGTTGCTGCCGGGCAAGCGGAACTACATCGGCCCCGAGTGTGTCATGGACCCCGTCAGCTTCATGGAGAAGGAGGTGGTGCAGCTGCTGGACGCCGGCATCGACTACCGCGATCGCCTCTTCGTTGGCAACGTCTGCATCGTGACGCCGTACCACAAGCTGCTCGACCTCCTCGGCTCGGCCGCGAACTCGTCGACGCTGAAGGGCATGGCCCCGGTCCACGGGAGCAAGGTCACCAAGCGCGGCATCCGTCTCGATCACGTCTACAATGATGAGGCGACACTGCGCAAGCGGCTTGTGAAGGACATGGACACCTACCTTGGCCTGCTCAAGGTGAAGAACCTCAGCGACGCCGACGTTGTGCGGCTCTGCCGCGACGAGAACAGCGACGGCGTGATGCGGGTGCCTGACTACGTCATCGCGTTTGCCGAGGCACGGGACAAGGTGCAGTTCCTCGTCGACCTCTACCGTGAACGCGTGTGCAACAACCCGAACTTCCCAGCTCGCTGTGATGTGATCCACGAGCTGCGCGCGGCCGTGGTGCGCGGTGAGAAGGTGCTGCTCGAGGGGCCGCAGTCGTACTGGCTCAGCAACGCACGGACGGCCTTTTGGGAAAGCACCACGTCGGCGGACACGAGCGCTGCCGGTCTTCTCGCCACCTCGCAGCTCAACTTCCAGAAGTACAAGGCGGTGGTGCTGAACGTGCACAAGGCGCCGGGGTCGAGCCGCGTCGGCATCGGTGCCTGCCCCAGCAGCTTCGTCCCGCAGGACTACTTCAGCGCACAGAACATCAAGACCCTGCGCGACCTGCCCCCGACGACCTGCGTCAACTTCGAAGCCATCCAACGCCTGCTCTTCACCGAGGGCTTCCCCTTCGCGGGCGACAAGACGAAGCACAACGGCATCGTTGCGCCGGTGGAGTACTCGGACGAGACGGGGACGTACAACATTGGGGTAGCCATGGCGATTGCCTCGGCGCAGCATCACGGCGAGTGCGGCGCCGTCACGAAGAAACCGCGTGTGTGTGGCTTCTTCGACTGCGTGCTGCAGCACGAGGTGAACGGTGTGCAGGGCCCGTACCTCACCATCTCCGCTCTCGACCGCGGTGACGAGTACGACAAGGTCGGCGTCACGATCGCGTACGTGTACTTCAGTCCAGAGGGGAAGCAGGTGGACGTGAACGGGCACCTGTACAAGAACGGCGACATCATCCGCGCTGGCGACCCGGTGCCGAGCGAGGCGGCGCTCTACCACTGCCACCCCATTGTGAAGCTGATCGACGGCTGGCGCAACAGTCCGATCGCGGCCTCGAAGCGGCGGCGCAACACGCCCCTGCCGCGCGGTGTCTGCGAGTTCCTGACCACCATCGAGCACTTCACGGGCTGCAAGGTGCTGTCGATCGGCAACGGCCCCAACGGCGACGACATCATCTACCTCCGCCAGTGACACCGAGGAAAAAGCGAAGTAAAGTGCAGGAGACGAAGCCGTGAAGCACGAAGGAGAGGAGGGAGAGGAGGGGAGGGGAGTAGGGGAGACGCGACTGTACTCGGCCTTCTGTGCTTTCTCCCCGTGACTAGATGTTCTCTTTGTTTGTTTGATTTTCTTTGTTTGTTGTTCTTCTTTTTTTTGGGGGGGTGGGTGGGGTGGAAGAGTGCGACTCGGTGACACACTGGCTGAAGAGATGCAGGTGGCGGAGCCAAGCGCAACGTGTACACACACACACACAGAGGTGGAGGAAAGACGGTGCGGGGCGGGGGCAGAGGAGGGAGGAGGGGGAGTGGTTCACTCGTGCACGCCACCTGTTCATGAACACACGCACACATATAAAACGTTGACCTGTGCGTAAGTGTCTGTGCGTGCATCGTGGAGCAAAAAAAAAATAGTATCTTTTTCTTTGCGTGTTTGTGTAGCGCGCGTCTCGCTTAATCCCCTTCCCTTTGCCTCCTGGCCCCCTTGCCCCCTTCCCCTTCCCACCTCAAACCTCCTTTTTGAAGTTGGAGAGCGTGTCTAAAACAAGTCTTTCTCCGTCTTCCTTCCCGAGTAAAGAGACACGCACACACCCAGACACACGCGCAGAGAGATACACACGAGAGAGATCGAAACAAAAAAGGAAAGGCGAGGGTAGGCAAAGAAACGTGTTACGGCTTGGCTGTCGTGTGAGTATTTCGACGATCTCCTTCACCTTGATGAGTGATGTGTGTGTGTAAGTACCCTCTCCCCCCATACGCCTTCTGGGTAGCGTCTTGTGTTTGTGCCAAGGTCCAACAGCTTCTCTCCCCGTCTGTCATCTCTCTCTTTTTTTTTTTTTCTTGCTCTTGCGCACGCGCACAATCTTCACCATAAGCGTGCTGTCACCGCCAGAGCTTTTGATCTCTTCGTGTTTTGTTTTTCGCTCCTTTTTTTATATACAAGTCATCACGTGTGCGGCGCACCACCTCCACCCCCCCCCCCCCCCTTCTTGTCCTTTTCTCCTTCACCTTCGGTTGATGTAACACACACACATGGCGCACCCTTCCCCCACCTCTGCCCCATCGCCCCTTCCCCCCTCCCCCCTCTACACTTCACCTTTCCATCTTCTTTGAGCAGGTATTTTCTCTTGTTCTGGTTTCGAGTGCATGTCCTGTTATGAGTGCGGCGTGCCATGTTGATGCGCGTCGTCGCCTCTGCCGTGGCGTCATCTTTGAAGGGGGGGGGAGGATGTCCACTGAGAAGCGACAGGGGAAGCGGGAGGCTCGACTCCCCCCCCCCCTCATCCCTCCTTCCTCCTGTCTCTCTTTCCCCCGCTCATGCACTCTTCACGCCGACCCCCGTCTCCTACTCGTCCTTCACACTCCATCACCGCCAGGCAATGTAAACATCACTCACTCACTCACCCTCTTCTTTTCTCTTTTTTCTATTATTTCCTCCACCCTCCTCCTCGTCTCCGACTCCAATTCGTAGGCTCCTGCAGTGTGTGTGTGTCTGTCTGTCTGTGTGCGTGTGTGTCAGTTACGCTGAGGCATGCAGGCCACGTCTCTCTCTCCCCCGGCCTTTCCCCCCACCCACCCCTCCCTCCCCCTGTTGTCGTGTTTGTTGGTGCTTATGTGCTGATGTGCGTTGTCCCTGTCGTAGTTGTCGTCGCTGTCGTCGCGGTGCGTGGTCGCATGTCCCCCTCCCCCCCTTCCCCCCGACTCACCACCACCACCACCACGCTCCCTTTGTTTGCCCTTTACTTTGAGACAGAGTGTGTGTGTGTGTCTATGCTCTCCACGTGTTTTCGATGTCAGCCGGTGTGGGCCCTTGGGTGAGCGCCGACCTTCCCCCTCCCCCCGCCATCTTTCTCTTTCCCTCGCTTCTTGCTTGGTCTTCTGGACCAGTCTCGCACCATCGCGTCCTCGCTCCACCCCGTCCCCCCAACCGCTCCGGTGGTGTCCATGTTCTCCCCACACCTCTTGATCGCCTCCTTCTCCCCCCCCTTCCCCCCCCCCTCTCATCTTCTCCCTCCCACCGTCCTTCCACCTCGCCCTCGCCATGGGGTGGGGGGTGGATTGGTCAGTGAGTGCGTGCGTGGCTGAGTGAGAGGGTGAGGGGGGGGGGGGGCTATGTGTGTGTGTCAAGGGGCATGTATCTAACCCCGCCCCTCTCCTCCACCGATGCACACCCGCACACATACATGGGCATCAAGCCGCCCATCGCAAAACAAACAACAACAACAAAAAAAAAAGAAACGAGCCAGCGGCAGTAGTCGTGTACCCCCTCCCCCTCCCCTTGGTGACAGCTTTGACGCTGTCGCCGTGCCAACCTACACGCTCAGCCAACAAGACAAAGAGCAACGTCAGCGGCGAGGGGGAAAAAAACAAAAAGAAACGCAGCGCGCCGTTGTTGTTGTTGTGATGTGGAAGGGGGGGGGGACTCCGTCAGATTCCATTCCACCACATCAACGTCGAGGTGGTGGACGGTGAGGGAAGGAGGGAGGAGGGCTGAGAAAAGGCAGATGATGCGCTGCAAGTGACGGCGCCCTTCGCTTTTTTTTTTTTTACCTCTCTCCGATCCCTTCTCGTCTCCCCTCGTCCCTCCACGCAGCGCGCGCGGTGTGCGGCGGGCAGTGTGTGGACTCCCCGTGGCAGGATCCTTTAGACTGCTCGATGCGCTCACGATGGTGCGTGAAGAGAAGGGGGGGGGGAAGGGGGGAGGGGGGAGATTGAAGGTGTGCCTCCGCCTCCTCCTCCTCCCCAGCTACTGGTTGCCTTCTGCCGGACGCCATGGTTTCACGGACGCCAACACACGCGGCGTGTGTTTGCCCTTGTCACGGTCAGCCCCTTCCTGCCCCCTCCCTTTCTACACAGCCTGCAGGTTGCTCCCGACCCCCGGATCACCGTTCCCCCCTCTCCTCCATCCCTCCTTTGTTGGCTTTCGCTTGACACGCGGCGGCGACTTGCGGCGTTGCAAGTCTCGGGTCACGCTGCCACGACCTGTGTCTCGCACACACACACACACACACACACAGAGGCACACATAAACACACCCGTACCGTCACCTCAAGTTAAATTTTGTTTTTTGTCTTTCTCCGGCGCGTCTCACATTACCAGCACTGTGGATCTTCCATCACCGACCACTTCCTGTATACCCTTCCCTCCCCCCCACCTCGCGTGCATCATGGCCGACTACGAAGGCGAGGACACGCTGGAGCAGAACAGCACGCTCAGCAGCGAGAGCATCCAAGAGGATGTTTCAAACCTGCTGCGCAACCGGCTTGCGACGGAGCAGTGGAACCCCACCAAAGTGGATGGCTGGGTCGAGGACGTTGTGAACTCCATCCTGGCGGAGCTGGCGGAGCTCAAGAAGCCGTACAAGTACGTCGTGACCTGCGTCTTCATGCAGCGCACCGGCGCCGCCCTCTCCACCGGGTTCATCAGCCTCTGGGACAACACGAAGGATGGCATGGTGCACGTGCCGTACGAGAACGAATCCCTTCACTGCCTCGTCACGGTGTACTTCCTCAAGAACGATTAGACGTCGCATGTGTGTGTGGGGTGTGTGGGAAGGGCGGAGGTGGAAGGGAGGAGAGAGGAGAGGTGAAGCAGCGGATTGTGTGCATGTGTGTGTGTGTCGTGGCCTCCCCAGCTGTTCTGGACAGGCACCTCTTTCACGCAACCCGCCCTCTCCCTCTCTCTCTCTCTTGACAGGCGCAGCGTGTGCCTCGCACCTTGACCTGGTCATGCTAGTCCTCATACCTCACCTCACCCTACCCCACCCCACCCCACCCGTGTACTTGTTGGTTGAAGGGACTGACATCAGGGCCCATTTCTTTCGTTTGTGGTTGTTCGTTGGTGTGTGTGTGTGTGTGTGTGTGTGTGTGTGTGTGTGCATGTGTCTGTGTCTGTGTCTGTGTTCGTGCGACTTGTGCGAGCAGTGGATGAATGTAAACTAGCCGTGGTCTCGCGAGACGGAAGACGACGTCGCGAGAGGTCCAAACAAACAAACAAAAAAAAGAAATCAGGTCGAACAACAACAACGACAGTGCAGCTAGCGTGACGGCGGCAACATGCACGTGTGCATGATAGGCAAGAGGTACACCTCAGCACACGTGGGTGGGTGGTGACTGCAGTCCCTCTCCCGCTCTTGAATCCCTTCAAATGTGTGCTTCTCGCTTCTTGTCTTGCTCTGTGCACACGTGCGCGCTTGGGTAACGGAGGGGGGCGAGGCAAGGAGGGACAGACAGATAGACAGACACAGACAGAGACTATTCTCGATGAAAGGTGTGCTCTGATGATTTCTTTAGCTATACACTCCCCCCCCCCTCCCTCCCCCCGCTCTTCTTGCACTCGACACCTTCCCTGAATCGCCTCTCTGCAACATCGCCGCTACGTCAATGCCACACCAAAGCAACCCCCGAGCTGCTCGGCTTGCGTCTCTGTGTGTTGTACGTGGAATGCGTACTGGGTGCCGCTGACGCGACCAAGAGCCATCAAGGGCTAACAAACACACACACACAAACACCCGTATAACACACGTATAACAAGCCACCCGCTCGCACATACCCCCCGAAGGTTGGGGGAGGGGAGGGGACTGGTACTCTACGCTGACGATAATTCTAACTCGTGGTATGCAGACCACCGGTGCCTGCGCAACGCCACGCGCGGCGCACCGCGTCCTTTCCAGTCTCAGCCGCGCTTCTAGCGCACGGCTTCTGCTGCCATGGAACTGGCGTCAGCATCAGTGCTTTCGCAGCCCGGCTGTGCTCTCCTCCAGCGGCGCCTCCGCGCTCGGCACGGCACACCGCGCACTCGCGAGCTCCGCCACCCGGCTCTGCTCGGCGTCCTCGTCGCCCCCGCTTTTCCCTCCAACGCCGGGGGAGCGGCGGGCAGGCATCCGTAACAGAGACATCGGCGCAGACAGTACAACGGAGCGCCTGTCTGATCGACAGCCGGGCACTCAAGCGGACACGCGTGGTGAGGATGCCGATGCGGCGGGCACGCACGCGGAGCTAAAGGATTTCGACATGACGGGCGCGTCGTCGTCGTCGTCATCATCGGATGGCGCACCGCGTGTGGAGCCGACCTCGGCTGCTGCCCGCGCTGCACTGGAACAACGCCGCGCTCTCTTCGCGAGCAGTACGACGCTGGCAGAGGTGGTGCACGCCGAGCTGCACGCCGAGGTGGCGCGTGACATGAAGGACGGCGTGGCGGCCGTGCCGCCGCTGGCTCCGTCTGGCTGGCGTGTCCTGCACAGTGCGGGCACGAGCTTCTTTACGATGTCGCGCGTGCTGCACGGCGGCTACGTGGAGCGTGGCGTGGTGCGCAGCGGATCAGGGAACACTATGGAGGACCCCGGCAGCGCTGCTTCCGCTTCCCCTTGCTCGTCTCCCTCAGATGGACTGCCGCGTTACCGCAGCGTGCACGACATGATGACCGGCAGCGGTGGCGGCGGTCGTCACAGTGGTGGTGGTAGTGGTGGGGAGCCTGGAGCACGCCGCACAGGTGGCAGTGCCCAGGCGACAACGCAGGACATGTGGGTGCTGCGCCGTGGCCGCTACGCAGCGGCGGAAGCCACTGCCTCTGACACGGATCGCGACAGCGGTGATGGGGTTGGTAGCTCCCCGCCGAGCCGTTCCTCCTCTCCACGTCGTGGCGGCAGCGCTGCCGTGCCGTGCGTTGCCCGCTCCGACGCACATGTCACGCTCTTCGCCCCGTTTCGGACCCTTGACTTGACTCTCTTTGACCCACGCGTGGACATCTGCGAGTGGACGCGGTTCGACGTGCTAGTCCGCAAGGTCCGCCCCACAAGCACGTCGACGCCGTCATCCGTGCCGAGTCCGTTGGAAGGTCAGCAGGAGGTGTGGGACGAGGGCCGATGCATGTTTGTGCGGCTCGCCTGCGTGAACGGCGAGCTGCGCCTCCGCACCGTGCAGTTCCTCTCCCACCGACTTGCACGTGCGCTGGAGGAGCACGCCGTGTTCGGAAAAGGCGAGCCGCTCTACCTGGAGCTGCTACGGCGCTTGTCGGCTGTGGCGGAGGCAGGGCACGGGAGGGGTGCACGCACGGCCGGCAGACCATCATCGCCCACGACGAAGGTCAGCGCTGCGTCGCCCGTGCGCTTGTACGACGCGCCGGAGGCGGTCACCCCGCTGCCTGCGGCGACAGCAGCGACCATCTCCAGCGCTTTCACCGCGGCCGACTCGGCCAGCGTGTTGACGGCGCAGTTCGACCGCACTGGCGAGTACGCGCGCACCTTTGCATATGGCGGCCCCTACCTGACCGACTTGTCGAAGGAGCT